>SMDT01003015.1:0-310141 GCA_005392925.1 Aquilaria sinensis | reverse complement strand
AAGTTGCTAGATGCAAGAGAATGTGATTAATATGTGTACTCAGCATGTATGGGATAGCCTTGGAGGGCTTTCCCCTTGTGAATGAAGTGTTTGCATGGTTTGGAAAAATTGTATGGGCAAAATGGTCCAAAAGTTGCCAGAATTTTGACTCTGTACCTAAAGTTTAATATCTCCCTGTGTAGAATGAAACTTGATATGAAATTTTGACCACACCTAGAGGAAATCTAGAGGGCTAACTGAGATTTTGAATTTCTTGATTTAGAGCCCTGTAGCCAAAGATATGACGTTGCAAATTTGGCTGAGTTACTGTTCATTTGGTCAGAATTTTGTAACCAACTTCAAAAATCCATAACTTGGTCCATAGGTGGGCTATTGATGTAAAACTAAATTCCTTGGTTTGCTATAAGTCTCTAATTCATAATGGAGCAAAGAAAACAGGGGGGTATGTGGCTAGAATGATACAGTTTATTAGTGGAAGTTACAGGTGCAGTAGCTGGCCACTAGAACTTAACAAGATTGCCTAATGTGTGGAAGCCAAAACTAAGACTTGTGCTAGTGTTTTCCTTCTTTGCTGCCATGGTGTGCATGAAATGTGAATATGTGTGTGATGGTTGGACCAATATGCATGTATTTACATAGTGCCCAAGAGGGCCACTTGGGTATGCACACTAAGGGTAGTGTTCTGATGGCCTACAGAACATTACCAATCACGGGAGTCTAAATGCACAGTTTTGGCACCATAACTGGACTACCCCAGAGTGGGTAACAGAAGTTGGTATCAGAGCATGGTTTATACATGTACATTGCATATAGTTGCATTGCATGCATCTACATATATGAACTCAGTTTGGTCAGCTGCTAGTGTCAAGTACCATTGAAATACCTATGATCTTTATATGTGCTCTATGATGGATCATCAATGCAGGAAGTAAACATGGTTGCCACAAGGAGAGGGGATCCACCCCGATGGCCTCGTACTGATTCTGGGCAACAAAGAAATGAACAGAATGGAGGGCATCAGGGGCAACAGGGGGTAGCAAACCCTGAAGTGCCTCAGGTTTGGTTATAGCTTCAGTGGAGCTTAGCTCTAATCAATGAAAACTTAATGAGGCTGATTCAAGGACAATAGCAGGGAGTCCAAGTGGCTCCAGCAGAACTAGTTCAGGATACACAACAACAACCAGAAGAGGATACTAGGAACACATCTGAATATGTTCCTTCTGGAAGCTTAGAAGACACAAATGATGAGACCATTCAGGTGGAAGATGAGGATAGGAAAAATCCAAGAGGCAGAAGAGTAAGATCTGAGATTGCTCAGGTGTCCAGGACCAATCCCTCAGTCTATGACCATTCCTGCACTAGGAATGAGATTGAGGAAGGCCATGAGAAAAGATCTAGGACAAGGCAGAGAGATCATAGAGAGCATCACCATACAGAGGACTCTCATAGATCCAGGAGACATAGATCAGAGGATCTAGAGGGCCTAGATGAGGTCAGATTGTTGGAGAGGTTCCATGGCCTAAGACCTCCACAGTTTGATGGAAGAGCTGGGCCAGAGAGAGCTGAGGAGTGGTTAATCTTCATTGAAAAGATGTTTGAGAGGATGCCACTCAGCTCCACCAGGAAGGTGTCACTAGCTACTTACAACTTGGTAGGCAGTGCAGAGATGTGGTGGAGAAACACCAGAGACAGGTATGCTTTCCAGAAGGGCAGAAGGCCAGGAAGAGATATTGAGATGAGCTGGCCAGAGTTCACACAGCTATTCCAGGAACAGTACATCAGTGATGCCATCAAGGATATGAAGCAAGCTGAATTTGATGCTCTAAGGCAGGACAACCTCAGTGTCCTAGAGTATGAGCACAAATTCAATCAGTTGGTGAGGTATGCTCCTCAGTATCATGGACTAGAGGAATTGAAGGCCAAAAGATTTGTCAGAGGCCTAAAGTCAGACATTAGAAAGGCTGTTAGACCTTTTGGAGCAGTTACATACTATGAAGCAGTGCAGAAAGCTCTATTAGTAGAGCAAGAGGAGTATGAGACTAAGTACTTTCCCAGTGGACCAAGGGAAAGTAGTCAGGCAGGAGGCAAGCAGAAAGAAGCCACCACATGGCAAGGGAATTGCCAAGAGTTCCCATTTTGGTGGTGAGGGCAAGGTTAAGGGGAAGTTCCCTGGCCTAAGGTGCCCTAAATGCAAGAGGTTTCATGGAAAGAAACCTTGCTATTTTGACACCCAAGCGTGTCTAAGATGTGGATCCATGGATCATTGGATCAAAGACTGCCCACAGGCTCAAAGGAGGCCAGAAGACCAAGGTCCAATAAGGCCTATTGGGGCAGGACCTAGAGGAGGAGCACCAAGGGAGGGACAGCAGAGGCCAGTTCCTCCAGTGCCTCGGCCTCCAATGCAGAGAGCTGGCAGAGTCTTCCAAGTGGAGAGGCCAGAGACATCAGAGCAGGGAGGAGCACTAAGAGGTAACATTTACCTTAATGGTATGCCTGTTAGTGTTCTGTTTGATACTGGTGCATCTGTGTCTATAGTGGCTAGGAAATTTGTTGAAGCCATGAAATTGCCTACTGAAATCATGCCTAGGATATCCTTAGTGAAAACAGCAGGTAGTCAATGTCTTTTCACTAATGACCTAGCTAAGGATTGTGAGCTAGTAGTAGGAAAGACTAAGGTTATGACTAATCTGCTAGTGTTGGACATTCCTAAGTATGATTTAGTGCTGGGTATGAATTGGCTTGCTATGCATAACATAAGAATTGATTGTGCTAAGAGGGAAATCACATTGCCTGATGGTGAAGTGCATGCATTAGTGAATTCTAAGGAATTAGTGTATGAAATGCATGGCATGGAGCTAGAGGTATTAGATGAGATACCTGTGATTTCTGAGCATGATTACTGTTATGCATTGAATGAATTGCACTGTGATAAGGAAGTGGACAGAATACCTATAGTGAGAGACTTTCCACAAGTCTTTCCTAAAGACCTGCCAGGTATTCCTCCACAAAGGGAGATTGAATTTGAAATCAAGCTGCAACCAGAAGCTAGTCCAATATCCATACCTCCTTACAGAATGCCAATCACAGAGATGAATGAGCTCAAGAAACAACTTGATGAACTTCTTGAAAAAGGGTTCATAAGGCCAAGTGTTTCACCATGGGGAGCTCCTGTTCTCTTTGTGAAAAAGAAGGATGGATCTTTGAGACTATGCATTGACTACAGGAAGCTTAATGCAGTGACTATCAAGAACAAGTATCCACTCCCTAGGATTGAGGATCTGTTTGATCAACTCAAGGGAGCTAAGATCTTCTCCAAGATAGATTTGAGATCTGGATACTTCCAGTTGAGAGTAAAGGAAGAGGATATTCCTAAGACTGCATTCAGGACCAGATATGGGCATTATGAGTACACAGTCATGCCATTTGGTTTGACTAATGCCCCAGCTGCTTTCATGGACCTGATGAACAGGGTGTTCAGACCACATCTGGACAAATTTGTGGTTGTGTTCATTGATGACATCCTAGTGTATTCCAAGGATGAAAATGAACATGAACATCATCTGAAGATTGTCTTAAAGACTCTGTTGCAGCATCAGCTTTATGCCAAGTTATCCAAGTGTGAATTCTGGATAAGGGAAGTGTCTTTCCTAGGACACATCATAGATGCACAAGGCCTTAAGGCAGACCCTGAAAAGGTCAAGGCAGTGCAAGAGTGGGAAAGACCAAAGACTGTGAAGGAAATCAGAAGTTTCCTAGGATTAGATGGATACTACAGGAGATTGGTATCAGGCTTTTCCATGATTGCCTCAGTTCTTACTCATCTGACCAAGAAGGGTCAAAGATTTGAGTGGACTGAGAAGTGTGAAAAGAGTTTCCAGGAGCTCAAGCAGAGGTTGATTAAAGCTCCAGTGTTGATTCTTCCTGATCCAAGTAAGCCCTACATCATATATACAGATGCATCTAGATCTGGGTTAGGTTGTGTGCTTATGCAAGACAGAAATGTCATTGCTTATGGGTCAAGGCAGTTAAGACCCCATGAGCAAAATTATCCTACCCATGACCTAGAAC
This sequence comes from Aquilaria sinensis, assembly GCA_005392925.1. Classification (NCBI taxonomy): domain Eukaryota; kingdom Viridiplantae; phylum Streptophyta; class Magnoliopsida; order Malvales; family Thymelaeaceae; genus Aquilaria; species Aquilaria sinensis. The sequence goes on along the minus strand of SMDT01003015.1, from coordinate 306,073 downwards.
TGGCAGCAGTGATTTTTGCTCTAAAGCAATGGAGACATTACTTGATGGGTAGTTCCTTTGTGATCTACACTGACCATAAGAGCCTAAAGTACTTGTTCACTCAGAAAGAGTTGAACATGAGGCAAAGGAGATGGTTAGAGTACATCAAGGACTATGACTGCAGTATACAGTACACAGAGGGCAAAGGCAATCTAGTAGCAGATGCCTTGAGCAGGAAGTACACAGGACTTTTGAAAGGAGGATCCTTAGCTGATCATGATGAGCAAAATAGTCTGCTATGCCTATGGCATAAATGGCATAAGTGGGAGGAAGCCCAAATTTACACATTGACAATTCAGTCTGGATGGATTGAAGAAGCCAAAAAGGCACAGGACACAGATCCTGATCTGAAAAAGATCTCAGGAGAGGAAAAAGGTTCTTTGTATCAATCCTTTGCCTACAAGCAAGGATTACTGTACTTCAAGGACCGAATATATGTGCCTAAAGAAGCAAAGCTCAGGGATGAAATACTTGAAGAAGCTCACACAAGCAAGTTGAACATCCATCCAGGAAGTGAGAAAATGTATAAAGATTTGAAGACTCACTTCTGGTGGCCACACATGAAGAGAGACATAGCTACTTATGTCTCCAAATGTGCCACATGCCAGAGGGTAAAGGTAGAGCACCAGAAGCCAGCTGGCACCCTACAGACTCTACCTATACCAGTGAGGAAGTGGGGCAACATAACCATGGACTTTTTGACTGGGTTGCCTATGACCAGACTAAGGCATGATACAATCTGGGTCATTGTGGATAGGCTAACCAAATGTTCCCACTTCTTACCTATGAAACTCACAGACTCCTTGGAGAAGTTAGCCCAGATGTATGTCCAGGAGATAGTGAGACTACATGGAGTGCCAGACTCCATTGTATCTGATAGAGATCCAAGATTTACAGCTCGATTTTGGAGTGCTTTTCATAAAGCACTAGGAACCAAAATCCACCTGAGTACTGCTTATCATCCTCAGACAGATGGGCAATCTGAAAGGGTGATACAGATACTGGAAGACATGCTCAGGAGCTGTGTGTTGGATTTCAAAGGTGAATGGGACCAACACTTGCCATTGGTGGAATTCTCATATAACAATAGTTACCAAAGCACCATTGGCATGGCACCTTATGAAGCATTGTATGGAAGAAGGTGCATGACACCCCACTGTTGGGTGGAAGCCTCAGATAGGCTAGAGTTGGGTCCCAAAATTATTGAAGAGACTACTGCTAAAATCAAGAAGATTCAAGAGAGATTAAAAGCAGCCAATGAAAGGACCACAGCCTATGTCAACAAAAGAAGGAGAGACTTGGAATTTGAGGTTGGTGACAATGTTTGGCTGAAAGTTGCACCAACCAAAGGCACTGTCAGATTTGGCAAAAGAACCAAGTTAGCTCCAAGATACATCGGTCCTTATGAGATCTTGGATAGAGTTGGCAAGGTAGCATACAGGTTAGCTCTACCGCCAAGCATGTCAAGTGTTCATAATGTTTTTCACATCAGTATGCTTAAGAAGTGTCTATTGGACACAAAGCATGCTATTGTAGTGGAAGACATACAGTTGGAACCTAACTTGACATATGAAGAGAAACCTATAGCTATCTTAGCCAAGGATACCAGAAGGTTAAGAAACAAACATATTCCCATGGTTAAAGTTCAGTGGTCACACCACTCTGAAAGAGAAGCAACCTGGGAAACTGAAAAAGACCTTATGGAAAGGTATCCTGAAGAATACCCGAAGCTAAAGGCTATTTTGGAGGACCAAAATTTTTAAGGGGGGGAGGATTGTTACCACCTCATAAAATGGGAGAATTACAAGTGTGTCATAATGGCTAAAAACCATTATATTGTGTAATTCTCACCATAGTGATTGAAGTGTGGGGGGTAAAAGGCATGATCAACACCTCCTTAAAAGTGTTCCAAGTTGGTAACTTGGTCCCCAAGAAAAGCCTTAAGGATTGCTTGTTTGTCAAGCAACCTATGGACTTTTTTGTAAGATTTTGGAAATTCGGGTACTCAATTGCAAAACTTTCACAAAAGAGATTTGGAGAGTTATGGGAAGGATATGAATGGTATGAAAGTGCTATTGGAGGACCAAATTGCTTATGGAAGACAACTAAGGACAAAGAAAACACAAAAAGGCATAAAGGACCTAAGTGTTCTAATGTAGGCCTTAAGATGTGTATGTCTATGACTTAAGTCAAATGGAAGTTTTGTGGGGTTATCCCACATAAGGAGGGCTGCTAAAGGAAGATAAGGATGGTCAAATGTGGGCCAAGAGATTAAGACTAAGAAACCATAGTCTTGTAGCAAGGAAAATGACATAAGACAAGGTTAAGACTACTTAAGTGTGTTTAGTGTACTTTTGACTATTTAAGTAGTCAAGACCACCTTTGCTTCTCTAAATTTCGGCCTCCACCAGCAAAAAGAAAGCCAGCCCTCTCCTCCACACTTCCTCCATAGCCACCATACCTTCAAACTCAAAACTACTTGCAATTGAAGTCAAGGAAGCACAATTGGAAGCTATTTGGTGCTATTGCTTGAGTGCACCTAGGATCAAGCTCCAATTTCAGCATACCCATCAAGGTAAGGGTTCTCTTGCTCTCATGGGTTGTTTTCTGTATTTTCAAGCAACCATGGAGCTATGGCTAAGCTTGGAAGAGAGCCATGAGCTTGATGAACCAAGCTTAGTGAGGGGAGTGCACTTATTGAAGGTTTTGTGACCTAGTGTGAAGTGCACAGTGATGGCAGCGAATTTCTGGGTTTCTAGGGCCCAAAAGTTAGTACTAACTAGTGTTAAAATCCTCCTAAGACCAAGCATTAGCTTGAGGAGGGCTGCCATAGTGATTTGGTTATGTTTATTATGTGTTTTATGGACTAACCTATGGTATATGTTGCTGCCACATTTCATGTGTTTGTTGTTTGTGTTTGGCTGCTGCATTTGGTTGCTATATCTTGTATATATGCATTGTGGTTTTTTTGTTTTAGTGTCTTTGGATGCAGGTTTTAATGATGGTTACATTGCCTATTGAATCCAAGTGCTACCCTTACTAAGTTTCTCAATGAAACTTACTCCCCTCAATTCTGTCATTTCAGGTCCAGCAGAAAGATCACCTTCAAACTAACCTTTGTGGTTTGAGTTTTGATCTGAAATTTCAGGTACATGAACTTCCATATGTCTAGTTATGATCTGGAAAGTTTGGTGATTTTAGGAGCACATTTGATATTTTTAATGGTGGTACTTACTGTGTTGTGCAGCAGCTGTCCAGCATCCTGTTTTTGGAGTCCATTGTGTCTCAGGACCTCCTGTAACCTAGGGTGAGTATTTAGCTGAGTTAAGACCATATTTTAGTGCATGTATGCATGTACATGTAGTGTATGTAAAATGAGACAAGTATGTGAACATTTGAGTAATGTTTTGGCTATGTAAGTGATGTGGTGCAAAGCTGCCTAAGTGTGAATGATGCGCTGCTTACTTGTAAATTCTGTTTTGGCCACATAAAGTTGTTAAAAGAAAGGTAATGTAATTCCTATGTGTAATGGACATATATGGGATAGCCTTGGAGGGCTTTCCCCTTGTGAATGAAGTGTTTGCATGGTTTGGAAAAATTGTATGGGCAAAATGGTCCAAAAGTTGCCAGAATTTCGACTCTGGACATAAAGTTTAATATCTCCCTGTGTAGAGTGAACCTTGGTGTGAAATTTTGACCACACCTATAGGACATCTAGAGGGTTGACTGGGGTTTGGAATTTGTGGATTTAGAACCCTGCAGCCAAAGATATGATGTTGCAAAGTTGGCTGAGTTACTGTTCATTTGGTCAGAATTTTGTAACCAACTTAAAAAATCCATAACTTGGTCCATAGGTGGGCTATTGATGTAAAACAAAATTTCTTGGTTTTCTCTAAGTATCCACTTGATAATGGAGCAAAGAAAACATGGGGGTATGAGGCTAGAATGATACAGTTTATTAGTGGAAGTTACAGGTGCAATAGCTGGCCACTAGAACTTAACACGATTGCCTAATGTGTGGAAGCCAAAACTAAGACTTGTGCTAGTGTTTTCCTTCTTTGCTGCCATGGTGTGCATGCAATGTGAATATGTGTGTGATGGTTGGACCAATATGCATGTATTTACATAGTGCCCAAGAGGGCCACTTGGGTATGCACACTCAGGGTAGTGTTCTGATGGCCTACAGAACATTACCAATCTTGGGAGTCTAAATGCACAGTTTTGGCACCATAACTGGACTACCCCGGAGTGGGTAACACTTTGACCTTCGGGATGATGGTGATTAGACTTCAGTCCTCCCATTCTCAGCTCTTTGGCTATCATGTGCTATTCGGTTCTATGGTAAAACTTGCCAAGGGTGTCTGGGGGGTCTCTCAAGAACTCATAAAAGAGTTGTGAGTCTTGTTGAAGTCCCCGTATCATGGTGAGGATGTGTATTTCAAGACAGAAGTTCGGCACACTCAGGGCCTCTCGATTAAACCTTTCGACATAGTCACAGATGGTTTCGCCATTCTTTTGCTTTAACTCAAACATCTGAATGGACATCTTCACCATCGGCTTGCTGCTAATAAACTGCTGTGTAAATGCCATGGACAGCTCTTGAAAGCTCATTATAGTCCCGGGGCCGGGAGAGTTCTACCACGCGGTTGCCGGGCCGAAGAGGGTGACCTCAAAACACTTGCAAAAGGTTGCATCATCGGGAACTGTGCAGCACCATGCTACACCTATACTTGGTTAGGTGGGCTTCGGTGTCACTATGTGCATCATAGGTTTCCAAACGAGGCACTCGAAAGTCACTAGGCATATATGGCTCAACTATTGCTTGGATAAATGGTGACTCTTCTCCGGTGAAGGTTTCCAACAGTCTTGCCCAGATAGGTTTCCGAGCCATCTACCTTTACACCCTCTCCAACCTTTTTAGGATTTTTTCAATGAGGATGGTGGTCCTAGGCTCTTCTCGCTACTTGGAGGCTTCTGGCAACGGAGGGCAACACCTCCTTTTCGGGAGTAACTTCGGCGGTGAGGGGGTTGTGGTCTATCCTCCGGTGAAGAACTTCACCAACGGGAAGTCCTAGCCCCTTTGGACCCCATTTCTCCAATACGTCGAGCTCTAGGAGGTAAGTCCTCCATTGAGGACTCATCAGGGAGGTCCTCGCTCCCCAAACTGCAGTGAGCAGATTTCGAGCTTCTCTCCCGATGGGGTGTTGGTGAAGGGGGCTTCCGGCCTAAATGTGGTTGTGACCACCTTTGGTCCAGTTATTGCGTCAATTCAGCCACAACAGAGCACTGAAAATCACATAGGAAGCTCATCATGATCATTAGAGGACATTTGTCCTCAGGCAAGGAAGTCCCTGTAGTGGGTCGTTCAGTCGAAGGTTAAGCTTCCGGTGCGGATGTGGACTTTACGAGTCCCTTGTCCTTAGAATGCTGAGTCTCAACGACAGCTACTTGAGAGTGAGTTCCCACAGATGGCACCAAATGATGCCCGTTCGCATCTTCATTGTACGACATGGTAAGCCTAAATGGGACTTCGGGTGAGGAAGGCATCTGAAGAAGAGACTTCCAGGGAGAGATTGCCTAAAACACTCAAAGAACAATGGTTAGAAGGTCCCCGGAGTGTTTTTCCAGGGAAGGAGTCTCCGAGTCCCATGTCAGTATTTGGCCAAATGAAGAGTGATGAGTAAAGAGTAACGAATATGTTTTTCTTGAGAGTTTAGTGTCCTCTCCTTTACTAAGGCCATTTCCCAAGTATTTATATGAGGGTGTTAGGAGAAATCCGTTTGACACAGCCCGCTCAGACCATGACACGTGTTCGGTCGGATATGGTCCGTACTTTCAGGAACGGGGACCTCTAGCTGGCCATAGGCCGTATTGGTCAGAAGTCAGGGCCATGGGAGGTCTACATGTCAAGGTGTGTATGAGGTCGGCGTGTCAGGATGTGTGTGAGGGCGGCGTGTCAGGATGTGTGCGAGGGGGGCGAGTTAGAGGCTCCTTAACCATTTTTGTCATGTTCTTGAGATCCTTTCGGTGAAAGAGACCTCTTTAGGATAGGAGGGCTTCTTGCTGAGGTTGCTTCAGTTATTCGCAAGTCCCCTCGGCACGGATGATCCCCTTCGAAGGTGTTTTCTCTGCTGAAGATGGTGAGTCTACCTCTCCCGAAGCTAGTTAGGTCATCTTACTGCGAGTGGTAGTGCACCATGTTCCTGAGGGTAGTATTGTCATTCCCTAAGGGTGATGATGGATCACCGAGGTCGAGGGGTCAGGGTGTCAAACCCTTTTTTCCTGAGGTTGGTGCTCGTACTCCTCGAGGGTGACACCCACCTTTACCGAGGGTGGCGCTTCGCCAGAGCTTGGGCGTTTGAAGGGCAATAGCACTTTGGCTATCAAGGACATCAAATAGGCTTCCTTTTTCTTCTTTCCCTTGTAATCTGCTCCTTGTACTTTGTGATGAAGTGTTAATGAAATTTCTTCTCTTCTTCAAAATTTCGCTAAGTCCATGATTGGTCGTCGAATATCATCTTTGTTCTTTATCACTCTATTATCTTTGCCCGAGGGGTTTCATGACCATCTTCGGTCAATGACCTTTGGGGCGGAAGTTAGGTATTTGTAAGATCAAACATGTTCGGTTGAATATCTTCAACAAAACTTAACTTATGTAAATTATAGTTAAGTGCCTTTTTTGCCAACCATGTTCGGTTGATTTCCTTTCGCAAAGGCGGCTATTTTCGTGAATGCCCTTTTGAAAGTAACCCTGTTCAGTTTCACCCATCGGAAGCAAATATGTTTGGTTTTTTCCCAAGGAAGTGAACATGTTCGGTCACTATGCTTCAGCAAAAATGTATAACTTTACACATAGGCACCTTTGGATTTGAACACCTTGAAAATTTTTCTAAGTATTGGAATTCAATTATGTAATTCAGGAAACAACCACTTTTGATTTTCCACCTTCGGACATGACCATGTTCAGTCGATGCCCCTTGGATGGAACCATGTTTGGTCAAAGGAAATTACCACCTTCCATCATTCCGCCCTTGGTGTTTTTTGCACAATTTTTGAACTAGAAAATGTTCTAAGTGTAAATTTTTTTCAGAGAGTCTGAATGCCATGTATTTTTCAACTCTCCTCCTTTGGTATTTTCGAGCTTGTAGACTCCTGGCCGAACTTCTTGAGGACCAGATAAGGTCCATCCCAATTTGCCCAAAGTACTCCATCGGATGATCTTTGGGCTTCATATTCAGCTCTTCGGAGGACGAGGTCCACTTTCTTAATTCCTTTACGCTTGACATGCCAGTTTGTAGCAATGGCTATTCTCTGTTGAAAAGCTTTTCTTCTAAGCTCAGCTATCTCTCCATGCTCGTCAATTAAATCTAGCTTGGCCCTTAAACCGAGGTTGTTCCCTTCTTCGTCAAACACCTGTATTCTAACAGATGGCTGTGTGACCTAGATGAGGATAATGGCCTTTATTTCGAAGATGAGTGAGAAGGGTGTCTCACCCATGGCCCTTCCAGGAGTTGTTCGATAGCTCCACATCACACTCGGAAGCTCTCCTGGCCATTTTCCCTTTGCTTTTTTCAACCACTTTTTCAGATGATCTTTTATTGTTCTGTTGGACACTTTAACCTATCCATTGCTCTGAAGATGGACCACTAGTGCAAAGCGCATTTTAATTTCGAGGTTGGTAGTGAATTCTTGGAACCCCTTATCAGTAAATTGGGAACCATTATCAGCTACTACTACCCTTGGAACGCCAAATCTGCATATGATGTTCTCCAAGACAAATCTTTGTATGTCCCTCACTGATATTGCTGCTAAAGGGTCTACCTTGATCCACTTGGTGGGGTAGTCTATTGCGACTACACAAAATTTCACTCCTCTGGGAGCTGTTGGGAGAGGCCCAACGAGGCCTATACCCCATACGGCGAAGGGGCAAGGGTAGTGATGGCTGAAGTGCCATGATCTTGGCCACTAACTTCGGAGGAGGGGCCAAATGCCTGACATATCTAACCTCGAAAGACCCATCGCACCAACCTCGGAGAGTTACTGTATCGCCTCCCCATCAGAGGATGAATGAACCAACTTCGCAACAGTAAGAACACCTCGAAGAAACGGTGTCACCCCGGGAGAAGTCCTTGCTCGCCTGCCCAAAAGGTAACGTCGGCCGAGGGACCTCGAAGGGGTGATGGGTGATACAAAGGAGTCTCTGACATATTTTCCCGTACGTCCTAGACGTTGACCTCAAGCATTCTGACAAGCCACTACAGTCCGTGCTCTGGCACACTGAGACACGATTTTTGACAAACATTGCCCGAGAAAGCCTACACACGGCTGACCACTTTTCTGTTTAAGAGGTACGGATCCTATCCGTCCATACACGTGTCATGATCAGGAGGGTTCATTTTCTCCTATTTACAGCAGGAAAAACTCTGGGCAAGAAGGGGGAGGGGGGCTGGATAGGAGCTTTGGGGGAATACTCCAGAGTCCCAGTTTTCTCCTCTCTTCTCCTCTAGGCATGCCAGAAAAATGCCTCTGGCGTGATGCTTCTCCTTATGTGCATGCCAGAAAAATACCCCCAGCCAGTCTATTTTATGCCTATTCTTTGCTATTTAGAGGCACTGACTTGGGTATCGGAGGTGCCTCCCCGGAAAATCGCTCCGGGGACCTCCTAACCCCTGTTCTCTGTATATTTCAGGCCGAACCGCTTGAAGACGTCAGCTTTTTCAGGCTCCTTCCTTCACCGGAAATCTTTCATGGCCCCCTCTCTCCATCGTAGGACGGCCACTTATGACATCCCTCAGGAGGTCCCTGTCACCCCCGTCGTGGAGCGACGGCGGGAACGTAAACGATGGCTAACCCAACGACATCATTTGGCGCCATCTGTGGGAACTTATTTGGGCAGCCGTGGTCAGAAACTCGGTGTTCTAAGGACAAAAGCCTCCCTGAGGCCCCCGTCCGCACCGGAGACTTGCCCGGCAGCCGAACAATTAAGGAACAGGGATTTCCCATTCCGGGGATAATCATCCTTCAGATATCACCGTGGCTTTCCTGCATAATTTCCCACACGTCGCCGTGGTCAAAATACTGCAGTAGATAGGCCGAAGATGTTCGTGTGTAAATGACGAGCCGAAGTCTTCTCTCTCGATCCTTTCGACGAGGGGAGTGGGGGCGACCCAGGAGCCGGGGGAAACAAAGGGCAGTGGGGAGAATACCCAAAGGACGTGCTTCCCCTCGAAGTATGATAGACGGGAAAGGTAGGATCCCGTCCAAACCCGGTCAAAAGAGTTCGTGCCAAAGGAAGGTTACTGTCCCTCAGACAGTAACACCGAACCCACTCCCCCGAAAAGACGAATACGCGTTGATATTAAACGGGCAAAAAGACTATGATCCTACTCCAAATGGACACACTGCCATCGTCCAAAAAAGGAGTCACCCCTGCGCAACGTCAGAAGGAATGGAGTAAACGGGCAAGTGCGCCGAACTCCAAAGACACTGCATTGCGCACAGGTCCAGAAGGGGACATTATAACCCCAGGCAACAGCAGGCCATTGCTGAAAGTCCAAAAATAGAAAACGGGGAAATCCAACGAAGACCGAATATAGGCGAAAGACAAAGACTCCCGACCGAAGGGGCTCTAGGCGCAAAAACACTACGAAACTGGAACGATACTTCGGAGGCCCGAGGATGGGGAAAATGCCTGAGTTAGCATATTCGGTTAATAAAGTCGTGAATCACCCAAGACCGGCATTATTGGGAACAAAAACCTAGGATAAGGGAAGGAAAATGCCTCGCAAAGAGCCATCTTCCAAAGATTTTGATGAAATGGCAAAAAGTACAGAAAATATTCCGGATAATCTTTCCTTGATTAAGGAAGAACAACGTTGGAAGGAAAGCTCAGGCCCATTATAGAGAGGCATCGGCAGAAAGAGGTGCGAATAGACGCGCCCGAGAAGGGCGAGAATGGCCAAAAAATGCACCAGCACCCGAAAAACGGCCTTCGGAATAAAATGCCCAAAATACTCCCGTCGGAGTGGCGAATTCCGAGAGACTGCCCTCACCCCTCGGCAGATACGGTTCACTGCCAACAAAGCCTGAAGCAAAATGCTACGAACAGTAAAACACCTCGTTTGGCGAAGCCCCTACTGATCAAGCAGGCAAAAAGCATACAAAAGCCTGCTTAAAGGAACATGATGCGCGGAGATGGCACATTATTGCCAGCAGCATAAAGGGATTCAGCCTTCAGGCAAAGGGGGCCAAAAAGTTAGCCATTACCTCCGAAGTTAAAAGATACTTTGGTCCACCAGCTTAGTTTTGAAGTAACAAGCAAGTGGAAGTCCCCAAATAAGAATTACACACCGGGGACTACAAAAAAGTCGGAAAACGCAAAAGGAGAAGGTCCAGCAGGGCTGATAAAATTCCTACTGGGAATTATCAAGCAGGTCTTCCGCAAAACTACAGGGAGAAAAAACCTTCCTTACTCGCCTGCAAAGGCCAGTGCCCACTTGGAGCAATAAAGCTACCAAGCAAAGCGCGAGTATTCGGAGGAAGGAAGGACGAGCTCGGGAGGAATGCTCGGCAAAAAAAAAGAGAGAAAAAAAAAGAAATAGCCGTAAATCGGGAAACCGAACTCGAGCCACTCCCAAAAGCATAAACAAACTCTGGAGAAGTGTTTCCTCCGCAAAAGATGGCCATGGGAATGTCACGAACGGCAAAAGGAGACTTTATTCTCCAAAAGGCCAAAACCTAACCCCGAGAACCGCCTCAGGGGAGAACTTCGGCCACCGAAAGGACCTCTCCTAATTGAAGGCAAGGTCCGAAAGAGAGCATCATCAGCTTGGTAGCAACAAAGGGAGAAAATTGAGAAATACCTCAAAATAATTTTTAGGAAAACAGTATTTTTAAACAGTACTTAGAAAAATTTCTCTTTTCTCCTGCACAGGTTACCCACCGAACAAGGATGAAGCATGCACGCTCAAAGGCTCGGAATCCATCAAAGGCAATCTAGTGTTCACCTGAAAGGTCTTTCATAACCGAGAAAACGAAGTCAGCCAGCAGAAAGGCCAGGGAATGGTTCTCCAAAGACCCCTAGTCGTCACTACAGAGACCGTTATCCCTACAAAAGTAGTTCGGCTGACAGGTGTCCGGTTAAAGAAGAAATCACCTCGGAGTGAGAATTAAGCTTGCCCTAGTTGATGAACACTAAGAAACGGCCAAACTCAAAAGAAAGGTTTTTCAGCAAAAATCGACTATAAGTGCGAACCTGCATGGAAGGACAAGAGGAATATGGAAGGAAGATCTCGCTCTCCAAAGGCCGAAACCCGAAAAACCACCACGTGGGGTGCTTCGGCCAAACAGGAAAGAGCTTTGCTCGGTGAAGTCCGAGAGAGAGTATACGACCTCGGCAACACCGAAGGGAGAAAAACTGAGGAACAAGGCACCTGGGCACCTTCAAGAAATTCTATACTTAGAATTTTCAGACAAGAAATAATGCAAGCCAGGAATTCATCTGAGTACTAAAAAGTTTTCTCCTATCTGAGAAGAATCGCCGAACAAGGACAAAGCAAGCATGCACTCCCAGAAATCTCCTGTTCCTCCCGAGGGAATTTCACCAACTACGCAAGATCGCCCGAAAAAATAGCTGGAAAAACAAGCAAAAGAAGTATGCTTCCGAAGCCTCCAAACTGAAAAGAGCTCGGGACAACGAGGAAACAAAAGAAGCGCGTTTCTGAAGTTCTCTAACCGAAAGAGCTCGGGACAATCGGGAAGCCGAAAGATTGATCAAAAGACTTAGCCAAAAATATGAAGGAAAAAAAATTTCATTGACACAAGGAGAAGATTACAAGAAGTACAAGACAAAGGAAAAAATCCTTGGGTGCTTAAGGATCCCCGGTAGCGCGAGAAGTTTCAGCTCCCGTGTCTCTAGCCGTCGCCTTCAGCGCAGGTAGAGGAACAGGTGGCAGGTTGAGGTGATCAGCTTTCGACCAAGTCCACCGCGGACCCTTGGGAATACCCAGGGCCAAAAGAAAAGAGGTGTCGAGGTCCGGATAGCGTTGCAAAAATTGATGGCAAGCTAAACAAAAGCCGTCCTGAAAGGACACCTTTGACATCTGGACTGCTTTATCCCTCTTTACATCTAGCAAGTCCGCCTCATTCTCAAGACCAGCAACCTCTTTCTCGAGACCCAGGATTTCCTCCTTCAGACCGGCAATCCTCCGCACCAATCCCTTCGCATTTCTCCTTTTCGCCGCACTCCTCCTCAGAAAATAAACCCAAGCTTGAAGAGCCGCCTTTTCGGCAAGAGTCTTCTTCAGAAAGGTAGCTTCTTCTTTCTCCTTTTGAATAACCTCATTGGCCAAAGTCAAGCGCACAACCTCCTCGCCAAGGTCACTCATTTTACGGGAAAAGTCCTTCAAAAGGTCCGATTGGCCTATGAGGAACTCATCCCGGAGCAGAGCAACCTTCTCCCTGGCTATGCGCCTTAACTCGACATTGGCTATGTCCAAGTTAATACAGAATAGCCTAGCCTGCTCCAGTTCACTTTCAGCCCGAGCTCGAGCAGAAGACTGCTCTGCCGCCCAAAATCGGAGGTGTCACTGTACCCCAAAAGCTGCGAAAAGAGGAGGAGAATATCCTCAGGGAAAGCAGCATAAGGAAAGGCAAAACACTTGGGCAAAAAAGAGAGAAGGCTACCTGAGCGGCGCGTTCAGAAATTCTAGTGGCGAGGATATCCCCAGAAGCACACTCCTCGGCAACTACCCTAGAAGAGGCTTCTGTAAGAACACCCCTTGCCATCTGGGGAGCCATCTCTTGGCAATCTCCGGAAAACAAGTTCATGTCTTCCGTGAAAGACCAAAACGGCTCCCTCGGAATTTTGTCTTTCGGGAGAAGGGAGTCCCGAAGAGCCCGTCTTCGGGCATGATCAGCCATCCATGTGGGGGTCGCCCGATCCTCTGCAAAATGGAGGGGCGCGAGTCAGGAAGGGCTCCCCGAAAACATAAGTTATGAGCAGGAACGTATTCGGAGCAAACCTGGTGCAACCCCGGTAGTACCCTCGGTAGTGTCCGCCGCAAAGGCCGGAATATACTTGCCTTTGTCCTTGCGACGTCTGTCCAACTTTTGAATAGTTGGACTCTCGGGCAAAGAGCCTGAAAGCCCCACGGGTGAGATGGGACCCGACGAAGTGAAAAGGGTGACTACTCCAGCGGGCACCTCGGCCGCCACAATATCGGCCTCAAAAGATGTCACAGTTACTTCGGAGGGGGTGACAACCCTGGTGGATAACAGAGTAACATCAACCATGGCCAAGGTTGCAGTAGCGTCAGTGGAAGTGGCCATCGCATCGGTTGAGATATCAACCTTGGTGGACGTAGCAATAACTCCATCGACCTCCACCACATCTTCGGAAGGTGAAGTAAGGGCTCTTTTCTTTGACTTCTTGGCTGAAGACGGTCCGCTCCCAGTAGACTTACGCCTTTTGGAGCCACTTTTCTTTGCTTGTTCTCCCTTCTCTACTTGACCAAGGAAGAGATTCTTGTAGTAGGCGGCAGAATCGTCAGCCATCTCTGAAAAAAAAAAAGAAAGGGGGGAAAAGCATCAGTATGAGCCAAAGGCGTTTAGCCAAAAAAGGAGTTTCCGGGAAATAAGAAAGGCGTCAGCAAAAAATTGAAAAAATACAACTTCGAGAAATTGAGAAACTAGCAAAAGTCAAACAACTCCCAAGGAAGGCACTCACGAAAAACCTTGCCAAAATCAGGATTCCTGGATGCCGTCGTAAATAGTGGCCGGAAATCGCTCCGCCGTGCAGACCGTCGCTCAAAGAAATGAAAAGAGCGAGAAAGTGAAAGCAAGGGGGAAAGCACAGAAAAAAGCAAAAGGAAAGAATGACAAAGGGAAAACTTATATAGAGCAAAGAAAGGGCGATTGAAAAGGCGTCATAACTGCTGCGTGGGAGCGAAACGTCACCATAATTACCCTTCCCGCGCAAAAAGACGTGCCATACCAATTGACGCTTGCCACGTGTCGGTCATCGTGAAAAACGAGAGCATGTTTTCTGACATCCTAAAGATTTGGGTCTAGCCCCAGATTAACGCGCCTAGTTTCAAGGCATGGCAGTTCATTGACTTAAAGACAGAAAAGATAAGAGTGGACATCTCGGACATCTTGGCAACGCCGAAGGGCAAGTATGCGACATTCGCCCGAGCAAACTACACCGTTAAAATGGCGAAGTACCTTTCTTGCAAATGGTATAAGCTGGATCCTCTGAAAGTGTTCCCAAAAGGGCTACAAGCCGAAGTTATACTTCGGCTTTCCGAAGGAGGGCATGTGATGGCCGAAGTGCCATGATCTTGGCCACTAACTTCGGAGGAAGGGCCAAACGCCTGACATATCCAACCTCGGAAGACCCATCGCACCAACCTCAGAGAGTTACTGTATCGCCTCCCCATCAGAGGATGAATGAACCAACTTTGGAAGAGTAAGAACACCCCGAAGAAACGGTGTCACCCCGGGAGAAGTCCTGCTCGCCTGCCCAAAAGGTAACGTTGACCGAGGGACCTCGGAGGGGTGATGGGTGATACGAAGGAGTCTCTGACATATTTGCCCGTACGTCCTAGACGTTGACCTCAAGCATTCTGACAGGCCACTGTAGTCCGTCCTCTGGCACACTGAGACACGATTTTCGACAAACATTGCCCGAGAAAGCCTGCACATGGCTGACCACTTTCCTGTTTAAGAGGTACGGATCCTATCCGTCCATACACGTGTCACGATCAGGAGGGTTCATTTTCTCCTATTTACAGCAGGAAAAACTCTGGGCAAGAAGGGGGAGGGGGCTAGATAGGAGCTTTGGGGGAATACTCCAGAGTCCCAGTTTTCTCCTCTCTTCTCCTCTAGGCATGCCAGAAAAATGCCTCTGGCGTGATGCTTCTCCTTATGTGCATGCCAGAAAAATACCCCCAGCCAGTCTATTTTATGCCTATTCTTTGCTATTTAGAGGCACTGACTTGGGCGTCGGAGGCACCTCCCCGAAAAATCGCTCCGGGGACCTCCTAACCCCTGTTTTTTGTATATTTCAGGCCAAACCGCTTGAAGACGTCAAGTTTTTCAGGCTCCTTCCTTCACCGGAAATCTTTCATGGCCCCCGCTCTCCATCGTAGGACCGCCACTTATGACATCCCTCAGGAGGTCCCTGTCACCCCCGTCGTGGAGCCACGGCGGGAACGTAAACGATGGCTAACCCAACGACATCAGGTAGTTTGCCGAAGTTATGACTTCTGAGGGTAGTCTCTAGACAGGAGTGTGTCTCTGGCAGTTGTTGCATTTCTAGATGAACTACCTCGCGTTCTTCCTCAAGTTAGGCTAGAAGTATCCTTGGCGGAGTAGTACCCCGGCAAGGGCATCAGTTCCTATGTGAGAACCACAGGCTTCCTCATGGACTTATTTGAGGACCAGCTCAAACACTTCTTCACTGACACACCTCTGTAACAGACTTGCATACCCCTGCCAATACAGCTCTTCCCCAATCAGGAAGTATCTTCCTAAGTGCTTTTGCACTTTTGTAGCTTTGATAGGATCTTCAAGAAGTTCTGACGTTGTGAGGTATTTCTTGATAGGGTCTTTCCACCCTCTTGTTGAGGTTGCTATGCACATTACCGCCACACTTGGCTGATACAGTACCTCAGTGGACTCTTATAATTTGGCAAGAGTATCAACTTCCATATTGTCTCACTGAGGTACATTTTCTATATGTACCATGTCGAACTCCTGGATGAGCTTTTTCATGAGATCATGGTACTTTACCAAGTTTGGGACCTTTGCCCCGTAGTCCCCCGCCATCTGTCATACCTGTTACCACCTCACAAAAATGGGAGAATTACAAATGTGTCATAATGGCTAAAAACCATTATATTGTGTAATTCTCACCATTGTGATTGTAGTATGGGGGGAAAAAAGGCATGATCAACATCTCTTTAAAAGTATTCCAAGTTGGTAACTTGGCCCCTAAGAAAAGCCTAAAGGATTGCTTGTTTGTCAAGCAACCTATGGACTTTTTTGTAAGATTTTGGAAATTCGGGTACTCAATCGCAAAACTCTCAAGAAAAAGACTTTAAGAGTTATGGGAAGGATATAAATGGTATGAAAGTGCTATTGGAGGACCAAATTACTCATGGAAGACAGGTTTGGACAAAGGAAACATTAAAGGCAATAAGGACCTAAATGTCCTAGTGTCAACGTTAAGGTGTTCAAGCTTTTGACTTAAGTCTAAGGGTGGAATTATGGGATTATCCCACCATGGGGGAGGCAGCCAAGACTTGGTAATTAGTAAAAAATGTTGGGCACATGTGTACAAATGAGTTTAAGACAAAGAAACCATAATTAGTGAGAAAGAAAATGACATAAAGCAAGGTTAAGCTTGTTAAGTGTGTTTTGTGTCCTTAAGCTCATTTAAGGCCATTTAAGTGTCCAAATCACTTATCCCTCTCTCATTTTCGTCCTCCTCCTGCACAAGAACACATCCACACTTCCTCCATAGCCACCATACCTCCAAGATTGAAATTGAAGGCAAAAGGAAGCAATTGGAAGCGAACTAGCGCTATTTCTTGGATACTTCAAGGATCAAGCTTGATTTTCGGCCTACCCACATTGGTAAAGGTTCTCTTGCTCTCAGTAGTTGTTTTCTGTATTTTTCAAGCAACCATGGAGCTAGGGCTAAGCTTGGAAGAGAGCCATGAGCTTGATGAACCAAGCATAGTGAGGGGAGTGCACTTATTGAAGGTTTTGTGACCTATTGTCAAGTGCACAATGATGGCAGTGAAATGAGGGTTTCTAGAGCCCAAAGTTAGTGCTAACTACTTTTGAAATCCTCCTAATACCAAGCATTAGCTTGAGGAGGGCTTCCATAGTGATTTATTTATGTTTATTGCATGTTTTATAGACTAATCTATGGTTGTTGTTGCTGCTGCATTTCATGTGTTTGTTGGTTGTGAATGGCTGCTGCATTTGGTTGCGATATCTTGTATATATGCATTGTGGTTTTTGTGTTTTAGTGTCTTTGGATGCAGGTTTTAATGAGGGTCACATTGCCTACTGAATCCAAGTGTTACCCTTACTAAGTTTCTCAATGAAACTTACTCCCCTCAATTTTGTCATTTCAGGTCCAGCAGAAAGATCTCATTCAAAATGACATTTTTAGTTTGGTTTTGATCTGAAATTTCAGGTACACGAAATTCCATATGTCTCATTTTGATCTGGAGTACTTTTGGTATTTTTAATGGTGGTACTTATTGTGTTGTGCAGCAGCTGTCCAGCATCCTGTTTTTGGAGTCCACTGTGTCTTAGGACCTCTTGTAACCTAGGGTGCATATTTAGCTGAGTTAAGACCATATTGTATTGCATGTATGCATGTACATGTAGTGTATGTAATATGATACAAGTATGTGAACATTTGAGTAATGTTTTGGCTATGTAAGTGATGTGGTGAAAAGCTGCCTAAGTGTGAATGATGGGCTGCTTACTTGTAAATTCTGTTTTGCACACAAAAAGTTAATAAAAGCAAGGGAATGTAATTCCTATGTGTAATTGACATATATGGGATACCTTTGGAGAGTTTTCCCCTTGTGAATGAAGTGTTTGCACACTTATGAAATTTTGTATGTGCAAAATGGTCATAAAGTGACCAGAATTTTGACTCTGCACTTAAAGTTATATATCTCCCTGTGTAGAAGGACCCTTGGTATGAAATTTTGACCACACCTAGATAACATATATAGGTTGAACTTGGATTTGGAATCTCAAAATTTGGATCCCTGGATCCAAAGATTTGACGTTGCAAAATTGGCTAAGTTACTGTTCATTTGGTCAGGATTTTGTAACCAACTTAAAAAATCCATAACTTTGTCCATAGGTGGGCTATTGATGTAAAAAAAAATTCCTTCGTTTTCTCTAAGTCTCTACTTGAAAATGGAGCAACGAATACATGGGGTATGTCACTAGAATGATACATTTTATTAGTGGAAGTTACAAGTGCAGTAGCTGGTCACTAGAACATAACAAGATTGCCTAATGTGTGGAAGCCAAAACTAAGACTTGTGCTAGTGTTTTCCTTCTTAGCTGCCATAGTGTGCATAAATGTAAATATATGTGTTATGGTTAGACCAATATGCGTGTATTTACATCGTGCTCAAGAGGGTCACTTGAGTATGCACACTAGGGGTGTTGTTCTGATGACCTACAGGACACACCAATCCTGGGAGTTTCAATGCATAGTTTTGGCACCATAACTGGACTACCCCAGAGTGGATAACAATACCACTAGCTAAGAATCACTGTGGCCCTTCAGATTCCTTACAAAAACTATTTTTGCTAGCCACGAGTCTGCTATAAGTGCTTCATATTCCGCGACATTGTTGGTGACATTGAATCTAAAATTGATGGCCTTCCTGGCTTCCATACCTTCGGGCGCATGGAGCATTACTCCAGCTCCTTCGTGTTCGGAACTGGAGGCTCCATCAACAAAGACTGTCCACTCAGGTTCATCTTTTTTGAGGTCTTCCGTGGTATCCTTGATTTTTGGGACTTCGGCAATGAAGTCTGCCAATGCTTGGGCCTTTATTGCCTTTCTCGACTCATAGGTGATGTCGTATTCACCGAGCTCAATGCACAATTTTGACAATCTTCTTGAGTTATCCACTTTTCTCATGACATCTCAAAGAGGTAGGTTACTTCAAACTATGATAGGGTACCCTTGGAAGTAAGGTCACAACCTTCTACTTGCCAGTAATAGGGCATAGATGGCCTTTTGCAGAATAAGGTACCTAACTTTGGCACCATGCAGGGAATTACTCACATAATACATTGGCCATTGCTTTCCTTCCTCTTCCTTTACTACCTTTACAGTGACAGCGAGGTAGAGGATGAGGGGTTCACCATTTCACGGCTACCAAAGTGTCGGCAGATGGGTTAGGTAGCTTTTAAGCTCATCCCAAGCCTTTTGGCAGTCTTCATTCCAAGGGTGATCCTTGAAACCGAAGTCACCTTCATTTTTTGCTGCTTTGGTGAGCACTTTGAAGAATGGTCGGCACCTATCCCTATATCTGGAGATGAATCTGCTAAGGGCTGTGATTCTCCCCATCAGTCTTTGCACGTCCCTTGTCATTGTGGTAGTTCGGAATCCTAGTAGGGCCTTAACCTTTTCTGAGTTGGCATCAATACCTCTTTTCGAAACCATGAATCCAAGGAACTTGCCCGCATTCACTTCGAATACGCACTTTTTAGGGGGTAGATGGATTCTGAATTCTCGATGTCGGTAGAATGTTTCCTTTAAGTTTAAGATATGATTACTAGGAAGTTTGCTCTTAACTATCATATCATCAGCATATACTTCCATATTTCTCCCAATTTGGGAGTCGAACACCCCGTTCATCAGCCTTTGGTGCATGGCCCCTACATTCTTAAGGCTAAAGGGCATTCTGATGTAGCAGTAGGTCCCGACTTCGGTGATGAAGGCAGCTTTTTCCTCATCTTTAGGATCCATCCAAATTTGGTGGTATCCACTAAAGGCGTTGAGGAAGCTAAGCAGAACATATTTGCTGGTTGAGTCCACCAATTGATCTATAGGTGCTCGAGGATAAGAATCCTTAGGACAGGCATCGTTTATGTTTCAGAAGTCGATGCACAATCAGAGCTTGTCACTCCATTCCTTCGTGGTGATAACAACATTGCTAAGCCATTCGAGGTACTTGACTTCTCTTATTACACCCGCCTCTGTTAACCGTTGGACTTCGGCTCTGACAAAGTTGTTCTTATGCGCCGAGAGGCTATGCTTTTTTTGTCGAACAGGCTTCACCTCTAGGTGCACTTCAAGGCTATGTTGAATTATCCGAAGGTCTACCCCAGGGATGTCCTTCGGAGAGTAGGCAAAAAGATCTTTTTTCATTAACAGAAAATATACAAGTTTTTGCTTGTCACCTTCAGCCAGTTGTTTCCCACTTGGGTACTTCAGCTTGGGACAAGTTCTACATCCTTTGTTTCTATTTTTTCGAAGTCACCTACTCCTTCTCCTATTGCCGCTTCAGCAAGTATGCTCTTTTCTTCCGAATTCTGTGCATGAACTTTCATTGGACTTTGCCTTGCCTTCACAAAGACTTTCCTCACCTCAGCTTGATCAATGAATATCTCTGCATCCCCTTCCTTTATGCTGAAGGTGACTATTAGGTATTTCACATCTGGATGAATGTGGAAATTTCCTTATGTCTGCCTTCCAAGGATGGCATTGTATGAAGAAGGGACATCTATGACAATGAACCTTGTCATTCTGGAGCCAAAGAGCTTTTTCTTGTCCTGAACCAAAGTTCCCATTAGCATCAAGGGCAGATCAATCCACCCGAGTACAGGGAGTTCAAAGGGACCTACACCGAATGTAAGAGAAGTAACAGGTTTGAGATCACCCTTTGAAATGCCCATGTTTGGCAACAGGTGGAAGAACAGAATGTCGGCATTGGAACCATCATCAATGAGCACTCTTTTGATGTCCTAACTCCCTATCCTTGCCATGATTAGGAGGGGGTCATCAGGAGGGAACTTCACGTTAGACCCGTCCTTTCGAAAAATCTTGTTCATTGGGTTTCCAAACTCCATCATTGAGATTTCCCGGACTTTCCTTTTTCTCTCGACTGAGAGTGACTGTCTGGATTACTCCCAACAGAGGTGGTGGATGCTTTCTGGGACTTCAGTTTTGACGTCGGTCGGAATCATAGTCCTCATCTTCCCATTTCCTTTCCTCTTCCCTTCTTTCTTTGGGGGACAGCATTCGCAGGTATCCCCGTAGTTGGCCTTGTTTGATTAAAGATTCGATGTACTATTTTAGCTGGAAGCAGTCCTCGGTGCCGTGCCCATGGTCTCTATGAAATTGGCAAAACTTCTTCATGTTCTTCTGATTCTCCAAGGTCATGGCCTTTGGGCATTGGATAGTAGTCCCTTGCCTCTCCATAGCCATTAGTATGTTTGTCCTTGTGGTGTTCAAGGGAGTGAATGACACCAGCCTCTTCCCTCTTTCCTTCTGAGCTCTGCCCCACCCTTAGTCAGATACCGAGGTTGGTGAGATTGACCCTCGGAATGATTGTGATTAGACTTCGGCCCTCTCATCCACAATTCTTCTGCCATAATGTGCTATTTTGCCCTTCAGTAGAATTCACCGACGGTATCAAGGGGATCTTTGGAAAACTCATAGAAGAGTTATGAATCTCTTCAAAATCCCCTAATCATGGCAACGATGCAGATTTCAAGGCAGAAGTCGGGCACACTCAGCGCTTCTCGGTTGAACCTCTCAACATAGTCTCGAATGGTCTCCCCATTCATCTAGGCTATGTCAAACATTTGGACGGCCATCTTTGCCATCGATTTGCTTCTGATAAACTGCTGGGTGAATGCAGTGAATAACTCCTAGAAACACATTATGGTTCCTGGAGCCAGGGAGTTATACCATGCAGTTGCAGGCCCTTAAAGGGTGACTTCGAAGCATTTGCACAGGGTGGCATCATTAGCCCCATGTAACACCATGTTGTGCCTATACTTCGTCAAGTGAGCTTGGGGGTCACTACATCCATCATATGTTTCCAAGCGCGGATGAAGGGTGACTTTTCTCCGGTGAATGTCTCTGACAACCTTGACCAAACAGGCTTTTGGGAGATCTATCTTTCTACCTTCTCCAACCTCTCTAGGATCCTCTCCATGAGGGTGGTAGCACTATCTTCCACTCCCTGTCTGGTGGTCACAGGCAAGGAAGAGCAATGTCTCCTTTTCGGAGAGTAACTTCATCGACGGGGGGACTAGGACCTCCCGGAAGGAATGGACTTCACCAGTAGGAGGTCTTGCGTTCTTTTGACTTGTTTCTCCTACCAGACATCCTCTGGAGGGTACATTTTACATTGAAGACTCATTGCGATAGCCCCCGCTTCCGAAACTCCGGCGGGGCAACTTTGGGCTCATCTCTTGGCAAGTGCTAGAAGAAGGCACCCTTCCCCCGGTAGGTGGTTATGAGCACCTTTGGTTGAGCTGTTGGGTCATTTCAGCCATAACAGAGTGCTGAAAGTCCCGTAGAAAGCTCATCGTGACCGCTAGAGGATGTTCATCCTTACGCAAAAATGTCTTTACCGCAGGTCATTCAGTCGCTGTTGGAGCTTCCGGCGCAAACTGGGACGTCGGGAGTCCCTTGTCCTTAGAACACTGGATCTCAACAATGATGACCTGAGAGGGAGTTCCCATAGATGGTGCCAAATGATGCCCAGCGGCATCCTCATCGTATGACATGTTGGCCTGGAGGAAAGCTTTCCGGTATGAAGGTGCCTAAAACACACAGAAAAATAAGGGTTAGGAGATCCCTAGAATGTGTTTTCGGGGTAAGAGCCTCCGACGCCCAAGTCAGTGTTTTTGAGAGTAGTAGTAGTAAGGAGCAGAAAGTGAGGAAAATAGCAAGAGTTCTCTCCCCTTTTCTTACCAAGGTCCTTCCTAAGTATTTATAAGAGGGTGGAGAGAGGAGGCCGTTTGACACAGCCTTTTCAGATCGTGACACGTGTTCAGTCAGATTTGATCTGTACCCTTGGCGGTAGGTATCTCCAGCTGGCCATATGCCGTTCCAGTCAGAGGGCAGGGGCATGTGCGAGGCCTCTCTGTCAGAGGCTCCTTAACCTTTTTTGTCGTATCTCTGCAAGACCCCTTCAAAGAATGAGACCCCTTCAGGGTATAAGGCAACTTTGGAATTGGAGGCCCCCTTCGACTCAATATAGCCACTAAGGGCTATTAGGAAAGGCCTTTCGACAGAGTGGGGCACCTTCGGAAGACGCTCTTCCTTGCCGAGGATGGGGATATACTTTCCCGAACTTGGTGAGTTCGCTATTCCGAAGGTGGTAGTATATCAATTTTCCAAGGCCAGTTCTGTTACCTATCGAGGGTGGTTGTTGTTCATCGAGGTTGGTGCTAGGTATTCCCCAAGGGTGGTTTTTGTCTAGGTGATTTGGAGATATCGGGGATCATGCCCGAGGATGGTAGGGGCCCCCTATCTCCCGAGGTTGGTCACTCATGTTTCCCGATGGTGGTGCTTCTCAGGTCACTTTAGGAATTCCAAAAGGGTTAATAGCCCTTTGGCTATCAACGAGTAACAAGAAGAAGTATCAAAATATGTGACTCACATATAGGGAACCTTGATGACCTCAGGTCAAAGGACTACATATACCATGATCACTATGAGAATCACTTACGACACTCATATAATGATCCATGTAGTATTCTCATGGTGCGTCGGTCTAGTACACAAGTTCTCCAACTTGTGCCCATATATAGACTACATATCTCATATTTGTCTTCATATATGCCAGTCTTTATGTATTATTACAACCCACTCCATAATAATAATAGACTAAGGACATTCAAGAATACTATTATACTAGGGTTATAATTATGTTTGATTATGTTAGCAGAAGCAAAAAAACAAACACAATTATTGGAATGATGCCTTAGTAAAATATCATGACTCAATGTGCAAAATACGATCATCTCATGATTAGCTTTTGGGCACAAAACTAACATATTCTTCCTCATTGACTATACAGATGGAAGACATAAGTCTAAGGTGCAAACTTTTAGCACTCAAGATTAACACTCCTGTGTAAGTCACCCTAGCTTTTTTAGCATCAGTAACATCAACAAAGTGACTAGCACAGTCAATCTGCACCTTGTGCTTGCTTAGCCAATCCATTCCTAACATTAGGTCATAAGACATCAAGTCTATAACCTATAACTCATAAGAGAAGTCATGGTTATCTAACTACAAAGGATACTTAGTAAACAAGCCATTGGTCACATTAAAACTCTTCCCTGCAGTTCTGATAAGTTTCAACACGCTGTAGCTTAAGTCAATCTACCAAAGTAGATGATATCACAGAAAGAGTAGCTCAACTATCAAAAAGTACTCTTACACTACCATTCTAGAATGTAAAGTAACCTCGAATGGCAGCTAGCTCTCTGGTGATTTGACTAGCCAAGGTGAAAACCATCGGTTGAACTACTGCTGTGGCCACGTCGGGTCAATTTCCTACTGCAAGAGGTACAGGGGGTGGATTCCTAGGTAGGCCAGACAAGGGTTCAGCGTACTAGCATTACATCGCCCAATGACTAGTGTAACCACAATTCTTGCAAATCTTGGTTCCCAAAGTACATGGCCCTTGGTTTTCGGCCACATTTCCTACCGTTAGGTACTTCCCAACACTTCTTCCCAGGTTAGATGGGCCAACCTCTTTTTTCTTGGTTTGAATTCTCGAGTCCTCAATTTCTCTCTCTAAGGCCAATGCCTTGTGAATGACTTGGTGATAGCTCTGAATGTCCAACATCACCATATACCTTTGAAGCACAGGCTTAAGGCCTTGCAAAAATTTCATGGCCTTCAACTCGTCAATACCAGCCATAGAAGGAGCATATCGAATGAGTGAATTGTAGCACTACTTATACTTCCTCACAGACATCTCTCATTAAGTGAGATTCTTAAAGTAAATCATTTTCTGATCTTGGGTAGCCTTACTAATGTATTCTTCTCCAAACTTTCTTTTGAAGTCCAACCACTTGAGCACCTTCTTCTTATGCTTTGGTCAATTGCCATTACTTTCATTCAATATCTCCGATACATCATACTACCATATGCTAGCCTTCCTTCTAAAAAAGAAAGATATTAAGGGCATTATTTGCTCTGACTCATAGCCTGCATAAGTAAAAACTCAATTCACACTAGACAACCAATCCTTTTGCCTATCGAGGTCACCTACCCTATCAAAACTTGATGGGTCAACCATCTTCAACTTCTCAAGTAACATCATCTGATGTGGAGTTTCTCCCTTGCTTAGAGCCTAGCTTCCGGCTCATTCTCGAGTTTATAAATAGGATCTTACATCTCATGAGCCCTAGGCACTTGCTGATGGTTAAAATGCCTCCCCTAATTTTGCGGTGGTTCATTCCCTTACTCATTTTCTTCTTGAGGAATTTGTCTGTCCTTTTAGTGTTGGAATAACTCATTGATTATGGTTGTCATTCCTTGTGCCACTTACAGTAAGGTCTAAGTCATCCCCTAAAACACCTTGGGCATCTCATCCAAGCTTGCCACAATCGAGTCACTAGAACCTTCACTAGGTTCCTTAGCTCGCCTTGAAGCTCCTAACCTAGTGTCAACCATAGTAACCTACATCCAAAGGTAGATGACATTCTACAGTTGTTGGTTAGTACTAACTATCCTAGCACATGGACTTTAAACTAGTTTTGAGTCTTAGCCTCCAATATCTATGAACCATGCTTTGATACCAAACTAACATGGCCGCCATTGGCCCTAACCATGAAACCTATGAGAATAGGTCTGATGGTGGTTGCAATTGGTTGTTATATATGTGTCCACATTAGAACTTAATGATACTAGTAGATTAACCTAGAAATGCAAACTTGTGTGCTCTTGTAGCATTGACTTATGTAACGGAAATTGTAACACATTCACATTGCCTAGGCACTTTTCATGGAAATCAAAACTCAAATATTCAAAGAAATCAAAATCAACATTTATATTATCATTATTACATATAATAACCATGTGAAGGCATTCAATGAAAGTAGACTGCTGCTTCTCGCCCAAAAGCAACCTCAAAGTCCTAAGCTCCATTTATAAGCGTGGGAGGGAACTAGGCATACAACATACACAAGCCTTCTTACTAGATCCTTCAAACTAACTCCCACCTTGAAGATGAGTCCGAGTGGTGAGTCACAAAAGCCTATCCATGTGCCAGCTATCCTCTACAGCCAAGAAAATACTACAGTTAGTACAACTACTTCATCAAAAAATAACTAAGAAAACTAGAATCGTAAAGATTTTTTGAGCGAATACCTACAACAAAAGACTATGGCGGCAAGCCATAGTGGTTATTGGGCTCAACACCATCAGAATTTGCACAACATGAACTAGGGATGAAGAATTCAGGAATTCTCAGTAAGGGGTCATTACCTGTATAAAAAATACTAATGACAACATATATATAATTACATGTAATTTGCTATGAGCTCATACAGTGTGAGGCTAAACCTATTCACATACGTTTCAGTCCCTTGGGACTTGTCCTCTTCCGAGTCCATAAACTATAAGCCAAAGCCTTGTCTACTAGCAGGCATTGCTTACTAGCCTAACTAGTGATGCGCATTACTAGTTAAACCTTCCTTATGTTGTACAGGGGCATTTGTGGTTAGACTGATAATTCCTAGGCCTTGAAGAACCCACTAGCTGTACTAAGGTTTCCTCATTGAGGCCTTGAATCCAAAGGTACAACAAAGGTCTCAACGATGCTAAACCTTTTAGCTCATCCGATGGTGTATTAATATGGCCCATCAACTAGTTTTCTCATGAGGTGCACTTTCCATCTATGAAACTATGGGAAAACCCTTAGATCATAAGAGAGTTTTAAAAGTCCTGGAGTGCCATTGTACAACTACAACCCTTAGTCACCCCTAAGGCCATCCTTGCCCTTCTTCAGATACTATTTTAAAACTATGATGTTTGTTGCTAACTAGGCCTTTGGGGCTTAGGCACCAGGAGTTCTCAGCTCCATGGAGCTAAAAAGGTGCCTGAGGTGTTGCAGTCTCACATGGCGCCTAGGCTCCAGGGCCCCATGCCCTAAACCTTGGAAAAACCCTTTTAAGCCTCTTTGGAGGCTTCCTATGGCCTCTAGGAAAATTAAGGATGCCTCTAATCTCCGTATACTTGGTAAATAATTTGCATAGGCCCCAAATACACCATCACAGCCTTCCTATGATGCTTTAGAACATCACAGAAGCCACAAATCCAAGCCTAGTTAACCATGAACATACTTGCCCTAAATCAATGCCATTCATAAAACTACTTGATTTCATCAAGCATCAACACTTAAATAGGATCAAGTGAACATATAACCTTTAATCCCTTACGTTAAATTGAAGTCGCAAGCAACAATCAAGTAACTTCCCACAAAGAACAAGGTTCCACAAAGTTCTACCTAAGTTCTAATTAAGCCAAAGCACAAGACACCAAATTATCAACAACTAAACAAAACCCAAGCTTCAAATTATCAAACAAACAAGGGATAAGGAAGAAATTAATGTTACCTCTCAGCAAAAACAAGAATCAAACTGGAAAACATGGAAAATCTTTTCAAAATCACAAACCAACCTTGAAATAAGCTACCCAACACTTGTATAACCCTTAGGCCTACAGATTCCACCACTTGATTTTGAGCAAAAATTGAAGGTGAAATGGAGAGGAGAAGCTTAGACTCGGGTTTGGGATGTAATGGATAAAAAATAGCAACCATAACTCACTTTATGAAGTTTTGAAGCCTTTTAACACACTAAGCCACCCAACTTTATAGAAAGTCACAAAAAGCCTTGGGCCTTCAGATTCCACCAGAAGCACTTGATTTTGAGTAAGGATTGAAGGTGAAATGAAGCGGAGAAGCATAGACTCGGGTTTGGGATGCAATGGATAAAAAATGGCAACCATAACTCACTTTGTAAAGTTTTAAAGCCTTTTAAAACACTAAGCCACCCAACTTTATAGAAAGTTACAGAAAGCCCCATTCCCTAAATCATAACCAAAGTCAAAACTTGGTCAAATCTTGTTTTCATACACTAATTTTGTGTTTAAAGAAATGGTTAGGATTATAAAACTCATTTGTTAACTCTTGAGACTAGACCCAACGCTTCAGGAAGAAAAATTACCATTTTGCCCCTAAACCATATTCGGTGTCATAAACTCCTCAAAACTTAGTGAACATTTCCTAACATACTCAATCTTTCTATGTAAACTTAAAATAGGATTTAATTACTTTACCTTTCTCTATCAAGGTTCGGACTTAGAGGGCCGTAACACGTATGGAGTCAAATCCATTAGAAGCTACAAGACCAGCAACTAAGGGAGCCAAAAATGATGGATCTTGACACACAAGAGCCTGCGTTTACTCACCCCACATGAAAGCCCCCTTGGAGCCCAACCCAATAACCTAAGACTTGTAGAGCCAACAAAGAGCAAGCTTTGGAAAGCCCTAGTACAATGCATGCATTTTGAAGAATCCAAGTCTAGACACATGTTTGGAGTATTTAATGGGCACATTATGGTGCATTTGTAGTAGGGATACAATTGAAGCCCTGCATGTCTCATTCGAGCACTGTATGTGCCCCTCCTAAGTCGTTTGGAGCATATCTCTATCCCTAGCACCCTTGACAGAGCCTATGAATCATTTTATAGCTAAAATTTGTATTTCATAAAGTTTTGGTAATATTTTGGTTGCCTAAGACCAATAAGAGCCTGTATGTTGGAGTGGTTGTTCTGTCATGCACATACGAGGCTGAAATGGGCCAACAATTCTTTTATGTAGGCAAGAGCAGCCAAAAAACATGTTCTAAGCTACTTTATACTTGGATTTTCTTAGCTTAAAAATGTAGGCATACTCAGGACATGCAAAGGATGAAATTGTGTCACAACCATGCAATTAACGCATATGAAGTATTCATATGTGTGCATGGCATGTTTTGTACTTCTAGGATGACTTGGAATTCTTTTCCACCAACCCATATACATCCTTTACGGCCACTTTATTTTTGGAGTTTGATTCTTTTATTATTCCTATTATATTCACGTTGTAACTCAAGTTATTTTAAGTATTTTTGAAGTAGGATTCGTTGTCACACTGAACTTAGTGTTTTTGTTAGCTTGTGCACTATTTTTCCAGCCCATTAAAAGGGCGTATATTCTCTTGTATGTACAAAAAAGATTTCTACTATTTTTCCAAACAAAAAAATATTTCCTTTTGAATTCTTTAGGACTTATGTATCCTGACTGAAGCTAAGATGGATTTTATAGTGTACTTCTTCAAATTTCTTCTAACTTCACTTCTTGAATTCTTTTCCCATCTCATACTTTGATTCTATCTTCTATCCTCTTTTTTTTCACCACCAATTTCTTGGATTTAATTTGGTAAGTTGGCTACGCCTATTGAAGCTTGCAAAAGATCTTTGAGTAAGGGTCACTTTAGTACCATCCAAGCCTTTGGTTCATTGTCCAACAGGTTGGACACCAAACTCTTAACCTTTAGTTTGGTAAGCAAAGTTGCTAATTTTTCTATTTACTGGTATTTTTATTTACATATATGATGCAATCCTTATGTAATAATATGGGTTAAATGTATTTGTGGCCCCCAACATTTTATGTTCTTCCACTTTTATCCCTAACGTCCACTTTGTTCTAGTCTTTTCTGTACCATAATTAAGGCACTCCATTTTTGTGCCTTTACTAATTGAAAATTTTTTCATTAACAGAAATCATAGAAAAAATCCCAATTTAGCCTCTAATAGCTTGGTATCTTGCCCCATAAACTGTAAAACTTCTCATTTGTCAATTTCACTACCATCTTCACCTCTCCAAACTGCTATCCATGATCACCCCCTTCCTTACTAAACTTGTCAAGCCCTGGCACTTCCCCTGATGGGCCTTCCAGCTCTACCCTTGCTAATTCCTACTCTACCAACTTCAGCCATGACCTTGCTAAGCCTTTGATTCATGGTCTAGCTAGTTGTAACGCTAGTCCAATCCCTTTATTTTAATGAAGGCATTCACTAGACTCTTAAACCTTACCTTTTATTTTATAAACAAAATTTTTAGATTTTTTTATTTATTGGTCTTTATATTTAAATTTATGAGGTAATACTTATGCAACAATATTTTATATTATTTTTTGTGTTGGAAATGTACTTCTAAAATTAAACTATGTATCAGATGAACATAAAACTAGTTTATGTGTGTCACGATTACAACTCAATTACCTAGTATTTTTATTGAGTTTTACTAAACAAACATAAGCCTATAATCAAGCCGGTAGGAGACCTTGTTAATGATCGAACTTGCCAAACCTACTAGTCTGATCAAGTTTTAACAACTATGCCTTACTTAGCACCAGCCATGTCTAATGTTATACTATAAAAAGGTTACTAACTTACTGTAGAAGTATTACCATTCTTGAGGTATGTTTTTGCCAACTTTATCTCATTGATATGACCATGTGATAGCTGAAGGGCAATGCCCCCTGAAGGACCTCACGTGTATACATCCTCGTGGGCCAACGCATCACCTTGGGTCAGGAACAGGCGACCAGACCTTGGCAAAGAGAGGGCCTCAAGCATCCTCAGACAAGCCGGATAAGCGTTGTCTTTGGGGGACGCGTTAGACCAACTTCGGTCATAAAGGGTCATCACTCCCCCTGAGGATACCCTCAGAATGACTCCACGTCCCTAAGCTCGCCTTCGGTTATTCTTTGGACCACCTTCGGGACATATCCTCGAAAGTACCATCACCAAGGACCTAAGCCTAACCTTGGGAAAGTCCAGCTGAAGGTGTCTTGCATAAAGCAAATGACCTCCCTCCGAAGATGTTAACCTCCCCGAGGAACCCCTGGACCTAGTGGGAATTTGGTCACCTAGAAAGGCCATGTGGATGTACGACTAGACAGCTTAGGAGTCTCTGACACACCGTACTCGTACGGATCACGACACACCGCCCCCAGACACGCTCTGACATGCCATCCTCGAGCGGTGTAGGCTTTCGGCCAAACAGCCTATGGTTGGGTAAAAGCCCCTCTAAAGGTACGAATGACATCCGTCCGAACATGTGTCATGATCTGGGCAAGCTTGTGGCAGACAGACTTCTCCTATCTACCTCTTATAAATGCTCAGGAGGCATCACAGGTAAGGGGGCTCTTTCTGCATGAGACAATCTCTAGCCCCTTTGCTTATCTTCAAACACTGACTTGGGTGTCAGAGATTCCTCCCCGGAAAAACACTCTGGGGACCTCCTAACCCCTACTTTCTGTGTCTCCTACGTGGTCCTCCCAGAACGTATTCTCTCTGGATGTTCCTCCGCCACCGAAAGATCCTACCACCCTCATCATGACACATAGTGGAGATGCTGATGGGCATCACGTAGCGCCGTCTGTGGGAAACCTCTCCCAGGTCGCTGTCATTGAGACTCGGTGCTCAAAGGACAAAGGGCTCCCAAGGTCCCCTTCGGCGCCCGAGACTTAGCCGGCGACCACACAGCCTGTGGCAGAATCTTCTGTGCTGGAAGATGACCATCCTCTAATGGTGACAATGGGCTTCTTGCAAGATTTCCAGCGCTCCATCATTGTCGAAATGACTCAGCAGCTCAACCAGAGGTTGCCCCGATCTCCTCTGGTTCGAAGGGCCTTTCCCTCGGCTGCGCGACAGGAGGGGAGTTCAAGGTCCACCCACCAATGTTTAGGGAGCGGGGACTCCTTCGATGCATCTTCAACAGAGAATGAACCCGTTGAGGCGCGACCTACCAGAGGGGGAGCCCCAAAAGAAACTGGGGCCTCCTGCCGACGGAGTGTATCCCCATACCGAAGGTCCCAGTCTCCTCACCGTTGAAGTTATTCTCCGAGGAGGATAAGAAATTCGCCATTACCGATGAACACCATGCAGCAAGGAGAAGTTAACATAGTTGTGCTCATGGAGAAAATCCTGGGAAGACTGGAGAAGGTTGAGAGGCAGATCTCCCAAAAACCAGTCTGGTCCAGGCTGTGTGACTCTTACAGCGGAGAAGAGTCACCTTTCATGCGCGAGGTGGTGGAAGCGCCCATGCCCAGTGATTTTAGGGTGCCACGCCTAGAAACTTACGACGGGCGTAGTGACCCCCAGGCACACCTGACAAAATATAAGTGAAGCATGGTACTCAATGGTGCAGATGACACTATTCTCTGTAAGTGTTTCGAGGTAACATTCTCTGGTCCAGCAACGGCATGGTATAACTTTCTAGCCCACGGAAGCCTGCTAAGTTTTCAGGAGCTATCCACTGCCTTCACCCAGTAGTTCATCGGCAAGAGGCCAACCACCAAAATACTAGTGTAAATGTTCGGCATAGCCCAGCGTGGTGGGGAGACCATTCGTGACTATGTTGAAAGGTTCAATCGAGAGGCGCGGAGTGCACCCGATTTTCGGCCAGAAATTCGCATCACCGCTATGATTAGAGGACTTCGGAGGGACTCCCAACTTTTCTATGAGTTTTCCAAAGACCCCCCGGACACCCTCGGGGAGTTCTATAGAAGGGCCAAACAGCATATGACGGCCAAGGAGCTTAGAATGGGAGGACCAAAAGAGGAGCACCCATACCCCGAAAGGCCCAGCCATCACCCTCGAGATCAGAATGGGGGGGAAAGGCCCCAAAAACAACGGGGGAAAAGGCCAATGATGTTTACTCCCTTAAACACCACAAGAGCTAGCATTCTCATGGCGCTAGAACAGCAAGGAACCGCAGTTCCAAGGCCAAAGGCCATGAGCTCGAAAAACAAGAAGAACATGAAGAAATTTTTTCAATTTCACCGAGACCACAACCATGACACTGAGGATTGTTTTCAACTAAGGAAATATATTGAGTTCCTGATCAAACAGGGTCAACTTCGCCGGTACTTAAGGATGCCTTCGCCAAAAGGAAGGAAGGAAGAGCAAATGAGGGGGGACGATGAAGAGTATGATTCGGACAGACGTCGGGACCAAAGTCCTTGAAAGAATCTGCCACCATCAGCAGGGGTTATCGAAACTATCACTACCAGAATACCCTCGGCTGAGAGGAAGAGAAAGATAAGAGAAATCTTCGTAATGGAGTACGGGAACTCGCCAAACAGACTCATTCGTAGAGACGGGTCTACAATAAAGTTCCGCAACGATGACCCACTCCTTGTCATCACAAGGATAGGAAACTAGGACTTCAAAAGGGTACTCCTCGATGACGGCTCAAACACCGATGTCATCTTTTCCCATTTACTGCCTAAATTAGGCATTCCAAGAGGCGATCTCAGCACAGTCAATTCTCCCACCTTCGACGTCGGACCTTCAGAGCTTCCGGTTCTTGGATACGTCGACCTACCTTTGATGCTAAAAGAAATCTCGCCCCACAGCCAGGAAGAATTGATCACCTCCATCATGACAAGATTTATTGTCATTGATGTGCCGTCGACTTATAATGCTATCCTCAGAAGGCAGACTCAAGGCAATCTCCACATCCGCCCGGATGCAAAGTACCTGACAGTCACCTTTGCAACCAAGGATGGAGACGTAGAGATCTTCATTGACCAAACCGAAGTCAGAAAGTTCTTTACAAAGGCTAGATAGAGCCCAGCAAAGATCCAAGTACAGACTTCAGTGAAGGAAAAAATAGTCATGATGGGTGAGGAAACAGTGAAAGAGGAAATGAAAGCCTGGAAAAAGTAGAAACAGAAGATGCAGAGTTGATCCCTGGCCAAAATACCCGAGTCGAGAAAAAATTGGCCGAGGTTGACAAAAATAGGCTTGTATCCTTCTTGTTTATGAACAAAGATCTATTTGCCTACTCATTGAAAGACATGCCTTGGGTCGACCCCAGCATAATCCACCACAGCCTTAGAGTGCGACCGAACGCCAGACCAGTTTGACAGAAAAAAAGGAGTCTATCGGCTCATAAGGCTTCCTTTGTTAAAACCGAAGTCAACCGCCTCACCGAGGCCGGGGTAATAAGAGAAGTAAAATACCCCGAATGGTTTCGCAATGTGGTCATTGCCACAAAAGAAGGGAGTGAAAAAATCCAAATGTGCATCAATTTTTGAAATTTGAACGACGCCTGCCCAAAGGACTCTTACCCTTTGCCAACCATAGACCAGCTGGTGGATGCAACAGCCGAATACAGGCTTCTCAGCTTCCTCGATGCCTTTAGCGGATATCATCAGATTCGGATGAACCCCGAAGATGAAGAGAAAATGGCCTTCATCACAGAAATTGGCACCTACTGCTACATCAGAATGCCCTTCGGGCTTAAAAACGCACGGGCCACCTATCAAAGGCTAATGAATAAGGTATTCGATTCTCAGATCAGGAGAAACATGGAGGTATACGTTGATGATATGATAGTCAAGAGCAAAGTGCCTAGTAATCATATCTCCGACTTAGGCGAAACCTTCCAACGACTTTAGGAGTTCGGCATACGTCTGAATCCCGAGAAGTGTGTATTCGGAGTAAGTGCAGGAAATTTTTTAGGGTTTATGGTATCAGAAAGGGAAATAGATGCCAACCCTGAAAATGTCAAAGCCCTACTAAATTTTTGAACACCCAGATCCACCAAAGATATACAAAGGCTTACCAGAAGAATCACTTCCCTTAGTAGATTCATCTCTAGGTACGGTGACCGATGTCGACCATTCTTCAAAGTACTCACCAAAGCCCCCAAGGGCGAAGACACCCCCGGAACCCAGGAGCATCCATGGAACCCAGAATGCCAAAAAGCTTGGGATTAGCTTAAAAGCTACTTAACTCGCCTGCCAACACTTCGGCAACCTCGGGAAGGAAAAACCCTCATCCTCTACCTTGCAGTTACTGAAAAAGCGGTAAGTTTGGTCCTAGTAAAAGAAGAAGGTGGGAGTCAGTGGCCTGTATATTATGTAAGCAAGTCCCTACATGGTGCCGAGATCAGATACCCATTTCTCCAAAAGGCCATCTACGCCTTAGTGCTCACAGGCAGAAGGTTGTGACCCTACTTCCAAGGACACGCCATCACCGTCTGAAGTAACCTACCTCTACGCGATGTGATGAAAAGAGTAGAGCATTCGGGAAGATTATCAAAATGGTGTATCGAACTCGGAGAGTACGATATCACTTATGAGCCAAGAAGGACAATA
Source organism: Aquilaria sinensis (assembly GCA_005392925.1). Lineage (NCBI taxonomy): Eukaryota > Viridiplantae > Streptophyta > Magnoliopsida > Malvales > Thymelaeaceae > Aquilaria > Aquilaria sinensis. The sequence goes on along the minus strand of SMDT01003015.1, from coordinate 271,280 downwards.
AAAGCCTAGGCACTGGTAGACTTCATCGTCGAAATCCCAGAAATGAAGATTGCTAAAACCATCCCGGAAGACCGAGATGAGGTTGATGCAGAATGAAAGCTCTTTGTCGATGCAGCGTCAGGCATAGAGCATCAGGGCGCTGGAATAGTCCTTCGGGGGCTTAAAGGCATGGAAGCTACTAAAGGAATCAAATTTAGTTTTGATGTTACCAATAACATCACTAAATATGAGGCCCTCATAGCAGGACTAAAGCTGGCCAGAAAAGGTAGCATAAAAAACCTTATGGCCCACAGTCATTCACAGCTAGTAGTCCGGCAAACGAAAAGCGAATACGCGGCAAAGGATCCAACCTTGGCAAAATATCATGACCTTTTCAAAAAAATCATTGGAGAGTTTGACTCGGTATGGAGAGAAAACGTGCCCCGAAGAGATAATACTCAAGCTGACACCTTCGCCAAATCCATGGAACCCATCGAGGTACTAAAGCAACCCAGTACAGAATTAATGTGCAAAGCAACCTCAGGGGAAGGATGGCAAGACCCCATCAAGAAATATCTAGCAACTTCGGAACTCCCTAAGGATCACAAAGAGGCTACAAAAGTATGAAAGTGCTCGGGAAGATACTTCCTCATCGGAGAAGAACTATACAGACAAGGGTATGTGATAAGCTTATATTTATTATATTTATTTCTCTCATATTTAGTATGTTTTAATATGTTTTGAACCTTAAATATATATTTTGAGTATGTTTTGTAGCTTAGAGCATATATGGGCTTAACTGATTGAAAGTGAATTCAATTTCCCATTTTACAAGTTTTAATTTGGTTGTGCTCTTTCAGGATGTTGATAGATTGGTGATGTTCCGGTAGAAAAATCATATCTTGAGCTACAGAGATCAGAATGAAGTGATTCTTAATTCATTGGAAAACTAACATCTGGAGATACAAATCACATTCAGACCATCATCCCAGTTTTCACGTTAAGAGGGTCAAATTCGGCTTCAAATTCACAATTTACGAGTCACCACTGGTTCAAAAGCAGCTGTGGTATTTTGAGCATATCTTTGGTTGTAGATGTCTGTTTTATGTGATTCAAGTATTGTTTCGAGTATAAGAAAGAGATCTACAACTTTTATGCTTTGTGTTTTGAAAAATAATGGCTGAATCAAGGTCAAATATCAGCTTGAAGTTGCTGTTGCTGTTCTGGAGTATTGCTTGGCTGACAACTTTGAAACCTTATAGTTACTTTGAATCTTTTTATTTGTTTGGCATACTTTTGTAATAATATAGAACATTTAGGGAATTTTTATGAGTTTAGCCATAGGTTTTAGTTTTCTTTTGGTTTGAAAGCGCTGCCGCCGCACCAGGGGCGCATCTTTTGCTTTTTCGCTTTTTAGTATTTTTCAATTGTTCTTTGTTTCTCTTCTGATCATGGCTAAGTAATTTTCTAGTTCAGTTTTAGGGAAGATTTCCATCGCCAATACCAGTTGTGAGGATTGATTTTTCTTACTTAAACTTTCTTTAATTTCAAGTATTTACTTCTTTGTCGTTCAGATTTATTGCAATTAATTTTCCTGTTCTCGCTTGTTGAATTGGTTCTGCAATTGCAAATCAACTTGATTTTTTTTCAACCGGTTAGGTGAAGAATTCAATTAGAAGCAAGTTAATTGATTGGAGATTGCTTTTATTTCTGGTTAGTTCATACAAAGAAGTAAGACAGGTTAAATTGTTCAAGCTTCTGAATTATTTTCTGGAATAAACTTTTTGGTTAATTGTTCTTAATGCTAATTTTGGGTTCATTAGAAATTGCTTTTCAATATCTAATTACTCAAAATTAAGAAATTAATCTAAAGCTTTTTCTGGTTAGTTTTACTGCTAAATTCTTAGGATTCTTTTTAGCTTTAAAGAGAGTCCTGTTTATTTGCTTGGATTGAAGAAGTACTTTTATTTGATGATCAACTATGTGATTGGAATGGATAATCAACCCTAAACTGAGCGTTTTTAGTATTGGTTAATTTTGTTTTGATTCTACAGTTAATTAATTTCAGTTTTTAATTGAAGAAACCCCCAATCTTTTATTTCAGTTTTCTGATAGGAAGCTTTCAATAAAAAAATCTCCCTTGGGATTCGACCTAGTTTTCAGTGCTAGACTATAAATTTATTTATTCTGAGTTGTTAGGGATACCAGAATTATTTTTTGTGGTTTCGACGATCGACCAAAAATTTGTAGCCGTTGTCGGGGAGATTTTTTTTTTTTCTGTTAAAGTTTCCTTTTTCATTTATTTATTTATTTTCTTTATTTTCTTTCTTTCTCAGTTAACTGACTTATGCCCAGATCTTCTCGTACAGGTGAATTAGTGTTTGATCCAGAGATTGAGAAGACAGCAAAGGTAAACAGAAAAGCGAAAAGACAAGCAGTCAATTTTTCAGGTTCGACTTCTGCGAAAAGCAACTCAGAAAGTGACGAAGAACTAGTTGTTATTGTAGAGACGGCAGCCCAAAGAACACTAAGGGAGTTGGCAACTCCTGATGTTGTCCAGCAACCACTGTGCATCGATTTTCCTGATATTGAGGTTGCATTTGAATTAAAATCTGGATTAATTCACTTATTACCTACTTTTCGTGGTCTTGCAGGTGAGGACCCCTACAAACACTTGAAGGAATTTCATGTTGTCTGCTCAACCATAAAACCACAAGGGGTTACAGAAGAACAGATTAAGCTGAGAGCTTTTCTATTTTCATTGGCAGAGAAGGCGAAGGATTGGCTGTACTACCTTCCCTCCGGTTCTATCAGAACCTGGAATGACCTGAAAAGAAAATTTCTGGAGAAGTTTTTTCCAGCATCAAGAGTCGGAACAATTCGAAAGGAAATTAGTAGGATTCGACAGTACAGCGGAGAAAGCCTATATGATTACTGGAAGAGGTTCAACCAGCTATGTGCGAGCTGTCCACACCACCAGATTTCTGACCAGCTGTTGCTGCAGTACTTCTACGAAGGGCTGTTGTTCATGGATCAGAGCATGTTAGATGCTGCAAGTGGAGGAGCACTTGTAGAAAAAATGCCCGTAGAAGCAAAGGACTTGATTTCTAAAATGGCAGCCAACTCGTAGCAGTTTGGGATAAGGGTAGACCATGCGCCGAAGAAAGTAAATGAGGTAGGAACATCTAGTCTTGAAGCTCAACTTTCTAAACTAACCGCTCTTGTTAGACAAGTGGCTTTAGGACAGGTTCAAAATTCTAGAGTTTGTGGCATTTGCTCTATTCAAGGACACCTTACCGACTCGTGCCCATAATTGCAAGAGGATACAACACCTCAAGTGAATGCGGTAAGTGGGTTTGTTAACCAACCAAGAAGGTATGATCCCTATGCCAATCAATACAACCTTGGTTGGAGAGACCACCCGAATTTGAGATATGGGCAGCCAAGTAATCAATAGCAGTATCCATCTGCCAGTTACAACAAACTAGCACCTCCACCATAGAACCAAGCACCTAGCTCAAGTATGGCTTTAGTAGATATTGTAAAAGCTTTAGCCACTAACACTCAAATGTTTCAGTAGGAAACAAGGGCTAGCATCAAAGACTTGGGGAATCAAATTTCACAACTGGCAGCCTCGTTGAATAAAATTAAAGCTGAAAAAGGGAGGCTGCCATCTCAAGCTGAAATCAACCCAAGAGAGCACACTAATGCCATAACCCTTAGAAGTGGCAAGGAAGTACAAACTACCACGTCAAAGGTGGCAGCACCTGAAAAGGAAAAAGATGGCTTGAAACCAGCAACTTCTGATGCACCAACTGAAGAGGTAAGTAACAAGCCAATTTTTCCAAAATCAAAAATTTTGATTCCACCACCTTTTCCTGGAAGGTTGGCAAAATCAAAGAAAGAGGAGACCGAGCAGGAAATTCTGGAGATTTTTAGGAAAGTCGAAATCAACATACCCCTGCTGGATGCAATCATGTAAGTTCCTCAATATGCCAAATTTCTAAAGGAGCTGTGCATCAACAAAAAGAAGCTGCAAGCTGATGAGACAATTAAAGTTGGGGAGAATGTGTCAGCAGTTATCCAAAGGAAGTTGCCCCAAAAGTGTAAGAATCCTGGTATGTTTACTATACCATGTGTAATCGGTAATTTCAAGTTGGAAAAATCTATGCTAGATCTAGGAGCATCGATTAACTTTATGCCCCTGTCAGTTTACAAGGCTTTGAACTTAGGACCCTTAAAAAGCACAAGAGTAGTCATTCAACTAGCTGATAGGTCTAATTCATATCCTGAAGGGGTAGTTGAGGATGTTCTGGTTCGAGTAAATGAGCTAATTTTTCCTACTAATTTCTATATTATTGATATGGATGATAAGTTTGCTTCAAATTCAGCTCATATTTTGCTAGGTAGACCGTTTATGAAAACAGCCAGAACTAAAATTGATGTGCATGAAGGGACTTTATCTTTTGAATTTGATGGGGAGACAGTAACTTTCAATATTTTGAAGCTATGAAATATCCAAAAAATTCTAAGTCTATTTGTCTTGTGGATATTATTGACCCGATTGCCCAAGATAGTTTTGAGATGAATTTTGTAGGAGATGAGTTGGATTTTGTGTTGACGAACAGCAAAACTGAGAGGGATGCACAGCTGGCAATTAGTGATGACTTGAAGGAGGCCATTATGTCATTACAGTCACTGCCAGTATTACCCAACAGGTTAGTTGATCCATTTCTGCAACTACCGAGTACTTACGAAAGAGTTTTGCCTTCTGTTGAACAGGCCCCAAAGTTGGAGTTAAAGTTTTTGCCTGAAAACCTGAAGTATGCCTACCTGGGAAAGGCTGAAACTTTACCGGTGATTATTGCAAGTGATTTGACTGGAGATCAGGAAGAGAAGCTGCTACGAGTACTGAAGGAATACAAGACAGCAATTGGTTGGACGCTGGCAGACATCAAGGGAATCAGTCCTTCAATTTGTATGCACCGTATTCTCCTTGAAAAGTATGCTAAACCGGTAAGAGAGCCACAGGGAAAACTAAACCCAGCAATGAAGGAGGTTGTTTTAAAGGAGATTCTGAAACTTTTAGACCAAGGGATCATATACCCCATCTCCGACAGTCAGTGGGTAAGTCCAGTACATATTATTCCTAAGAAAACTGGTCTAACTCTTGTTCCTAATGCGTAGGATGAGCTTATCCCCATGAAAGTCCAAAACGGGTGAAGAATGTGTATTGATTTTAGGAGGCTAAATTTAGCTACAAGAAAGGATCACTTCCCACTTTCGTTTATCGACCAGATGTTTGAGAGGTTGGCAGGTAAGTCATTTTTCTGTTTCTTAGATGGATTTTCTGGATACTACCAAATAGCTGTAGCTCCTGAGAACCAAGAGAAAACAACCTTTACCTGTCCCTATGGAACTTTTGCTTATCGTAGAATACCCTTTGGATTGTGTAATGCCCCTGGAACATTTCAAAGATGCATGATGAGTATTTTTTCTGATTTGCTGGAAAATTGCATTGAGATCTTCATGAATGACTTTACTGTTTATGGCAATTCTTTTGATCAATGTCTGGATAAATTGGTCATGGTTTTGAAACGCTGCATTGACACAAACTTGGTCCTGAATTATGAAAAATATCATTTTATGGTTCAGCAGGGAATAGTTTTGGGTCATGTAGTTTCATCCAGGGGTATTAAAGTTGACAAAGCCAAGGTGGACCTAATTGCCAACTTACCCTATCCTACTAATGAGCGAGAGATTCGTAGTTTTCTTGGCGATGCAGTTTTTTACACGCATTTCATAAAGGATTTCTCAAAGATTGCACAACCTTTAACCAGGCTGTTACAAAAGGATATGTCTTTCGACTTTGGAGAGAATTGCAAAGTTGCCTTTGACAAGCTGAAGGAGTTGCTCACATCTGCACCGATTATACAGCCTCCTAATTAGGACATTCTTTTTGAGATCATGTGTGATGCCAGTCAATATGCTGTAGGAGGTGTACTTGGCCAAAAAATTGGGAGGAACAGCTATGTCATTTACTACGCATCAAGGACGCTGAATCCTGCCCAATGCAACTATTCGACCACAGAAAAGGAGCTTTTAGCTATTTTTTTTGCTTTAGATAAATGTCGATCATATTTACTGGGGTCTAAAGTAACTGTTTTTTCTGATCGTGCAGCCCTCAAGTACTTACTGGAAAAGAAGGAATCTAAGCCAAGACTTATACGCTGGGTTCTATTATTGCAATAGTTCAACTTGGAGATCAAGGACAAGAGAGGAGCCGATAATTCTGTGGCTGACCACTTAAGCCGACTGTTGTATGATGAAGAGGCTTTGCCAATTTCAGAATTATTTCCCGATGAACAGCTGCTACAAGTGCAAGGTAAGGAGCCTTGGTTTGTTGATATTGTTAATTTTCTAAATGCTGGAATTTTACCGACAAACTTGAACAAAGCGAAAAGGAACAAAATAAAAAATGACTCTAAGTATTATATATGGAATGAACCATATTTGTGGAAAATCGGTTCTGATCAAATTATTCGTAGGTGTGTGCCTGATTATGAAATTCATTCCATTCTTACTTATTGTCATAGTTATGTTTGTGGAGGACACTTTGGTCCTAAAAGGACGGCTAGGAAAATTTTGGACTGCGGGTTTTATTGGGAAACATTGTTTAAGGATTCTTACCAGTTTTGTAAGACTTGTGAAAAATGTCAAAGAGTTGGAACTTTATCCCACCGAAGTGAAATGCCCCAAACCCCCATGTTATACTGTGAGCTTTTTGATGTATGGGGAATGGATTTTATGGGACCCATTCCTAACTCTTTTGGATTTGTTTACATATTGCTTGCTGTGGATTATGTTTCGAAATTGGTAGAAGCAAAGGCTACCCGTGCTAATGATTCTAAGGTTGTTGTAGGATTTCTCAAGTCTAACATTTTCAGTAGGTTTGGGATTCCTAGAGCAATTATTATTGATCAGGGTACACATTTCTGTAACCGTACTGTTGAAGCATTAATGAAGAAATATGGGGTGCACCATCGAGTAGCCACTGCCTACCACCCACAAACTAACGGGCAAGCTGAAGTTTCAAATCAGGAGATAAAAAGCATCTTGGAGAAAACAGTCAATCCTAACAGGAAAGACTGGAGCCTGCGCTTGGAGGATGGACTATGGGCTTACCGGACAGCATATAAAACACCAATTGGGATGTCACCGTATCGGTTAGTTTTTGGTAAGTTGTGTCATTTACCTTTGGAGATTGAACATCGTGCTTTCTGGGCTGTTAAGCAGTGCAACTTGGATCTGAAAGAAGCTGGAAAATAAAGAAAGTTGCAACTTCAGGAGCTGGAAGAAGTCAGGTTGGAAGCATATGACAATGCTCGCATGTATAAGGAGCGCACAAAGTACCTTCATGACAAGCGGCTGAATCGTAAACAATTTTTTAAAGGTCAAAAGGTATTGCTTTTTAATTCAAGGTTGAAGCTCATGCTAGGTAAGTTGAAATCTAGATGGATTGGTCCATTTGTTGTAGTGAATACTTTTCCATATAGTGCTGTTGAAATTGAAAGTTTGGAGACTAACAAAGTTTTTAAAGAGCGCACAAAGTTGAATGGCCACAAGTTGAAACCTTTTCTTGAAAATGTTGTTGTCTCTTATATGGAGGAAATTCACTTGGTTGCTTCTACCTACGAGTCAGGCTGATGCAAGAAGCAGGTTTTCTAGCCAAAGACAATAAAGAAAGGCGCTTTTGGGATGCAACCCAAGCGTGGTTTTGTGCCACGAACAATTAGGATTTTTTTTTCTTTCTTTTTTTTTTTTATTTTTATTTTTCAGATTTTATTTTTTTAGGTTTCTTTATTCTCACAACTAATTTTCTTGGTTTGGCAATATCTCTTTCAAGCTGAAGGTGAACTGAACCATATGGTATAGCAAGCTGAAGTCAAATTCTGGGCAATAGATCATTGTGAAATCACCCTTCAGGGCGGTACCTTTTCTTTTCCCCATCTGTGCTTTTATTGTAAACATTGAGGACAATGTTTGATTTAAGTGTGGGGGAATGGGTAGCTTGAGCCATAATTTTCTCTTGTCAAAATTTTGAGCTAAATTTTTTTGATTCATACTTTTGAGCATCGATCTGAATTGTTAGATGATTTCACCTTTTTGGTTCTTAAATGCTTAGCTTGAGTGTTGAGTTAGTAATTTATTAGTCTTTATGCAACTCCCAAATTTTATTTTTAAATTGTTGTTGTTGCAATATTTTATCAAGCTAGTTGATGGTTATCTTAAGAAGCTGATTTTTCCATCAAATTTGTGTACATAGTACATTGACTTAAACCTTGTGAGATATGAGCTTATTACGTTGAATATGCGGTTTGTTAGGTTGATGGATGATTTGAATCACTTGAGAAAAAAAATAAATAAAAATAAAAATTGTTTGACTTGTTGCATTCTGCAAAAAAAAAAAATTGTTACTCCGCTGTTTCTGGGTATTGAAGTAGGTTGGGGTCATCTCCTAAGGCAAGAGTCGATCACTGCTCGAAAAGGTACTAGGAATATGAGTATGGTCAAAGACCACTTTGGAGTTGTGTCGAGTTAATAGTTTGGGTATGGTAGAGCCCCTATTATACACTCGCTAAACGGCGGAACACAAGAAAAAGATAAAAAAAATAAAAAAGTGAAAAAATCAAGTCAAATAAAAAAAAAAGTAAATTCTCATTTGATCTCTTATTTTTCATGGATTTGTGGTAAGACCGGTACTGCTTTTTAAGTTATTACCTACCTGGTTTGTTCTCTTTACTTCGTACAAAAGTTTGATGTTTTTCTCAGATTTTTAACGGTGATTGTTGCTAGCTTGAGAAGAAATTGTTTTCAAGAATGTATTTAGTTTTGAGTTGCTATTGCCGATTAGATTGCGTACTTAATTCCTCTTGCTAAGTTTTTTGAGACCCTTGGATATGAAATTATCTTACTTATTTTAGCTCAAAAGTATGTTTCTATTTCGAGTTTTGCCCGGGACGAGCAAAAGCTAGCTGTAGGGGAATTTGATAATCTTATATTTATTATATTTATTTCTCTCATATTTAGTATGTTTTAATATGTTTTGAACCTTAAATATATATGTTGAGTATGTTTTGTAGCGTAGAGCATATCTGGACTTAATTGATTGAAAGTGAATTCAATTTTCCATTTTACAAGTTTTAATTTGGTTGTGCTCTTTCAGGATGTTGATAGATTGGTGATGTTCCGGAAGAAAAATCATATCTTGAGCTACAAAGATCGGAATGAAGTGATTCTTAATTTATTGGAAAGCTAACATCTAGAGCTACAAATCACATTCAGACCATCAAACCCAGTCTGCAAGTTAAGATGGTCAAATTCGGATTCAAAATTGCAATTTAAGAGTCACCGCCGGTTCAAAAGCAGCTATGGTATTTTGAGTATATCTTTGGCTGTAGATGTCCGTTTTATGCGATTCAGGTATTGTTTCGAATATAAGAAATAGATCTACAAGTTTTATGCTTTGAGTTTTGAGAAAGAATGGCTGAATCAGGGTCTAATATCAGCTTGAAGTTGCTGTTACTGTTCTGGAGTATTGCTTGGCTGACAACTTTGAAACCTTATAGTTACTTTGAATCTTTTTATTTGTTTGGGGTACTTTTGTAACAATATATAAAGTTTAGGGAATTTTTATGAGTTTAGCCATAGGTTTTAGTTTTCTTTTGGTTTAAAAGCGCTGCCGCCGCACCAGGGGCGCATCTTTTGCTTTTTCGCTTTTTAGTATTTTTCAATTGTTCTTTGTTTCTCTTCTGATCATGGCTGAGTAATTTTCTAGTTCAGTTTTAGGGAAGATTTCCATCGCCAATACTGGTTGTGAGGATTGATTTTTCTTAGTTAAACTTTCTTTAATTTCAAGTATTTACTTCTTTGTCGTTCAGATTTATTGCAATTAATTTTCCTGTTCTTGCTTGTTGAATTGGTTCTGCAATTGCAAATCTGCTTGATTTTCTTTCAACCACTTAGGTGAAGAATTCAATTAGAAGCAAGTGAATTGACTGGAGTTGGCTTTTATTTCTGGTTAGTTCATACAAAGAAATAAGACAGGTTAAATTGTTCAAGCTTTTGAATTATTGCCTGGAATAAAGTTTTTGGTTAATTGTTCTTAATGCTAATTTTGGGTTCATTAGAAATTGATTTTCAATATCTAATTACTCAAAATTAAGAAATTAATCTGAAGCTTTTTCTGGTTAATTTTATTGCTGAATTCTTAGGATTCTTTTTAGCTTTAAAGAGAGTCCTATTTATTTGCTTGGATTGAAGTACTTTTATTCGGTGATCAACTACGTGATTGGAATGGATAATTAACCCTGAACTGAGTGTGTTTAGTACTGGTTAATTTCATTTTGATTCTACAGTTAATTAATTTCAGTTTTTAATTGAAGAAACCCCCCCAATCTTTTATTTTAGTTTTCTGATAGGAAGCTTTCAGTAAAAAATTCTCCATTGGGATTTGACCTGGTTTTCACTGCTAGACTATAAATTTATTTATTCTGAGTTGTTAGGGATACCAGAATTATTTTTGGCGGTTTCGAAGACCGACCAATATGCGAGCCTTCTACAAAAATGCATAGGCGAAGATAATGTCAGAACAATACTCAAAGAAGTCCACGAAGCCTGTGGCTCCCATATAGGAACAGATGCCCTCGCTGGCGTACTACTTCGCCAAGGTTACTTTTGGCCTACCTTGAGGAAAGATGCAAGGCAATTTGTCCAAAGATGTGACAATTGCCAAAGGCATGCCTATATCCAAAGATTACCTTCGGAAAGAATAACTTCAGCAAATTATCCTTGCCCTTTCACCATATGGGTTATCGATCTCATCAGACCTCTTCCAAGCGCTCCGGGTGGGGTGAAGTTCTACATAGTCGTAGTGGACTACTGCACTAAGTGGATTGAAGCGGAGCCATTAGCATCAATCTAGGTGAAGGATATCCAAAAGTTCGTATGGAAGAACATCATATGCCGATTTGGCATACCAAGGGTAATAGTGGCCAACAATGGAACCAGTTTACGGATAGAGGATTCCAAGAATTCGTGGCTGACCTCGGCATAAAAATGCATTTTGCTCCAGTAGCCCACCCTCAAACTAATGGGCAGGTCGAGGTATCCAATAGGACAATAAAAGATGGCTTGAAGAAGATGCTAAAGGAGGCAAAGGGGAAATGGCTAGGAGAGCTCCTAAGTGTGCTATGGAGCTATCGTATGATTCCCCGAATGGCCACTGGGGAAACCCCTTTCTCACTTGTGTGTGGGATAGAAGCCATCATCCCCATTGAAGCCATACAGCCTTCGGTAAGAATACAAGTATTTGACGAAGGAGGAAACAATCTCGGCTTGAGGACAAAACTAGACCTCCCCGAGGAACATCGCGAAATGGCCGAACTTAGGAGGAAGGCTTTCCAACAAAGAATATCTCACACTACTAACTTACATGTAAGAAGAAAAGAAATCAAAAAAGGAGATCTCGTCCTCCGAAAGGCCGAATTTGAGCCACGCAAGCCATCAGAAGGGGTACTTCAGGCAAACTGGAGTGGACCTTATTTGGTCCTCAACGAAGTCCGTCCAGGGGTCTAGAAATTGGGTGATATTGAGGGAGTAAAGTTGAAAAATACTTGGCATTCGCACTTTCTGAAAATATTCTATACTTAGACATTTTTTCTGAAAGAAAGCTTATGACTACTCCTCCCCGAAGTCGCCAATGAAAATGCAGGCCGAATATGGTCACGTTACTGAAAAAGGGTCCTTAATGGTTTTCTTCCAAAATGAACTAGCTCCTTGATGGAGTTTAAAAACTTGACAAAATATGGGAAAAGCCAAATGCGACTCTTTCCGAAGACATAATTTTGAACGACCGTCGAAGATAAATACATAGAATTACACTAACTCCTGAAGAATCGTATTCGGAGGAAAGAACGGAGATTTGAGAAAAAATCTTCATTAAAATTTCTAAGGCAAATGGTACAAAGGGGCAAGATCACAAGAAAAAGAAAGAGAAGAAAAAAACCTATGGCTGAGCTGGAGCGTCCAGCGTCTCCTCGGCATTGGCATATTCTTCTTGACCAGGATCAGCCGGAGGTACAGGCCCAGTATGGGGAAGGTTGAGAAACTCCAACTTCAACCATATCCACCTGGGCTCTTTGGGAAAGTCCAGAGCGGACAGGAAGGAGAGGTCGAGCTCAGGGTGCCGAGAAAGGACCTAATGACGCGCTAAGCAGAAGCCATCTTGGTAAGACACCTTCGTCATCTGGTCAGATTGATCCTTCTTGGCACTAAGGGCTGACAGCTCAACCATGAGCTTAGCAGCCTCCCTCTCGAGCTTCTTCTTCTTCTTCTTATTTTTAGCTTCCTTCCTCAAAGGTCAACCTCAGCCTGGAGCTCGGCATTCAAAGCGAGCGCCTTCGCAAAGTTCTCGCCATCTTCAGCTTTCTTATTCCGAAGGGCTTCATTCTCCGAAGAGAGAATGGCACACTTTAAGCCGAGTTCCTCGACCTTGGCCGAAAAATCAAGGAAGAGCTCCTTCTTGCTCTCTGCGAGCTTGGCCCGAAGATTCACTATGTCCTTATTTACAATCTTATTCAGTTCACCGTATTTGAGGACATACTTGGCACAGAACTCTTTTTCTTTTCACAAAGAATCCTCGGACTGAGAGCGGGACTCTATTTGCTTTGCTGCCCAAGCACGAAAATATATGCTGTACAGCAAGAGCTATAGAAAAAGAGGCCCCGAAGAAGGATCAGAATGTAATAAAAACTTAGAATAAAATTTTTCTAAGTAAAAAAGAAGAAAGGACTACCTGGGCAGCATGCTCAGTCATCCCTGCCGCGAGGATTTCCTCATTTGGGCATTCAATGACGAGCGACTGAAAGGTGCCATTCGTCATCACACCCATCGCGATCTGGGGAGCCATCAACTGACTATCCTCGGAGAAGAAGTTCATGTCCTCCATGAAAGTTCAGAAGGGCTCCCTTGGCACTTTATCCTTTGGTATGTGCCTATCCCGAAAAGCCTTCCTTCGAGCATGAGTTTCCATCCAGGGAGCAACAGGCAAGTCCTCTGCGAGATCACGCCGAAGTTCCGTCAGTACATTATCCCTTAGGCATTCATCTAAAAAATCATAGATACGAAAAATACTAAGATTTGCAAAAGAATGGCTAAGGAACCAACCTGGTGGAACTTCGGCCACATCATCTTCAGGCTCATCCACACCTCGGACTTCACCGGGAATATTCTTTCCTTTTCTCCTCTTACTCTCTTCGAGCTCTTGAGCTGATGTGTGCTCGACCAAAGTCTCGGCAGCAAGGACCGGACTCAAGGCTACCCCAAGGGCGGCAGAGTCTGAGGGAGGATCAGCATGGGCCGGAAAAATAGTAGAGACCGATCCGGCACTTCGACCACATCTTCGGGGGGAGGAGGGATGGCTACTACCTTGGCCTTCTTCGCCTTAGAAGGACCTCCGGTGGTCTTCTTCCCCTTGGCAGATGCCTTCTTGCGCGCTTGCTCTCCCCTCTCGGCCTGATCGAGAAAGAGGGACTTGTAAAAATCAGCAGCCTGATCGCCCATCTCTGCAAAAGGAAAAAACATCGGTGTAAGTCCAAAAGGAAAATAGATATCAAACCCTGGAAGGTGACTTACTCTCGACAAAAGCCTCATATGAAATTTCGCCCGAAGAAGCATTACTATCCATGCCTTCGTCCCCGGGAGAACAGGCACGGGCATGTTTGGGTCACCCTTGTGTGCATTCACTACCCCCAGTACCCGAAGGACCTCTTTGGCCATGCGGTCCCATTTAATGGGAAAGGGATAAAATGAATGCGGAGGGACCTCGGGGTCCCAGTCTACAACCGACAGAAGAAGTCGATCGAACCTATCGAATTCGGTGGCCAACTCCGAAGTTAGAAGCCTCCGGGCGTCAACGACATCGATCTTCAGGGTCCCCGAAGCCCACCTGGTCAATACGTGGCTCCAAAACTTAGGAACTGACAAGAAGAAGAACTTCATCTGCCACCCTTGCCAACTATCTTTATTATCGAAAGTGAAGGTGAATTTTTCGCTCCCGGACCCTCGGGGAAACAAGAAGTAAAAGCCGCCCTTCGGGACCAGGTGGAGTTTGTAATATTGCATAAAGAAAAGAAAGTGGGGGTTTATCTTAAAAACCCCACACATGCAGAGGAAGGAGTTGAAATAAGAATAAGAATTAGGAGGGAGCTAGTTCACGGCAATCCCGTGAAACTTACAAAATTTGAATATTATCTAATGGGGAGGATACCAAAGACCGGCTTTCAACTGAGCTCGGTAAACGGTAATTTCACCCGAACGGGCCATAAAACTGTATGTACCAGGGATGGGCAACCTCGGGACTAATAGCCGAAGTGCTATCGCCCTGTTTACCCACCGACCACAGAAAAGAGAGAGCAAGACACTGAGGCACACGACCTCGGTAGCTTGCCAATTCCAAATTCTGGAGCCAGCGCAGCGCCTCCTTCGGGAAGGCGACCTAACCAGCTTCGGGGAAGAAGGACCAATCACCCTCCGATGGAGGGCAGCCCCCGAAGACGGAGACGCCGAAGTTCCAGCCCAGCTCTAAGAAAAGGCTCCTCACCCCGAAAGTGAGACAGCAACCAAAGGGACTTCTATTGTACGGCAAGAGCTATTAAAGAGTCTTTGACACTCCGCTCACATACGTCTCTGACACGCCACCTTCAGATACGCTCTGACACGCCATCGCAATCTAATGTCCTGTCACGAAGGGCTACGACTCATGGCCCGAGGAGCCTGCAGGTGGCTAGGGCCCCTATGCCTAGAAGTACGAACACTAACCATACACGTGTAATCATCTGAAGGGGTCACCCTCTTCCTTTTATCAAAGGGAAATCATCACAGGAAAGGGGGGCTTTCTGGCGAGAGAACGGAGAGAGAGTCGGTAAAACACAGGACGCTTTACTTCCTCCGCCTGAAAGCTCTCCCTTCGCCTGAATGCTCTCCCTTTGGCCCTCAGAAAGACACGCCAGGCAAGAGTCCCTTATGCTTATTACTGAATATCTCTCCTTCTCAAAGCATTGACTTGGGCGTCAGAGGTTCCCCCCCGGAAAACCACCCCCGTGGTCTCCTAACCCTTGTTTTCTGAGTGTTTCAGCCAGGTCTCCCGGAAGAATCACTGTTCCGGGCTATTTCCCACACCAGAGGTACCTCCCGTCATTACCCTGCTCACAGGACCAAGGAGCTGTCGGCCGTCACTTAAGGGGATCCACCCCGGACGCCTTCCCATTGGACTAATCCTCGCCTTCAGGACCCCTTGCTGCCTTCACCGCTGTACACAGTGGAGATCTAGTTCTGCACCACCAGACCATATCATCTGGCGCCGTCTGTGGGAACTCACTCCTAGGTTGCCGAAGTTGAAGCTCAGCGTTCTAAGGATAGGGGATTCCCGAGGTCTTCATCCGCGCGAGAGATTCAACGGGAAATTGAATAATGGCAGCAAGGAATTCCCTACCAGAGGGTGAACGCCCTCTGACTATTACCATAGGCTTTCTACGCAAATTCCCATACCCTGGCATGGTCGAAATGAGGCAGTAGTCAAGCCAAAGAAGGCCGCAGCTAAATTCAGGCCGAAGGGCCTCCCCATCTGTATCTCGACGGGAAGAGAATCCCGTGTCAATTTGCAAGAATTTGGGAAATGGAGATTTGAGTCCTCGGCGGGAAGCATACCCCCTAGAGTATAACCTACAGGAAAAGCGGGGTCGAGATGACCCAGACCTCCCCGCCGAAAGAGTCCTACACCCGAGGAAAAAAATCGCCATCTTCTCAGCAATGAAGTCAAGACCCATTGCCCCGAAAGGTCATCTACGACTTGACATGCGGGCAGGAGGGGCCGACTCTACTTCCAAGGACACGCTATCGCTGTTCGAACTGATCCGCCTCTGTGCGACCTGGAAAAAAAGGGTAGAGCATTTGGAAAGGATGATTGAAATAGTGCATCGAACTCAAAGAGTACTACATCACGTGTAAGCCTAGAAGGTTAGCAAGCGCCTAGGTACTGGCAGACTAGATCGCCGAAATCCCAGAAATAAGGAAGGCTAAAGCCAACAAGGGAGACAAAGCGAAGGAAGATCCAGAGTGGAAACTCCTTATCAGTGGAACCCAAGCACAGAACGTTAGGGCGCTGGGATACCCCCTCGGGGGACCGAAGGCAGGGTGGCCACCAGAACAATCAAATTTGATTACCAGAAGTGTTGGCCCATCCGAGCATGGCAACGCTACGTATGGTAACCTCGTACTGGAAGCGGAAAGATCCTACAAAGAGGAATTTCGCAGCCAAAGAGTCCCGAAAATCCTCATGAAGAGGCAGAAAGTGCAAAGATGTTCCGGACAATATTTCCTGACTAAGGAAAAACTATGCAGGCAAAGGTACGCAACTCCGTTATAAAAATATATATATCGGGAAAAAGGGTGTAGGACAATTCATCCAAGAGGTGTGAAAACGGCCAGAGACATGCCAGCACCCGAAGACTACCTTTGGAGTGGATAATCTCGGAAAGATTGCACCAAGCCACTCCAAACAGCACTCGGAGATGTGAAGTTCTGCGCGACAGCAGAGGACTACTTCACTGAATGAGGTAAGCCGGAACTCCTAGCAACCATACCGGTAAAAGGTGCACAAAAAGTTCGTCTGAAAGAACATAATATGCTAAGTTGGCGTACTGATGGTGACACTGGCCAGTAATGATTCCCAGTCTATGGACAGAGGATTCCAAGAGTTCATCACCAACCTCGGAATAAAAAGGCACTTCAGCCCATTAGCTCAGCCCCCGAGCAACAGACAAACAGAAGGTTGCCAAAAGAGCTATAAAAGAGGGACTGCAAGAAATGCAAAAGGAAGATGGCCAAGAGAACTTCCTAACTGTACCAAGGAGTTATCAGACAACTCCTCGAGGACCAAAGAGGAGACATTTTTCTCGCTTATCCCCAGTACAGAAAGCCATTATCCATTTGAAGCAGTTCGGCCAGCATACAAATGTTTGACGAAAGAGGAAGTGACCTCGGGTTAAGAACTAAGCTCGACCTAGTTGTCAAATACTGGAAAATGGCCGAGATGGAAAGGAGGCTTTTTCGGCAAAAGGTGGCCATAAGTGCAAATCTGCATGATAGGCCAAAAGGAACAAGGAAAAAGAGACCTCGCCCCCGAAAGGCTGAATTAGAACCCCGAAAACCGTCCTATGGGGTACTTCGGCCAAACAAGAAAAGGCCTTATTGGGTCCTAAACAAGGTCCGAATGGGAGCACACAAGCTCGGCAACACCGAAGGGAGAAAAACTGAAAAAGTACAAGGTACTCGGGCGCCTTAAAGAAATTCTACACTTAGAATTTTTTAGATAAGAAATGGTGAAAGCCAGAAATTTGTCTAAAAACAGAAAGTTTTCCCCTGTCTGAGAATGTTTGCCGAACAAAGCTGAGGCGTGGACTCCCGAAAGTCTCCTGTTCCTTCCGAAGTTAGTTGGGTTATATATACCCAAAAGAAGGCAAGTCTATCGAACACGGCCGGCAAAGGGCAGGCTAAACTTTGCCTAAGGGAACTTCGCTGAATGCGAAAGACCTCCCAAAGATTGGCCGATGAAAACGAGCAAAGAAAGTACCGAAGTCCCTTGACCGAAAGTGGTCGGGACAAGTGGGAAACAAAAATTGCTCAAAAAGCCTTAGCCAAAATAATGAATGAAAATTCATTGAAGAAGGTCTTGACACAAGAAGAAGATTACAAGAAGAAGAGTACAAAGAAAAAAAAGAAGGTCCTGGATTATCTAAGGGACCCTGGCATCGTGGGAAGCTTCGGCTCCTGAGTCTTTTGCCCCCGCCTTCGGTGCAGGAGGAGGAAACGGCAGGTTAAGGAACTCGACTCTTGACCACATCCACCGAGGTCCCCCGGGAATATCCAAGGCAGCCAGAAAGGAAGGATCGAGGTCCGGATACTTCTTCAGAAACTGATGACGAGCTAGGAAGAAGCTGTCCTGAAAAGCAACCTTGGACGTCTGGACGGCTTTGCCTCTTTCAATGTCCAACTCGTCCGCCTCATGCTGAAGATCCGAAACCTCCTGCTGAAGGTCGGAAATCTCCTTCTCCAGCTCCTCAGTTTTCTTCTTCTTCTTCGAACTCTCCTTTAGCGAGTCGACCTTGGCCTGGAGTGCAGCATTCTCAGCCATCGCCTTCGCCAAAAGGGCAGACTCCCCTTCTTTTTCCTTTTGAAAGGTCTCGTTGGCCGAAGTCAGGCTGACCAGTTTGCCACCAAGGTCGGGCATCTTCTCGAAAAAATCCTTCAAGAGCTCTTCTTGGCCCTTCAAGAATTCCTCTCGAAGATTGGAAATCTTCTCCTTGCATATTTGGCTCAACTTGGTGTTCGTCAGCACCGAGTTGGCACAATTTGGCCTTCTCCAATTTGTCTTCAGCCCAAGCTCGGGCCAAAAACTACTTTGCTGCCCAAGCTCGAAGGTACCCACTATACCTCAGAAGCTGCAAAAAAGAGAAGGTGCTTAGCGAAATTTGCACACGGAAAGCCAAAAACACATAGGCCAAAAAAGGGGAAGGAAAAGCGAAGAGCCTGAAGAGTTACCTGAGTAGCATGCTGGGAAACTTTTGCAGCAAGGGCATCCTCGGAGGCACACTCCTCGGTGACTGCCTTGAAGGATGCCTGAGTAAGCACGCCCCTCGCCATTTTGGGAGCCATCTCCCGGCAGTCGTCGGAGAACAGATTCATGTCCTCCGTGAAAGACCAGAATGGCTCCCTTGGGACTTTGTCCTTCGGGACACGAGAATCCCGAAGATCCCTCTTTCGGGCGTGCTTAATCTTCCAAGCCAGGGGCACCAGATCCTCTGCAAAAAGAAACATGCATCTTATCAGGTAAAAATTCCTTGATTTTCAAAAAATGTAAGTTTGATTGCAGGGAAAAAGAGACAAACCTGGCACGACCTCGGCATAGTCGTCATCAGAGTCACCGACCTGCTCCACGTCAGCAGGATTATGTTTGCCCTTGGCCTTTCAGTATCTTTCTAAATCTTCAGTAGACAGATCCGCCAAAGAGCCCACAAGATTTGCCGATGTGGCAGGACTCAGAGGAGCAGGAAGGGCAATCACCCCGGTAGGGACTTCGGCAGCAGTTTCAGGCTCGGCGAAAGTTGCAACCCTGGTGGAAGTTGCAATGACATCACCAGCCTTAGTGGAAGTAGCAATAACATCGCCGGCTTCCGAAACGTCCTCCGGAGGGGAAAGAGGGGTGTCCTTCTTGGCCTTCTTAGCTGAAGATGATCCGCTCCCAGAAGCCTTGCACCTCTTCTTTTGTTCTCCTTTCTCGGCCTGACCAAGGAAGAGAGACCTGTAATAGGTGGTAGACTCCTCACCCATCTCTGAAAAAGAGGGAAGAAACTTATGCTGAAAAAACTTTGAAAGATAAGTCCATAGGCACTTATGCTGAAAAAACTTTGAAAGAAACTTACTTTCAGAAAAGGCTTCGTAAGTGAGCTAGCTCCAAAGGAGCTTCACCAGCCAAGAGTTCTTCCCCTCGGTAGCAGGAGCTGGCATGCCGAGAGCCGTCTTATGCTCCGTAACCACCCCCAGCTCCCGAAGGACATCCTCGGTCATGAGTTTCCACATGATCGGGAAAGGATAGAGAAAGCGTGAAGGGACCTCGGCATCCCAGTCAGCGACAGTACAGATTCATCTGTCAAAGTCCCCAAACCTCACCACCAACTCGGGAGTTAGCAGCTTCCTAGGATCCATAACATCTGCCTCCAGCTTTCCCCGAGCCCACTTAGTCGGGGCGTGCGACCAGGCCTCCGCCACCTTCAGGAAGAAGAACTTCCTTTGCCACCCTCGCCAGCTATCCTTGGTAGCGAAGGTGAACATAAATTTCTTGCTCCCAAATCCCCGAGGCAGCATGAAATAAAAGCCACCCTTCGGAACCGAATAGAGCTTATAATATTGCATGAACAGGATGAAATGGGGTTCTACCCCGAAGATCCCGCACATGCAGAGAAAGGCGTTGAAATAGCAAAATGAGTTGGGAGGAAGCTGATTCACGGCTATACCATGAAACTGGCAAAAGTCGCAAATCATCTTTGCAAGAGGAAACCGAAGTCCAGCCTTCAGTTGGGCTTGGAAAATGGTAACCTCATCACCCCGATTCATATAGCTAGACTGGCCAAGGCGAGGTAACCTTGTAATAGCATACGAGGGAAGAAAAAATTTGGTCTTCCACTTTTCTAATTTTTCAGGAGTGGTGCAACAAGGGTGAGACAAAAGGGGTTGCCAACTCTCGGGAATAGGCATGGTTGACCGAAAAACGACTTCGGAAAAAGGGGAAAAAATGACTTTGAAAAACAAAAAGAAAAGCGAACACTGAAGGAACGCTAGAAGTCAGAACCCACCAAAGGTCTTGCCGAAGTCGGGGTTGGAGGACGCTGTTGGGAAAGGTTGCCGAAAATCGCTCCGCCGCTAAGACTGCCGCAAAAAAGGAAAGAAAAAGTGATAGCAAAGTGAGAGCAAAGAAACACAAGTGAAGAGTATGACAGGAGGAAGGCTTATATAGATCAAGGAAGGGCAGCCAAAAGGCCGTTATAAATGCTGCACGAAGGAGAAGCATCGCCATGATTACCCTTCGTGCGCGAAAAGGCTTGCCCATCCCAGCTGATGACTGCCACGTGTCACCCATCACGAGAAACTAGGACGCATTTTCTGACATCCAGAAGACCAGGGCCCATTCCTCGAGACTGACACAACTAGTTTTACGACACGTCGATCCATTAGCCTATGGCGGGAAAAGTGAACAAGTTGGGAATCTCGAGAACACCGAAGGGCAGGCAGACGACACCTATCCAAAAAAGGCTTATCACCTAGGTGGCGATGTGCCTTGCCGACCGACATCATACTTCGAGTGAAAATCCATAAGGTCCAGGGTTCAAAGGCTCCGTGCCGCCCTGTTCGACCGAAAATGGACATACTACTACGTGGGCCTCCGAGAGTCCACGAGGTCGTCCTATCAAAAACTACCAATTGAGCACTGGAAAAACTACTTGCCGAAGTCTTCACTTCGACTTTCCAAGGGGGGCATGTGATAGCTGAAGTGCTATCGCCCTGTTTACCCACCGACCATGGAAAAGAGAGAGCCAGACACCTGAGCCACACGACCTCGGTAGCTCGCCAATTCCAACTTCGGGAGCCAGCGCAGCGCCTCCTTCGGGAAGGTGACCTAACCAGCTTCGGGGGAGAAGGACCAATCACCCTCTGAGGGAGAGCAGCCCCCAAAGACGAAGAAGCCGAAGTTCCAACCCAGCTCCGAGAAAAGGCTCCTCACCCCGAAAGTGAGACATCAACCAAAGGGACCTCGGTTGTACGGCAAGAGCTATTAAGGAGTCTCTGACACTCCGCTCACATACGTCTCCGACACACCACCTTCAGATACGCTCTGACACGCCATCACAGTCTAATGTCCTGTCACGAAGGGCTACGACTCATGGCCCGAGGATCCTGCAGATGGCTAGGGGCCCCCACACCTAGAAGTACGAACACCATCCAACCATACACATGCCATACACATGTAATCATCTGAAGGGGTCACCCTCTTCCTTTTATCAAAGGGAAATCATCACAGGAAAGAGGGCTTTCTGGCGAAAGAATGGAGAGAGAGGTGGGAAAACACAGGACGCTTTACTTCCTCCGCCTAAAAGCTTTCCCTTCGCCTGAATGCTATCCCTTCGGCCCTCAGAAAGACACGACAGGCAAGAGTCCCATGTGCTTATTACTGAGTATCTCTCCTTCTCAAAGCATTGACTTGGGCGTCGGAGGTTCCCCCCCGGAAAACCACCCCGGGGGGTCTCCTAACCCTTGTTTTCTAAGTGTTTCAGCCAGGTCTCCCAGAAGAATCACTGTTCCGGGCTCTTTCCCACACCGAAGGTACTTCCCGCCATTACCCAACTCACGGGACCAAGGAGCTGCCAGCCATCACTTAAGGTTATCCACCCCGGACGCCTTCCCTCTGGACTAATCCTCGCCTCCAGGACCCCTTGCTACCTTCACCGCTGCACACAGTGGAGATGCTGGTTGCGCACCACCGGACTGCATCAGGGACAATGTAAGAGGGAAGATAAAATTTGGCCATCCACTTCATCATTTTTTCTGAAATGGTACAGCAAGGATGAAACTCAAGGGGGAGAAAGCTTTCGGGAAGAGGACGGACGGACATCAATGGGGTTGGATTCGACATTTTTTGTTAGAGACGAGGGCGACTTTAGGAAAAATAGAGGAAGAGAATAGAAGAACTTCGGAAAACAACCTCGGAAGAAAAAAGAGAGAGAGCTACAGAAGGAAACACCCACCAAAGGTTCTGCCGAAATCTGGGGTTCTGGACACCGTCGTGAGGGTTGCCGAAAATCGTTCCGCTGTTGAAACCACCGCTAGAAGAAGAAAGAAGACGAGAGAGAGCTCTAGAACAGATGAGAACAAAAGAAAAGAGTGTGAAGAGAAATGAAGCGAGACGTGCTTGTATAGACCAAAGGGCGTAAGCGAAGCATCGCCATTATTCCCCCTCGAAGGCGAAGAGATGCAATTAACACAACCGATGTAACTACTCGCCATTCATCAACAGCTACGTGTAAGCTAATGCGAGAAATGAGGGCACGCCCTTGATAGTTGGCAAACCTATATAACGCTTCCCAAAGTGACACGTCCGTCTGAATGAGAATACGAAGCGATTCACTGACAGGGAGGACAGTGGAATCACACGCCTCTAACAAAAGCCTCGACAGAAGCGCCAGGAACATCGCCCGAACTCCAAAGAATTCCCAAGAGCACCCCAAAACCGAAGACGCGTCTTTGATTTTTCTGAGGGGAGCATATGATAGCCGAAGGGCAATCCCCCTTAAAGGACCTCACGCGTATACATCCTCGTGGGCCAACGCATCACCTTTGGTCAGGAACAGGCGACCAGACCTCAGCAAAGAAAGGGCCTCAAGCATCCTCGGACAAGCCGGATAAGCTTTGCCTTTGGGGGACGTGTCAGACCAACTTCGGTCATAAAGGGACATCACTCCTCCTGAGGATACCCTCGGAATGACTCCACATGCCTAAGCCCGCCTTTGGTTATTCTTTGGACCATCTTCGGGTCATATCCTCGAAAGTACCTTCACCAAGGAGCTGAGCCTAACCTCGGGAAAGTCCAGCCGAAAGTGTCTTCCATAAAGCAAAGGACCTCCCTCCAAAGATGTTCACCTCCCCGAGGAACCCCTGGACCTCGTGGGAATTCGGCAACCTAGAAAGGCCACGTGGACGTACGACTAGACAGCCTAGGAGTCTCTACCACATAGTACTCGTACGGCTCCCAACACGCAGCCCCAAACACGCTCTAACATGCCGTCCACGAGCAGCGTAGGCTTTCGGCCGAACAGCCTATGGTCAGGTAAAAGCCCCTCTAAAGGTACGAATCACATCCGACCAAACACGTGTTGTGATCTGGGCAAGCTTGTGGCAGATGGACTTCTCCTATCTACCTCCTATAAATGTTTGAGAGGCATCACAGGTAAGGGGGCTCTCTCCACATGAGACAATCTCTACCCCCTTTGCTTATCTTCAAACACTGACTTGGGCGTCGGAGATTCCTCCCCATAAAAACACTCTGGGGACCTCCTAACCCCTACTTTCTGTGTCTCCCAGGTGGTCCTCCCAGAATGTATTCTCTCTGGACGTTCCTCCGCCACCAAAAGATCCTACTACCCTCATCATGACACACAGTGGAGATGCTGATGGGCATCACCATGCTATTATACCTATAAAACAATATTTGTTGTAGAACTTCTGATGTTCTAAGGTAATTATTTGTATGTATTAGGTGTATAAAGTGTGAACATTTTTTTGTTGGCCTACAATGTTTTGTAAGAACCAAATTAGGATGGGAAGTAGACAAGCCTTTGATTCATAGTGCAACTAGTTGGATTGCTAGTGTCCTTTTATCTTAATGAAAACATGCTCAAGACTCTTAACTTATACCTTTTGTTTCGTAAACAAAATTATGGCTTTTTTATTTATTGCTCTTTACATTTATAAATATGATGTAATACTAATGTAATAATATTTATAGTATTTTTATGTTTAAAATTTACTTCCAAAATTAAGCCATGTATCATATGGGCATAAAGCATGTCTATGCCTGTTGACCTTAGTTGGGTTTTCTCAATTTGTGGCCATTTTTTACTAAACACCGAATGAATTGGTAACTAGGATGCTAGCAGAATTGGTTCATGAGTTAACCTATCAAACTGGCTAGTCCAGTCTAGTTCTTACAACTATGCCTTGCATTGCACCAACCACAAAACAAGCTAGAGTTAGAGTGTCATTTGGCATTTTTTACGGATTAACTGGCTGATGCATAAGATGTTCTAAATTGATAAAAAAATGTTCAAAATATTTTATTTTGGGTGAATAATTTCTTACTTCACTAATTTTGAATACCAAAATAGGTACAGGTCTTCTCTTGAGGCAAGCTTTGATCACCACTTGAAACAGTGCTTGGATCATCAATATGAAAAAACACTTCAACCATGAATTCTATTAAGCTAGTAGCCTGTGTATAGGCAGAGCTCCTTTTGGTACACTCGCTAAATGACAAAACATAGGAAGGAGACTTAAAAAAATATGTTAATCATATATTATCTATGGTTTTATGGTAGGCTAGGCTGTTATGCTTATTGAACTCTAATTTAGTTTGGTTTGTCCTCTATGCTTTGCACAATGAATTGTTGTTTTCTAGGTTTTGATGGTTCATCATCACTAGTTTATGACAAGATTACTCATTTAAATATGTTTTGACTTGGTAAGGCTGTTGACCGACTAGATTGTATGCCTGATTATACTGGTTGAGCTTTCAAAGAACTTTAAAGTCAAATCTATCTATTGGCATCTTGATGCTCAAAAGTATGATCTTCTAGAAACATGCAATGAATAGCTTTGTTCTTTAGCAAAATTGTTTTGTACAACCACATATTTCTTCTAGAAATGTAAACTTCAATGTTTGAGCAAGTTTGTATAATAGAAATACACCTTCATGCTGAAATCCAATGAAAACTCCCTCTCAATTTGAAAGTCAAAATAAAAGTCAAATTTGTCACAATTTGGCTGCCTCAATGAATTCTTCTGTCTAATGTTTGTCTTATTCTAGATTTCTCAATGCTAACAAATCATACTTGTCAAACTTAATCTTCCAACAAAGTAACAAAGGTTTCAGACAAACAATGTTTGAAGTCAACAGGTAGTCACTTCTTGCTCAATTAGTATAAAAAAAGCAATGCCTGCTAATTTCCACATCAGTTACATTTACCGGTCACAAACTACATGGAACAGACTTCGTACAAGTCCTAAATGATTTTAAAGGGCTTTCTAACAAGTTCCCCAGTTAATTAGATAAATTTATTCAAAAAGTCAACCCTCTAGTCAAATGACACAGTTATGAGCACAATTCTTTTCTAGTTTCGATAAGCCATAGCTTCAAGAATTCCACATGTTTTCTCTCTTTGTTTACAACAAAATATGCCAATTTCCAATCTCTGAGAATGGAAAATTTATCTTCAATACTCATGGTATCAAACTAAGGCCTTTTTTTTTTGTCAATGCCTTTATCTTTTTATTGCCTAATGTATCTATAGCATAACATTTGTCCATTGCTATAACTTTAACCAAAGCCTAATTACATGCTCAAGTAGTATCTGATGTTACAAACTTCAAGCTTCTACCTATATCTGGCAGTTTTAGCCTCCTAATATAGTTCTTCATCATGGGGCAACCATTTCACTTTTAAGACTTGAGTAAGACATAATCTACTTGTAAATACACCAGCAAAGTCTTGCGTAAGAAATCGTCTTATCGTTTAATGCCAAATTGGAGCTCAAACATGATAATTCTTAGCCAAAACGCTACATTTCATTACTTTGCAGTAAGTAAACCCACATATTGTTAAAAGAGTCACAAAATAGATTTAAATTCCATTTTATATCTTAAATAAATAGCTTTTTCTTCATTACTGCAGTATACATGGAGATCAAATATTCTGTTATTTCTACTGCTTATAGCCCTATTTGTTATGGCCCTTCTAGTGGATAGCGCAATTGAGGAAGGTAAAGTGTTTCAAATTAAGTTTAGAACCTTAATTCAAGTTTACACAGCAAGAATAGAGAAGTTTAGCAAAGTTCACTAAGTTCCGAGAAGAATAAAGCACTGAACGAAGTTCAGGGGTAAAATGGTAATTCTGCATCATGAATAATCGGGATGAGTCCCGAGTGTTTTAAAATGAATTTTTACAACTTGACTTTCAACCTTAACTCAAACTTGAAAAATAGACAAGAATTTAATCAAGAATCAGTAAGTTACAAAGATAGGGGCTTAATTGTATTAAGCTTAATACTTTCATGGCTTGTGTGTTAAGGGAGGGTTTAAGAAGGGGAAAGTGAGGGTGGCTGGCATATTTTCGTGTTCAACCTCTCCACTCTCAATTCTCCCTACAATTCTCCTTGGAATCAAGAAATTCTTGGTGAAATAAGAGGTTATCAAAGTATATAAGCTTGGAGGAGTGCATTTCAAGCTTGAAATCATGATTTTGAAGCTTGGAAGGACGTTTTTTTGAATGAAGTAAGAAATGTGTTCTTGACTGAATTCATGTTTGTTAGTTAGTTTAAAGCTTAGGTTTTGGTTAGAGAGTGAACTTTTGATGTTTGGTGCCATTGTTTTTTATTGGAACTTGTGTAGAACTTTGGTGAGCTTGGTTGAACAAAAAGGGGATTGATTCTTGCTTGTTACTTCAAGTTGAGGTAAGGGAGATATGTTTTCAAGTTCATTTAATGCCAATAGCTTGAGTTTGCTTGAAGAATTCGAGTGGTTTAGCTATGGCATTAGTTAAAGGTTTTGGTTGAATTATGGTGGACTAGAGGAATTAGGAGGATTGGATTGATGTTACAATACATCATATCTTAGCTTGTGATAGTTGGTTATGTTCTATGCAACATGTTCTATCTGTGTATGAAATTTGGAGGCATTCCATGCGTGTTTGTTATGTGTAAGAATCGTCCAAAGTTCATAATAGCAAAATGCGCCAATTTCTGCATTTCTATAGATTGGTGACACGTCGCTAATTATAGGTCAACCCTAGCGATGCGTCGCCTATCCAGAAAAGTGTCTCAGAATGTTACCAACTATGGCGATGCGTCGCCACAAACAGGAATGCTAAATTTTTCACATTATTCTCAGTGATCCGAGTGAGACTTAAAGGGGTTCTTAGCGTGCCTAAGGGTCTAAGGATTTTGAGGGTACTCCGAGACTTCTGAAAGTCCCACAAAATATAAGAGTTTCCTTGAGTTTTGTAGAGTTCTAAGGTTGCTTGTGCAACAAGCAAGGAAACTATGTTGCAAGAAAACATAATTAGCTACCATTGCTCAGGTGAGAGGTTTAGAACCCTTGTCGGCCTAGCCATGCCGCAGCCATGTGGTCGCAAGGTGGAACCTTGTTAATCTAGTCTACAACAAATGAGGTATTGTGACCTAGTCTACCATTGCTCAGGTGAGAGGTTTAGAACCCTTGTCGGCCTAGTAATTTTCTTGCAGGTACACTGAAGACCCCTTACTAAGAATTGTTGAATTCTCACTCCCTAGTTATGTTATGTAGAGACTGAAGTTGCTGGACCGGGTAATCATTGAGGATTATCGCAGTAGTGCTCTTTTGTGTGTACAGGTACAGTATTTGAGAATCCTTGTGATTCTAGTCTACATGATTATGCTCAGTTGGCTTGTTAGTCAAGTAACAGTACTAACTAGTACCTTCCTTTGGCTGCAGAGCCTAGTAGCACTTGGCAAAAGAACTTTTGAGACTCGCCACTAGGACGTGTATCCAAGGTGGGAGTTAAGTGAAAGAGATCTCAGCAGAGGCTTATTTTTATACAGTACTTTTAGTTGCGTCCATAGTCTATGTTATAAGGAGTCCTTGACTTTACGATTGCTCTTGGGTGAGGGGATTAGTCTACTTTATGTATGAATGTTCTCACGAGTTGTTATTGTTAGTGTTCCGCCCAAAAGCCAATCATGAGATTATTGTATTTTTGCACATTGAGTCATGAAATTTTATTAAGGCATTAATCCAGCAATTATGTTTGTTGTTTTGTTTCTGCGTAACTTAACTAACTTAATTGTAACCTTAGAATAATGATATTCTTAAACGCCCCTAGTTTAGTATTATTGTGGAGCGAGTTGCAATAATACATAACGACTAGCATATGTGGAGACTAATATGAGATATGTAGTCTACATATGGGTACAGGTTGGAGAACTTGTGTACTGGACCGACCCACCATGAGAACACTTCATGGATCATTATATGAGTGTCATAAGTGATTCTCATAGTGATCATGGTATATGTAGTCCTTTGACCTAAGATCATCAAGGTTCCCTACATGTGAGTCACATACTTTGATACTTTCGTTTGTTGCTCGTAACTGAGCGAACTTGAAGGAGGTCATTGGGTATGTCACATATCATACGAAGGGATTTGTATGATCAAGATGGGATTTGTCCCTCCTATGTAACGGGAGTGATATCTTCGGGCCCCTTGATAGAGTGAGACTTAGAAAATGCATGGCCATGCTCCGATGAGTTGATATACGATATCAATGTCATCAGTTTAAGTTAGTCTACTCAGTAATCAAGAAACCAAAGATTGGGCTATACGAGATAGACACATTCCATGTCTCGTGCTTAGTCTTGATATCTTGGACAAAGGGACAATGGCATATATCGGTGATGATCATAAAGGTTTAGTCGATTCACCGACAATCTTGTCACTTGGGTAGCAATGATGTGTTGCTAGACACCGCTCATTGCTTATGATCATAAATGTGATTTATGATCATTGCCAACATGGCAAGAGCCTATTGGGTCGCACACATAGAGCTATTTGGATCATTAGAGTGCATGGGCTAATTATTTGGGTTATGGTTTCACTTTAATTTTGTATTAATAATGGGCCCAAGAGTTGAGCCATTATTAAGCCCGAAATTAAATCCTAATTGGATTAGGGCTTTGAAACCCATTAGGCCTGGAAGTTGAGTCTCACTATAAATACAACTTTTAAGTGAGAAATTCGCAGGTCTCCTTGCCCTAGCCTCCCAAAAAGGACAGCCACACTCTTCTCTTGCAATTCCTTGGAGGACGCAAGCTAGCACTGCGAGCGCAAGAGAAACACATCTGCCGGGACGTGGTGGAAGCGTGGTGATCCCGAGAGGCTCGTGTGGATACCATAGAGAGCTTGAACACATCAACTGTTCAAGTTTTGTGATTCGACTCTACAGTTGAGTGAGAGATCTCAACCGAAAATTAGGTATGAAAATTTTTGAACACCCGGTTTACCCCGTTTCACTTGGATCCTAGAGGGTTTCGGTTAAATTCCGCTGCACTGTTTGGCTCCCGAAACCCAACAGTGGTATCAGAGCTACTGGTGAAACCCTAAATCGGGATTGAGTGTTGAATCGCATGATGCTATGTGTTCGGTTGCTTTTCGGCCATGATTAATTAGATTGATTCAAGATGCATGAAACTGGAATTCGTAATGAACATATGAGATATATGAAGAAACGACACAAATTGGTTAATGAGATTAACTCGAAATTGATAGGTATGAGATACCTATATGGATTAGGATTCTTGCAATAGTTGCAAAAATCCTAGGTTTGTTCGGATTCGGTCTGTTTGGGCACAGAAAGTAAGGTATTTTTGGTGGCTCGAATGGAGGAGTCTCAGGTGCCTACTTTCTTGAAATAGAAGATTTCGGGCTAAGCAATTGTAAGAAAATTTTTTGCGCCGGGGGGCGCTGCCCCCCACGCCCCTTGCAAAGGTGGCTCCCCTTGACCCCGTCGGCTAATCGGTCAGCGGAACCACCGCCCGCTGACCGGCCAGCGGGACCGCCATATGTGAAGCGCCACATAAATAAAAAATGGTTAATCAACACACGAAAATTGGCATGCATCTTTGTTGAATGAGATTTGACATGATATGCTGATTGGTGTTTGAAGCATGGTGCATGGTTATAGCCCTTGATTGGTTGTACTTGTAAATACGGCCTGCGAGTCGTGCCTTTTCTTATCACTCTCATTGTACATTCTCTTCTCACCTTACTCCCCTCGAATGTAACTCGAGGTTTCTATTATTGATGTAATGGTGCATTATGGGATCATCCAAGGTGGTATGTCCAAGGAGGTGACAACAAAAGGGCAACCAAGAAAGGAAGAGAAGGAGCTTGTGAAGACTCTTTTCTTTTCTTAGGCTTTTATGATATTCTCATTGGCTTGAGAATATCGCATAGTTTGGGCTATAACCATGTCACGTTTATTTCTTGTAAGCATGAGATGCATGTTTTATATTTGTATGTGATGCATGTATAAAACAACCGGAGATAACAAATTGGTGAGATCAAAAGAAAAAAAAACCCTCAAACAAATATTAAGTCATTAAATGTGATGCCTTCCAAATGTTGGCACTCGTCAAGACTTTGATCAACATTAGGTGGGTTTGCCAAAGCAAAGCACCTATGTTCATCTTGGTAAGGCGCGATGGGATAATAGTGATATCCAAACTGCTAACTTTGGGTTCGACTTAACTAAGTCATCCTAATAGGATTAGGGACTTAGAGGCATAGAGTTGGGCTTAAGTTCATGAGATGAGCTTGGACAAGTGTTGTTCACCCAACTATCCAAGAGTTGCATAAGATGCAATTGGCAAGGAGTTGCCTACCTAAATAGCTGTAACTTGAGAGAAAAGCCAAAGCTGACTCAGGTTGTGGTCAAATATGGATCTTGGCCCACTAGAATACCTTAGCGCTGAGGTGTTCCGAAATAATATCGAGGGTTATTATTTTGAGGAAAATAGTGGGAGTATCGTTTAATAAAAGTCCTTATTAAATGAATTAAAATACATGACTCTTACACTGCATATTTACTGTTGTAGATAACCATGGCACAAAACACATCGACACTTTCGTTGCGATCGATCCTTGAGAAGGAAAAACTGAATGGGACCAACTTTCTCAAATGGTACCGAAACTTGAGGATAGTCCTCAAACAAGAGAGAAAGGCTTATGTCCTAGAGCAGCCCATTCCGAATGAGCCTGCTGCCACTACTCCAAGAGCTGAAAGGGATGCTCACAAGAAGCATTCTGATGATGCTTTGGATGTTGCATGCCTCATGCTTATTACCATGGAATCTGAGCTTCAGAAGCAACATGAGAACATGGGGGCGTTCGATATGATCGAACATCTCAAAATGCTTTTCCAAGAGCAAGCTAGGCATGAGAGGTTTGAGACCTCTAAGGCATTGTTTCAGTGCAAGATGTCTGAGGGAAGTCCCGTGGGTCCTCATGTGCTCAAGATGATTGGGTACATTGAGAATCTTGAGAATTTGGGATTTGCTCTTCAGAAAGAGTTGGCTATTGATGTAGTCTTGCAATCGTTGCCTGAAAGCTACAGTCAGTTCGTCATGAACTATAACATGAATGACCTTGACAAGTCCCTCCCTGAATTGCTCAACATGTTGAGAACTGCTGAGCAAAACCTTAAGAAGGCTAAGCCCATTTTGATGGTTCAAAAGGGCAAGGGAAAAGGGAAAAGCCAACAAGAAGAAGGATAAAGCTAATGGAAAGTCCAATGCTAGTTCTTCTTCAGCTGCACTGAAACCAAAGGGTGGTGTGGCAAAGGAAGGGGAGTGCTTCCATTGTAAGCAACCTGGACACTGGAAGCGCAACTGCAAGCTCTATCTTGAAGAACTTGCTAAGGAAAAGGGAAGTAAGACTTCCACTTCAGGTATTTTTGTTATAGAGGCTAACTTTTCTACTTCCTCATCTTGGGTATTGGATACTGGATGTGGATCTCACATTTGTGCAAATGTGCAGGATCTAAGTAGAAGTAGAAGATTGGCCCGAGGTGAAGTGGACCTACGTGTTGGAAATGGAGCAAGGGTTGCTGCCTTAGCCGTAGGGACTTATGTTCTCACTTTACCTAGTGGATTAGTTTTAGAATTAGACAACTGCTACTTTGTTCCTACTATTAGTAGAAATTTGATTTCTGTTTCTTGTTTGGACAAGAAAGGTTTTTCATTTATAATAAAGGACAAATGTTGTTCTATTTATTTGAAAGAAATCTTTTATGGTAGTGCTCAACTTAGCAATGGGTTGTATGTTCTAGACCTCGAAGATCCAATCTATAATGTGAATACCAAGAAGGTTAGATTAAATGATTCGAACTTGACCTATCTCTGGCACTGTCACTTGGGCCATATAAATGAGACCCGTATATCCAAGCTCCATAAAGATGGACTCTTGGACTCATTTGATTTTGAATCATATGAGACATGTGAGTCATGTTTGTTGGGCAAGATGACCAAAGGCCCATTCACAGGGCAAAGTGAAAGGGCTAATGACTTACTAGGACTCATACATAGTGATGTATGTGGCCCTATGTCTACACAAGCCAGAGGAGGTTTCCAATACTTCATTACTTTCACTGATGACTTCAGCAGATATGGCTATGTGTATCTCATGAGACACAAGTCAGAATCCTTTGAAAAGTTCAAAGAATTCAAGAATGAAGTAGAGAATCAACTCGGGAAGAGTATCAAAGTGCTTCGATTAGATCGAGGGGAAGAGTACTTGGATAAAAAATTCCTTGACTATCTGAAGGAGTGTAGTATAGTATCACAACTCACTCCACCAAGTACACCTCAATGGAATAGTGTATCTGAAAGGAGAAATCAAACTCTGTTAGACATGGTTCGCTCTATGATGAGTCAAGCTGACCTTCCAAACTCCTTTTGGGGACATGCTCTAGAGACAGCCGCTTTTACACTAAACCGAGTTCCATCTAAATCGGTTCAAAAGACACCATATGAGATATGGAGTGGGAGGCATCCCAATTTGTCTTTTATGAAGATTTGGGGCTGTGACGCTTATGTGAAACGTCAATCCTCTGACAAACTAGGGCCCAAATCTCAAAAATGCCTTTTTGTTGGGTATCCCAAAGAAACAAAGGGTTACTATTTCTACAATCCTTCTGAGCAAAAAGTGTTTGTTGCTCGAACTGGTGTCTTTTTAGAGAAAGAGTTTATCTCTAAAGAAACTAGTGGGAGGAAAGTAGAACTTGAAGAAATTCAAGAACAACAAGGAGACATCGAACCTGAAATGGAACCTGAACAGACACCACAAGATGTTGCGGTTCAAGAGTCTGTTCCTGTAGGACAGAGCCCACGTAGGTCTGGTAGGATTCGGCATGAGCCTGAGAAATATGGATTTCTCGTGACTCACACCGGTGATGTGATGCTCATGGATCAGGATTCGGCATGAGCCTGAGAAATATGGATTTCTCGTGACTCACACCGGTGATGTGATGCTCATGGATCAGGATGAGCCCACAAGCTACCAACAAGCTATGTCAGGGCCTGACTCTGAGAAGTGGCTAGTGGCCATGAAATCTGAGATGGAATCCATGTATGAAAACCAAGTATGGACTTTGGTTGATCCACCTGAAGGGGTAAAAGTTGGGTTTCGGGAGCAAAACAGCGCAGCGGAATTTAACCGAAACCTTCCAGGATCCAAGTGAAACGGGGTAAACCGGGTGTTCGAAAATTTTCATACCTAATTTTCGATTGAGATCTCTCACTCAACTACAGAGTCGAATCACAAAACCTGAACAGTTGACGTGTTCGGGCTCTCTATGGTATCTACACGAGCCTCTCGGGATCACCACGCTTCCACCACATCCCGGTAGATGCGTTTCTCTTGCGCTCGCAGTGCTAGCTTGCGTCCTCCAAGGAATTGTAAGAGAAGAGTGCGGCTGTCCTTTTTCGAGGCTAGGGCAAGGAGACCTGCGAATTTCTCACTTAAAAGTTGTATTTATAGTGAGACTCAACTTCCAGGCCTAATAGGTTTCAAAGACCTAATCCAATTAGGATTTAATTTCGGGCTTAATAATGGCTCAACTTTTGGGCCCATTATTAATACGAAATTAAAGTGAAACCATAACCCAAATAATTAGCCCATGCACTCTAATGATCCAAAATGCTCTATGTGTGCGACCCAATAGGCTCTTATCATGTTGGCAATGATCATAAATCACATTTATGACCATAAGCAATGAGCGGTGTCTAGCAACACATCATTGCTACCCAAGTCACAAGATTGTCGATGATTCGACTATACCTTTATGATCATCACCGATATATGCCATTGTCCCTTTGTCCAAGATATCAAGGCTAAGCACGAGACATGGAATGTGTCACTCTCGTATAGCCCAATCTTTGGTTTCTTGATTACCGAGTAGACTAACTTAAACTGATGACATTGATATCACATATCAACTCATCCGAGCATGGCCATGCATTTTCTAAGTCTCACTCTATCAAGGGGCCCGAAGATATCGCTCCCGTTACATAGGAGGGACAAATCCCATCTTGATCATACAAATCCCTCCGCATGATATGTGACATACCCAATGACCTCCTTCAAGTTCACTCAGTTACGAGCAACAAAGGAAAGTATCAAAGTATGTGACTCACATGTAGGGAACCTTGATGATCTTAGGTCGAAGGACTACATATACCCTGATCACTATGGGAATCACTTATGACACTCATATAACGATCCATGTAGTGTTCTCATGGTGGGTCAGTCCAGTACACAAGTTCTCCAACTTGTACCCATATGTAGACTACATATCTCATATTAGTCTCCACATATGCTAGTCGTTATGTATTATTGCAACCCGCTCCACAATAATACTAGACCAGGGACTTTTAAGAATATCATTATTCTAGGGTTACAATTATGTTTGTTAAGTTACACAGGAACAAAACAACAAACATAATTGCTGGATTAATGGCTTAATAAAATATCATGACTCAATGTGCAAAAATACAATCATCTCATGATTGGCTTTTGGGCACAACACTAACAGTAAAACCCATCTAGTGCAAATGGGTTTTCAAGAAGAAAACTGACATGGATGGTATTGTGATTACCTTTAAGGGATGATTGGTTGCGAAAGGTTTCAAGCAAATTCATGGTATTGACTATGATGAAAGTTTTTCACCAGTTGCTATGCTTAAATCCATCTGAATTTTGTTTGCTATTGCTGCACACTATGATTATGAGATATGGAAAATGGATGTCAAAACTGCTTTCCTAAATGGAAAGCTACTTAAGGATGTGTACATGACACAACCTGAGGGTTTTGTCACTCCTGAGAATGCCAATAAAGTGTGCAAGTTGCAAAGGTCCATTTATGGACTGAAGCAAGCTTCTCGAAGTTGGAATCTTCATTTTGATGAAGCAATCAAAGAGTTTGGTTTTATCAAAAATGAAGATGAACCTTGTGTCTACAAGAAGGTTAGTGGGAGCGCTATTGTCTTCTTGGTGTTGTATGTAGATGACATACTACTCATCGGGAATGACATTCCTGAGCTACAGTCTGTGAAGACTTGGCTAAGGAAATGTTTCTCTATGAAGGACTTGGGTGAAGCAGCCTATGTGTTAGGCATCAGGATCTATAGAGATAGATCTAGAAAGCTTCTTGGCCTAAGTCAAAGTACATATATTGACAAGGTGCTGAACAGGTTTAGCATGCAAGATTCCAAGAAAGGATTCTTGCCCATGTCACATGGTATCACTCTTTCTAGATGTCAGTGTCCGAGTACACCTGAGGAGAGAGAGCACATGTGTAAGATTGCATATGCCTCAGCAATTGGATCTATCATGTATTCCATGGTATGTACTCATCCCGATGTCTCATATGCTTTGAGCATGATGAGTAGGTACCAATCAAACCCCGGTGAGAGTCACTGGACAGCTGTTAAGAACATCCTTAAGTACTTACAAAGGACTAAGGATAAATTCTTGGTCTTTGGAGGTGAAGATGAGCTCGTTGTAAGGGGTTACACCAATGCAAGCTTCCAATCCGATAAGGATGATTTTAGATCACAATCTGGTTATGTGTTTTGTATTGGTAGTGGTGCTGTGAGTTGGAAGAGTTCAAAGCAAGAGACAGTAGCTGACTCTACAACAGAAACTGAGTACATTGCCGCCTCTGATGCTGCAAATGAGGCAGTTTGGATCAAGAAGTTCATCCCTGAACTTGGAGTGGTTCCAAGCATTGCCGACTCGATCGAGCTCTATTGTGACAATAATGGAGCAATCGCACAGGCTAAGGAACCTCGATCTCACCAGTGATCCAAACACATACTCCGACACTATCATCTTATTAGGGAGATCATCGAGAGAGGTGATGTAAGGATATACAGGAATTCGACAGATAGCAACATTGCCGATCTGCTGAGAAAGCCCTTAACGCAGCAAAAGCATGATAGCCATTCTAGGTCCATCGGTATTAGATACATGGATGATTGGCTTTAGTGCAAGTGGGAGATTGTTAGTGTTGTGCCCAAAAGCCAATCATGAGATGATTGTATTTTTGCACATTGAGTCATGATATTTTATTAAGGCATTAATCCAGCAATTATGTTTGTTGTTTTGTTTCTGTGCAACTTAACAAACATAATTGTAACCCTAGAATAATGATATTCTTAAATGTCCCTAGTTTAGTATTATTGTGGGGCGGGTTGCAATAATACATAACGACTAGCATATGTGAAGACTAATATGAGATATGTAGTCTACATATGTGATAGCCAAAGGGCTGCCGCCTCTATCTGGCTGAACCCCCTGCCGAAAGAACGGCCAGGAAACCTGACGCTGCCCAGGAAAAGGTGGGATTACACACCTCGGGAGCAAAGCCGAAGAACTCGAGCTCGGCACGCCAGGAAACTTGAGGATACTACTAACCCCCCCGAGGTATTAAGCAGATCGCCTTTGGAAAAGAGGCACTAGCTATAGCGGGCCGAACACGATCTCCCCGAAGGTGGAACTCCTGAATATGGGAACCCCCGAACTACGAACATGTTTCCCGAAGAGGCATCATCCGTACCTGAGGACGACCTCGCTCAGGGACCTCGGGAGTACGGCAGCAACATTTAAGGAGCTCTGACATGTCGCCCACTAACGCTACAGACCGCCCCAAACGGCGGTCTGACACGCTGACGCCATTCAGGTCACATCACTGCCTGTCTCGGTTCAGGGCTCAAGGAGACTACCACTGGCTACTTGTCCCCTACGTCCAGAAATTCAGAGAACATCCGACCGAACACGTGTCACGATCTGAACGGGCTGGACATTCCTATAAATACCAGGAAACAAGCCTTGGCAAACGGCTGACAAATAATCTGACTCTCCCTCTCTGAGAAAACACTACCAGGCGAGCCCACTAAGCCTCTTAGTGCTATTTCCTCTGCCTTCTTTTAGCATCAATGACTTGGGCGTCGGAGGCTCCTCCCCGGAACAACATCCTGGGGACCTCCTGACCCACTTTTTCTGAGCTTTTCAGGCGCACTCCCGTCGTCGATTTGGCCTCCAGGCATTCTTCCTCGCAGGAAGTCTCTCCATCACTCAACATGACCCTCAACGATGAAGCCACCGGGAATCAATATGGGTACAAGTTGGAGAACTTGTGTAGTGGACCGACCCACCATGAGAACACTTCATGGATTGTTATATGAGTGTCATAAGTGATTCTCATAGTGATCACGATATATGTAGTCCTTCGACCTAAGATCATCAAGGTTCCCTACATGTGAGTCACATACTTTGATACTTTCCTTTGTTGCTCGTAACTGAGTGAACTTGAATGAGGTCATTGGGTATGTCACATATCATGCGAAGGGATTTGTATGATCAAGATGGGATTTTTCCCTTCTATGTAACGGGAGTGAGATCTTCGGGCCCCTTGATAGAGTGAGACTTAGAAAATGCATGGCCATGCTCCGATGAGTTGATATACGATATCAATGTCATCAGTTTAAGTTAGTCTACTCGGTAATCAAGAAACCAAAGATTGGGCTATACGAGAGTGAAACATTCCATGTCTTGTGCTTAGTCTTGATATCTTGGACAAAGGGACAATGGCATATATCGGTGATGATCATAAAGGTTTAGTCAATTCACCGACAATCTTGTCACTTAGGTAGCAATGATGTGTTGCTAGACATCGCTCATTGCTTATGATCATAAATGTGATTTATGATCATTGCCAACATGGCAAGAGCCTATTACGTCGCACACATAGAGCTATTTGGATCATTAGAGTGCATGGGCTAATTATTTGGGTTATGGTTTCACTTTCATTTCGTATTAACAATGGGCTCAAGAGTTGAGCCATTATTAAGCCCGAAATTAAATCCTAATTGGATTAGGGCTTTGAAACCCATTAGGCCTGGAAGTTGAGTCTCACTATAAATACAACTTTTAAGTGAGAAATTCGTAGGTCTCCTTGCCCTAGCCTCCCAAAAGGACATCTGCACTATTCTCTTGCAATTCCTTGGAGGACGCAAGCTAGCACTGCGAGCGTAAGAGAAACGCATCTGCTGGGACGTGGTGGAAGCGTGTTGATCCCAAGAGGCTCGTGTGGATACCATAGAGAGCTTGAACACGTCAACTGTTCAGGTTTTGTGATTCGACTCTACAGTTGAGTGAGAGATCTCAACCGAAAATTAGGTATGAAATTTTTGATCACTCATTTTACCCCGTTTCACTTGGATCCTAGAGGGTTTCGGTTAAATTCCGCTGCGCTGTTTGGCTCCCAAAACCCAATAGTTATGTGTAGTAAACTCACACAAATGTTGATTTTGTGTGCTTGGCTATTTGTATTTGTTTTGTGTAGAAAATACTTGGCCACGTTAATGTTTTATGGTTTTAACCAAGTCAAAGCATAAAGAGCATGCATATTGCATATTCTAGGATAATCAACAAGTATCATGGGATTTAATCAGCATACATACACAACTAGCCAGTTGCAATCCACCGTGAGACCAGCTCTCACAGGGCTTCCTAGGCAGGGGCCAAGGACGGCCGTGTCACTATTAAACCTTAAGTTGGAAAGCCATTTTTTGTTCCATTGTAAATTTCTAAACCAAACTTTGGTTTAAACCCACCTACAAGTCCACTTTAAACACATAAATGGCTTTGCATGCTCAAGAATCCTTCTCTTTCTCAAAGTAAAACTTGAAGTTATAGCCATTCAAGAAACCATATTATGCAGATTTTCTAGGTTTGCAGCAGCATATTTAGTTCCATAGGAAAAGTATTAGATTTGAAATGGTCTCTATGTTGATGGTGCATAACAGCATGTTGATTCTTGAAATTTAGTAGGATCCATGATCATTTTTTCCCATTTGATTTAGCATCTTCAGCCGTAACTATTTTTCTTCATCATTGCAGT
The DNA here is from genome assembly GCA_005392925.1 of Aquilaria sinensis. Classification (NCBI taxonomy): domain Eukaryota; kingdom Viridiplantae; phylum Streptophyta; class Magnoliopsida; order Malvales; family Thymelaeaceae; genus Aquilaria; species Aquilaria sinensis. The sequence goes on along the minus strand of SMDT01003015.1, from coordinate 231,865 downwards.
TTCTAAGCTTCACTTTCTTAACTCAATTCTTACAGTACATACATCTTCTCAGCCATAACTATGGTCTTACACATCATCGCAAACCAAATTCATTCTTTACAATAGCTAAACACACTTCAGACAACCCAATTGCTCAATTCAATAATTCCTATAAGGCAACAATGCTTGCAACTTCAATAGTAAGAAAACCAAATTCTAAAGCCAAAATTTCTAGTTCCGAGGCTTGAACAAATCCATTTTAATTGCATAAACTAATATGGAAAATCTAACTTTGAGATTTTTTTTCCGACTTAAAGTCAATCTTGAGTTTGACCTTCTCCACCATTTCATTTTCTATAGGTTATGCAATTTGCATACCCAACTCAAGGGTACTTTTTAAGTTTTAGATCTCCAAGTTGAAGAAAAGTTTTTAGTTATACTCCTTTATTCATTTAAGACTTTTTCTAGCGTCAACCTTTCAATTTTGAAGCCTTCTTTTAAGAGTTTGAAGTAGTTCCTCTCCTACATGTTGTTTGAGTAAAATCCTCACCTTAAGGGATATTATTGCGTTCCAACACTCTAAATGACATCAACTTTTACAGGAAGCTTCTCATAGTCATATGAAAGTTCTGTAAACTTTGAAATCATTAGTTGAGGCCATTTTCCCCAAGTTTGTAGCATAAATACCTCTGCTAATTTTATTAGTAGATTAACTTAACTTGGGGGGCATTCTAGGTTTTGCCACCCCAAATTAATTGAAAATTTGTAGGTATAATCTTGAAGATATAAAAAACTTATCTCGATAAGAAAAGATCAAATTAGAAACACATAACCCAAAGTTTGAAGAACATCAATTTATGCAAGTTGTTTTAGCAAATATCTTGATCCTTAAAGGTCATCTTGAGTTCCAATGCTTCAAAAGGCACAAAATCTTGCTGCCATATCTCTTAGGTCATAGGAAGCCTATAGCAACACAAAAAATCCAATTTGGAGAAATTCTTCCTATATTTTGGAGCACTTCTTTTTCTATAGGCTATTTTAGTAGGAAACCAGAACTCAAGGTGTTGTATTGGGTTCTGATGCTAGAATTGGTATCAAATTTAGTAGGTAGCTTTTAATATCCATTTGAAATTTTTTCAGACCCAGAGATGCCAATTTTCATGTTTTCTTTTCAAAGTTTGAAGTAGCTACATTTTTGTTGGTGGTTTTAGCAAAAAACACTAGCCTTAAGAGATTATTTTGATCCCTACTGCTATAACTTGAGCTAAGATTTACAGACAGATTCATTTGATCATATGTAATTTTTTCTAAACTTTAATCACCAGTTTTGGAGTCTTTCTCCTTGAATTTGAAGCATTTCTTTATCTACAGGCTATTATAGAAAAAATGTAAGCTTAAGGGCCTCAGTTTGAATTCTGCAACAAAAATTGCAGTCGTAAGTTGCTAAGTACTTTGGCTAGGCCATATGAAAGTTGTTATGAGTCAGAAAATTAATCATAAAGACTTAGTCCCTAATGTAGCTCTCAAACTTCAAGAAATCCCCATCATAACTCCCAATCTCTGACCTTAAGTCCATTTTTTTGTTAACCAAGTCATTTTTCCTATAGGAGGTACTTCTCAGGTCCTAATTTATCAACAAATTAGGGCTGGAAAATCTCAACTCCAATGGTTCCTCTTAGACCCAAGGTCAATAGTGAGTCAATAGCTACCCTTCCCAACTATACTTGTTGTAGATTTTCAATAAAGCCTTTCAATTCTCATAAAATCTTAACTACATCAATATTTGAACCATTTCTTGTTGGGTTTCGGGAGCCAAACAGTGCAGCAAAATTTAACCAAAACCCTCCAGGATCCAAGTGAAATGGGGTAAACCGGGTGTTCAAAAATTTTCATAACTAATTTTCGGTTGAGATCTCTCACTCAACTGTAGAGTCAAATAAAAAAACTTGAACAGTTGACATGTTCAAGCTCTATATGGTATCCACATGAGCCTCTTGGGATCACCAAGCTTCCACCACGTCCCGGCAGATGCGTTTCTCTTGCGCTCACAGTGCTAGCTTGCGTACTCCAAGGAATTACAAGAGATGAGTGCGTACTCACATGTAGGGAACCTTTATGATCTTAGGTCGAAGGACTACATATACCATGATCACTATGAGAATCACTTATGACACTCATATAACGATCCATGAAGTGTTCTCATGGTGGGTCGGTCTAGAACACAAGTTCTCCAACTTGTACCCATATGTAGACTACATATCTCATATTAGTCTCAACATATGCTAGTCATTATGTATTATTGCAACCCACTCCACAATAATACTAGACTAGGGACGTTTAAGAATATCATTATTCTAGGGTTACAATTATGTTTATTATGTTATGCAGAAACAAAACAACAAACATAATTGCTGGATTAATGCCTCAATAAAATATCATGACTCAATGTGCAAAAATAAAATCATCTCATGATTGGCTTTTTGGGCACAACACTAACATTTCTTAACTCAATTTCATAGACCACCATAAACTAGAATTAAGGAAGTTATAATATAGGTCCTCAAACTGCAAATCTGGTAGCTATAATAGTTCAAAACCTAGGGTTGCAAGGGTTAGTTGGAGTTCTACTAAGAAAAAATGATTTAAACAATCTAGACACATTTCCTTCATCAAAAGGAACATGTTCACCATCATAAATTACTGCTTAGGCAACTAGAAGAAAATATGGCACTCATAGTTCTTGAAAGCCCTCTAAAGCCTACAGACTTTAATTTCATCTACACTTTCCTTTTTGCCTAGGATATTCTCCACAAGACATCGGCTCAAGAAGTTGCAATTCACCCCTAGAACCTATCAATAAAAACTATACGTCAATAGTTGCTCCTAACTTAATGTCCAATAGTAGGTTGAACCCACAAAATCTTATAAATTTCTCAGCTATAATCTTTAGCATTTTCTGCCTCTTCTTAGTCAAAATGCTACATTTCCTGTTATAACTCTTAAATCTCAGTTGCATTAATAGCCTTTCAGCCTTAACTAGCAACAGATATAGCCCTTGGCCTACAGATCATATACTTACAGCCCATCATCCTAAAGTCAAATTGAAATATGCTATTATGGTCTTTTTATGTCTTCGTACAAAGTTCTGGATAGACTTGCTCTAATACCATATTATCATGACCCACAGCACCCATAGTATGGAAGTTCTAATTACTAAGATGATGAAAACTTTCTAGATATGAAACACAAGTTAAGTTTATGAAAAATAATAGTATAGATTTAACTTTTATTTCGAAGATACAATTGATCACATGTTTAGCTACTAGATAACAACTTTATAGCCTAGGGTGTGGCCTAAATTACAAAATAGCAAGATCTAACATAGGACTTAGAAGTCTTGTGCCTAAAACATGATCTCTAAATCAACAACTGAGAAAGATATTTCTTTAGCTCCAAGGTAGATAACCACAGCAAGAGCTACTTTAACTATAAGAAGAATAAACATAAGAGGGATGAGTTTCTATTGAAACTCAGTAGGAGACAGTCAGTCAGTTATAGGGCCTTAGCATAAAATGCTTAAATAACCTGCAACAAAAAGAAATAGAGGAAAACACAAGCAAAATACATATATACAATACAAGTTAAAAAAAAATAAATAGTAATATTAAACTGAGAGTCAGCAAAGTAAAACATACATAGAAGAACACAGTAAAACACACACCACACCCCTTCTATAGCAATAAGGCTTGACAAGCATCCTTTTCTGCCATACCTACCTTACATAGAGCTCTACTGCATAGACAGAGAGAAACCTAACATACATACATTTTCATGTATATACTATGGCCAACATAATGCTTCCGGAAGCATCGGTCTCTTAGATGCTTTCCTCCCTCTTAATTCTTGCAGAGAATCAAGAATTTTAGTCATCTAGCCAAATATTCTTCTAGTACCAAAAAACCATAATTACTTACAATACTTAGTTTAAATAGCTATAGGCCTATCTTAACTTGGGATACATAATTCAATAGCCATAAGCCTCTTTTCCTTATTCTTGTTCAGTAGTGACAATCAATCATCAAGCATAACAAAATTCAACTTTTAACCATAATTAGAACCACAAGTTCATATCCCCTTGACATAAGGAACCAAGGTCATCGAATGTTTTATTTTGTCACTTGGCCCTGCTTCCTTAGAATTTAGAAAAATAATGAAGTAGCCATTGGCCAATGTTACCATGCCTTAAGGTCCTCCAGGAATATTTCACCTCCAGAACAGATTGATATCCAGCAATTAAATCATAAATAAAACCTGATCTGGCAACTGTAAACACCAAAACATGAGCAAGCTGCACATGCATCCCAAACTTCTCATCAGCATTTACTCTAAGAATATTCTTATTCATAGCGTCATCAAGCTTCTTCGGATTCATACTTTTTAGCGAGGAGCTAAGAATCATGGCATGATTAGTTTTTAGAATCAAGCGTCCTGAAGCTTTACTCGACTATATGTATTAGTTGGGTTTAGACCTTTCTTAATCCTTCTTGTTTGCAAAAATATTCAATTATGTCCCAAGTTCTGGCTTGTTGTCCATGTCACTATTCACATAATCTTGCATAATTTCTTCTTTGATTGTTCAATTCAGTCCTCAAGTAAGTCTTCCTTGTCAATTACACAATTGTTTTACCAAGCGGTCCATAGGTTTCCCCTTGTATGCAATTTTATCCTTAACTTCACAATTTCTTGCAGTTCGGCCCCTCGGCCAAACTACATTGCTATTAAATCCTTTGATCCACAATTTCATCCATAAGTTTCTACTTACTGGCAATTAAGTCCCTTTTCTCAAATTATTAAAATAAACAAACCAACAATGGCCTACACAAGGTTGGGGCTTGACAACTATAGCCCAAATAAAAATTCTTCATAAAAAAACAAATTAATAAATCAAACATTGCTATGTTTGAAACTATGTTCCATGACACAGCCCTAAACATGGCCATGTTTAAAAACATGTTTGGCCTATAAAACATAAAAAATTTGCAAACTTACCCATAATTGAACTTAGCCTTTTCCCTCACTTTGAACATGGGATTGTTCCCTAAATGTTCTAGATTCCTGTATTCACACTTCATATCATAATATCACAAGAAAAAAAAACATTAACTAACCTACTATTAATAAAATTAAATAAATGAAAACAAAGCTGAATGAAAAATTCAGCACTTGGGTTGCCTCCCAATAAGTGCTTGTTTTAATGTTATCGGCCCGATGTATTCCTTGATAACTCAAGGAGGTTCTTCCTTTCTCTCAAAATTTTTCACTTCTACATAAGCATCTGCCTTATGTCAAAAGGTTGAATTACAAACTCCTCTTGGATTTGACTCAGTATTTACTGGTAAGGCACCTTGTGGTCTCTTAGAAAGCATCTTGGCCAATTGACCTAACTGAATCTCAAAATTCTGCATGCTTGTTTTCATATTCCTCAACTCTGACTCCATTGCATTGATTCTAGCATCAGATTATTGTATATACTTGGAGATCAATTCTTCCATAGTCGGCGTCCTTTCTTATTTCAATCTAGGCTAAAGACCAAGCAGCTGTTGTCTCTGATTACTTTAAGAAAAATTAAGATGGTTCCTCCATCCCGAATTGTATCTATTGCTATATGGATTGTTCTATGGCCTTGGTGGATTTCCAACAAAGTCTACTTGTTTAATTTTCTTCAACCAATTCTATATTTGACAATTATTACATGCATGTGCTTCTCCACACATTTCACAATCCATCATAGCTTGCTTCTGGCTAGCCTAAACGTTTTTGAACTCCCCCATCAAGGCTTCAAATCAATTTGTCAATGCCGAATAAGTCAGAATTCTCAATCATAGCTACTCTACTCAGCTTAATCCTAGGTGATGATGGTCATTGATAGCTATTCATAGCCATTTCCTCAATCAAATCCTGGGATGCTTCAGTTGTCTTGTTATTCAAACTGCCACCAGCTACTACATTAATCATTTACTTGGAAGCATAACTCGAACCATTTTAGGACATTTGCACTTGCATCCTTGTAGGTAGTGCAAGATGTGTGAACCTTCTCAATATACCCTTGAATTTTTCCAAGCTCCATGTAATATTTTTTAATCCAAGTTGCCAAAAGTAGAAATTTTATAATGGAACTTTGCAATCTTAGCTGGAGGAAAATATTTCAATAAACATTTCTCGGCAAGAGCATTCGAAGTGGAAATACAACCTCTGAAAAGAGAAGTCAACCATTGCTTAGCTCTTCCTATTAATGAAAATGGGAATAACCTTAACTGAATGCTATCCTCACTAGCTCCATTAATTTTGAAAGTATTACAAATCTTTAGGAAACTAGCAAAATGAGCAGTAGGATCCTTACTTGCCAAGCCATCGAACTAAACACAATTTGCACTATCTAGATAATACTTGGCTTGATCTCAAAATTGTTGGCATTCACAGGATGTCTAACAATACTTGATTCCATCCCTTGAAGAGAAGGCCTAAAATATTTTAACATAGCCCTTGCTAGATTACAACCTTCCATGATTAGTTGTTCTTAATTTTCTCCTTACTGTTACACCTTAGGATGTAATGGTTATGACTCAGTACCCATTATAAACAAAAATTTCCTCAAGGTCCTCTCAATTTTTGAATTTTCTTCAACAACTTCATTATGTTGGCTACGAGTTGCACACCAAAATTCCTCCAAGAAAAGATGAAAAAAAAAATAAATTAAAGATAACTAAAACATCAAAGAAAAATACTATGATAAAATAAATGGCTAGATTAACAAAGATCAATCATTCATGTGGCAATCTCAACAATTGTTTCACGGCAATGATGCCAAAAACCTGGTGTGTTGCTCAATAGTTTACACAAACTTTTCCACAACACTAATGAATAGTGCAAATGTGTCAAATATCTCAATATTTATAAACATGTAAACTTACATGTAAGCACACATATCATCAAAGTATAGTAATGGCAAGTACAAAAATCATTTTCCTTAAAAAATGGAGCTTGTCTACCATACTCAACCTTTCAATATTATCTACCCAATAATTAAATGATGTTGTTTAACTAACCATTACAAATTAACCAAACTAAACTAATGTAGTAAAAATAATTAACAACTAACTACTAGTAGAGGAAAAACATTCAAGCAATCAATGAAAAGATACCTCACACTTAGGAGCAAATCCCCCTAGAAAACCCTTTGTTGCTTCTGCTTTGGTTTAACGGGATTGTGATTAACTTTGACTGTGGAGTACTATTTAACATAGATTAGCTCCCTATTATTCCCATTCACTAACCTTATTATTAAGTCATCGATAGGGTATCTAGGCCTACCGCACTCCCTAAGAATGCATTACTAGTCCAACGACCCACTACTAGGTTTCACCCTAGTCAAGAGGTATTATATCACACCTATTACTCCCAGTTATGAAAATATCCATTTTATCCAATGGTGATCCACAATGAATGCACAAAATATTTCTTACATATTGATGCGGGCCCGATTGGCGGAGCCAGCATCTCCATTATGTGCAGTGGCGAGGGCAGCAGGCGGTCCTGGAGGTGCAGGCTAGTCTAGAAGGAAGACTGGTGTCCTGGGTGGATCATCTTAAGTGATGCCCGGCAGCTTGTTGGTCCCGTGACAGGGTGATGACGGGAAAGACCTCCGATATGGGAGAGAGCCCGGAGGAGAGATTCTTCAGGGAGACCTGGCTGAAACACTCAGAAAACAGGGGTTAGGAGGCCCCCGGGGTGGTTTTCCGGGGTGGAACCTCCGACGCCCAAGTCAGTGCTTTCAGAGAGAAGGGGACATAGTAATAAACACCAAAACTGCTTGCCTGGCGTGTCTTTCTAAAGGCTGAAGGGAGAGTATTCAGGTGGAGGGAGGAGAGCATCCTCTGTTTTCCGGCCTTTTTTCTCCAAAGGAGCCCCTTGTCTGTGACCATTTCCCTGGTATATAAGGGAGGGGTGATCCCTTTAGATTGTGGCACGTGTATGGATGGATGGTGTTCGTATTTTTAGGCACGGGGGCCCCTAGTCGCCTGCTGGCTCCTCGGCCCACGAGCCATGGTAGCTGTAGCCCAACGTGACAAGACGTTAGACTGCGATGGCGTGTTAGAGCACATCTGGAGGCGATGTGTCGGAGACGTATGTGAGTGGAGTGTCAGAGACTCCTTGATGGCTCTTGCCGTACAACCGAGGTCCCTTTGGTTGATGTCTCACTTCAGGTAAGGGGCCTTTTCCCGGTGTCAGACTGAAATTTTGGCATCCCCGTCTTCAGGTGCTTTCTCCCGCAGAGGGTGGTTGGTCTTTCCCCTCTGAAGCTGGTTCGGTCGCCGTCCCGAAGGAGGCTCTACGCTGGCTCCCAAAGTTGGAATTGGTGAGCTACCAAGGTCATGTGCCTCAAGTGTATGGCTTCCTTCGCTTCGGAGTCCTTTCCGAGGTCGTATGCGTCAGGTGTCTGGCCTCCTCCTTCCCGTGGTCGGTAGGTGGTTAGGGCGATAGCACTTCGGCTATCACATGCCCCCTTGGAAAGCCTGAAGTGGAGACTTCGGCAAATAGTCCTTTTCATGTCCGTCTATCGCCCAATTGGCAGTTTTGACAAGATGACCTTGTGGACTTCCGGAGGCCCACGTGGTAGTATGTCCATTTCGGTCGAACAGGGCGGCACAGAGCCTTGAACCCCGGACCTTATGGATTTACACTCGGAGTACAACGTTGGTTGGGAAGGCACCTCAACACCTAGGTGATAAGCCTTATTCGGACAGATGTCATCTATCCATCCTTCAGTGTTCTCGAGATACCCAACTTTTTTATTTTTCCCACCATAGGCTAGTGGACCATCGTATCTTGAAACTAGTCGTGCCAGTCTCGAGCAGCATGTCCGGGTTTTCTGGATGTCAAAAAATGCATCCTAGTTCCTCGTGACGGGCAACACATGGCAGGCATCTACTGGGATGGGCACACCTTTTTGCACGCGAGGGGAAATTATGGCGATGTTTCACCTTCGCGCAGTAGTTATGACACCCTTTTGGCTACCCTTGCTCGATCTATAAAAGCGTCCCCCTGTCATACTCTTCAATTGCGTTTTTCTTTGCTCTCGTCTACTTCTGTGCCTTTTCCTCCTTTTTTGCGGCGACTTTAGTGGCGGAGCGATTTCTGGCAACCTTTCACGATGGCGTCCTTAAACCCCGACTTCGGGAATACTTTTGGTGGGTTCTGACTTCTAGAGTTCCTACAGTTTCTGCTTTTCTTTTAGCTTCCCGAAGTCATTTTCAGTCAACCATGCCTATCCCCGAGAGCTGGCAACCTCTTATGTCTCACCCTTCTTGGTCTACTTCTGAAATATTAGAGAAGTGGAAGACCAAATTTTTCCTTCCTTCATATACCATCACAAGGTTACCCCGCCTTGGTCAATTTAGCTTTATGAACCGGGGTGACGAGGTTACCGTTTTTTTAGCCCAACTAAAGGCCAGACTTCAGTTTCCCCCTATGAAGATGATTTGTGATTTTTTCCGATTTCATGGCATAGCCGTGAATCAACTTCCTCCCAACTCATACTACTATTTTAACGCCTTTCTCTGCATGTGTGGGATCTTCAGGGTAGAACCCCATTTCATCCTATTCATGCAGTATTACAAGCTCTATCCGGTTTCGAAGGGTGGCTTTCATTTCCTGCTACCTCAGGGATCTGGGAGCAAGAAATTTATGTTCACCTTCGCTACCAAGGATAGCTGGCGAGGGTGGCAGAGGAAGTTCTTCTTCCTGAAGGTGGCGGAGGCCTGGTCGCACGTCCCGACTAAGTGGGCTGGGGGAAAGTTGGAGACGGATGTCATGGATCCCAGGAAGCTGCTAACTCCCGAGTTGGCGGCGAGGTTTGGGATCTTTGACAGATGAGTCCGTGTTGTCTCCGACTGGGATGCCGAGGTCCCTCCATGCTCTCTCTACCCTTTCCCGATCATGTGGAAACTCATGACCGAGGACGTCCTTCGGGAGTTGGGGGTGGTTACAGAGCATAAGACGGATCTCGGCATGCTAGCTCCTACTATCGAAGGGAAGAACTCTTGGCTGGTGAAGCTCCTTCTGAGCGAGCTCACATACGAAGCCTTTTTGAAAGTAAGTTTCATTCAAAGTTTTTCAGCATAAGTGCCTATGGACTCACACTAATGTTTTCCTTCTTTTTCAGAGATGGGCGACGAGTCTGCCGCCTACTACAAGTTTCTCTTCTGGGAGCAGACCGTCTTCGGTCAAGAAGGCAAAGAAGGACACCCTTCTTCCCCCCTCGAAGGACGTTTCGGAGGTCAGTGATGTCATTGCTACTTCCACTAAGGCTGGCGATGTCATTGCAACTTCAACCAAGGTTGCAACTTTTTCCAAGCCTGAAACTCCCGGGGAGGGTTCTTGCCGAGGTGGCCGCTACTGCCTCTATGAGTCCCATTACATCGGCGGATTTGCTAGGCTCTTCGGAGGATCCTTTTGCTGAAGAGTTAGAAAAATGTTGAAGGGCCAAAGGTAAACATACTCCCACCGACATGGAGGAAGTCCGGGACTCTGATGATGACATCGCTGAGGTTGCGCCAGGTTTGTCTATTTTCTCCTGCAATCTTACATCTTTTATAACCAAGGAATTTTTACCTGATAAGATGTATATTTCTTTTTGCAGAGGATCTAGCACCCTCAGCTTGGATGGTTGAGCATGATCAAAGGCGGGCTCTTCGGGATTCTCATGTCCTGAAGGACGAAGTCCCAAGGGAGCCGTTCTAGTCTTACACAGAGGACATGAACCTGTTCTCCGAGGATTGCCGGGAGATGGCTCCCCAAATGGCGAGGGGCGTGCTTACTCAGGCATCCTTCAAGGCAGTCGCCGAGGAGTGCGCCTCCGAGGATGCCCTTGCCGCAAAAGTTTCCGAGCATGCCGCTCATGTAATTCTTCAGGCTCTTCACTTTTCCTTCCCACTTTTTTGTCTAAGTGTTTTGGCTTTTCTTGCGCAAACTTCACTAAGTACCTTTCTTTTTTGCAGCTTTTGGGATATAGTGGATACCTCCGATCTTGGGCAGCAAAGCAGTATTCAGTTCGAGACTGGGCCGAAGACAAATTGGAGAAGGCCAAAGTCTTTTGTGCCAACTCAGTGCTGACAAACACCAAGTTGAGCCAAATATGCAAGGAGAATATTGCCAGTCTTCAGGAGGAATTCTTGAAGGGTCAAAGGAGCTCTTGAAGGATTTTTCCAAGAAGATGTCCTACCTTGGCGTCAAATTAGTCAGCCTGACTTCAGCCAACGAGACCCTTCAGAAAGAAAAAGAAGGGCAGTCTGCCCTCCTGGTGAAGGCAATGGCTGGAAATGCTGAACTCCGGGCCAAGGTCGACTCACTTAAGGAGGGTTCGAAGAAGAAGAAGAAAACCGAGGAGTTAGAGAAGGAGATTTTCAACCTTTGGAAGGAGGTTTCAGATCTTCATAATGAGGCAAACGAGTTAAACGTTGAAAAAGACAAAGTTGTCCAGGCGACCAAGGTTGCTTTTCAGGACAGCTTCTCGGACCTCGATCAATTTCTGGCTGCCATGGATATTGCTGGGGGGCCTCGGTGAACTTGGTTGAGAGTCGAGTTCCTTAACTTGCCGTTTCCTCCTCCTGCATCGAAGGTGGCGGTGAAAGGCTCAGGAGCCGAAGCTTCCCATGACGCCGGGGTCTCTTAGATATTCTAGGACCTTTGCCTTCTTCTTTTTCTTTGTACTTTTCTTCTTGTAATCTTCTCCTTGTACAAAGTCCTTCTTCAATGAATTTTCTCCTTCAATGAAATGTTCTTTCATAATTTGGCTAAGTCTTTTTTGAGCAATTTTTGTTTCCCAGTTATCCCGACCACTTTTGGTCAAAGGACTTCAGAAAAGTATTTCTTTGCCCATTTCATCAGCCATCCTTCGGGTGGAATCTCGCAGTTGGCTAAGTTCCCTTAGGCAAATTTTAGCCTGCCCTTGCCGGCCATGTTCGGTATACTTGACCTCTTTTGGGCATATAACCCAACTAACTTCGGAAGGAACAGGAGACTTTCGGGAGTCCATACTTCAGCTTTGTTCGGCGAACATTCTTATGCAGAGGAAAACTTTCTGTACTTAGACAAATTTCTGGCTTGCACCATTTATTGTCTAAAAATTCTAAGTATAGAATTTCTTTAAGGTGCTCAAGTGCCTTGTACTTTTCAGTTTTCCTTCTTCGATGTTGCCAAGCTTGTATGCTCCCATTCGAACATTGTTTAGGACCAAATAAGGCCCTTTTTTGTTCGGTTTTTGGGGTTCTAGTTCGGCCTTTCGGGGGCGAGGTATCATTTTCCTTATTCCCTTTGGCCTATCATGCAGACTTGCACTTATGGCCACCTTTTACTGAAAAGGCTCTTCTTTCGGGCTCGGCCACTTCTCAGTGTTTGACAACTGGGTCAAGCTCAGTTCTCATCCCGAGGACATTTCCTTTTTCGTCAGACATCTGTTATGCTAACCGAACTACTTCCAATGGATAATGGCTTTCTATACTAGGGATAAGTGAGAAAGGTGTGTCTCCCTTGGTCCCTCGGGGAGTCGTTTGAAAACTCCTTAGTACAGTAGGAAGTTCTCCTGGCCACTTCCCTTTGCTTCTCTTTTAGTCCCTTAGTCCCTCTTTTGGCTACCTCTACTTGTCTGTTGCTCGAAGGTTGAGCTAGTGGATGGGAGTGCCTTTTTATTCCAAGGTCAGTTATGAATTCTTGAAATCCTTTGCTCATGGGCAGCATGGTCCCTAGGGGTCCTGCCTCATCCCACTTAGTGAAGTAGTACTCTGCTGTCACGCAAAACTTCACATCTTCGGGTGCTGCCTGGAATGGCTCAGTGTAATCTCTCCGAGGTTATCCGCTCCAAGGGCGGTCTTCGGGTGTTTGCGAATCTCTGGCCATTTTCACACCTCCTGGATGAATTGTCACCCTTTTTACTGATATATCTTAATAACAGTGTTGCGTACCTTTGCCTGCATAGCCTTTCCTTAATCAGGAAATATCGTCCGGAACGTCTTTGCATTTTCTGCCGCTTATGAGGATTTTTGGGACTTCTTTGGTTGCGAGATTCCTCTTTGTAGGATCTTTCCATCTCTTGTGCGAGGTTATTATACCTAGCGTTGTCATGCTCGGATGGCCCAGCACTTTTGGTAATCAAATTTGATCGTTTTGGTGGCCTCCCTGCCTTCGGGCGCCCGAGGAGGCATCTCAGCGCCCTGACGTTCTGTGCTAAGGGTTCCACTGGCAAGGAGTTTCCATTCTATATCTACCCTCGCTCTGTCTCCCTTTTTGGTTTCAGCCTTCCCTACTTTTGGGATTTCGGCGATGTAGTCTGCCAATACCTGGGCGTTCACTGCCCTTCTAGGCTCATACGTGATGTAGTACCTTCCGAGTTTGATGCACCATTTTGATAGTCTTTTTCCGAACGCTCTACTCTTTTTCACGACGTTGCTCAAAGGCGTGTCACTTCGGACAGCGATAGCGTGTCCAGGGAAGTAGTGTCGGCGCCTTCTGCCTGCCAGTCAAGTTGTAGATGACCTTTCGGGGCAATGGGTTTTGACTTCGTTGCCGAGGAGATGGTGATTTTTTTTTTTGGTGCAAAACTCTTTCGGCGGGGAGGTCTGGGTCATCCCGACCCTGCTTTTCCCGTAAGTCATTCTCCGGGGGGCATGTTTCCCCTTGAGGACTCATCTCATTGATCTCTGTTTCCTAAATTCCTGTGAGTTCATATAGGATTCTAATCCCAACGAGGTACTGATAAGGGGGCCCTCGGCCCGAATTTTGCTGCGGCCATCTTTGGATTACTTCCGTATCATTTTGGCCGCGACAGGGCATGGGAATTCGCGCAGACTAGCCTATGGTAATAGTCAGAGGGCACTCGCCCTCGGTTAGGGAAGTCCCTGCTGCCACTATTCGGTTACTCGTTGAATCTCTGGCGTGGACGGGGACCTCGGGAGTCCCTTCTCCTTAGAACGCCGAGCTTCAACTTTGGCAACCTAGGTGTGTTTCCTACAGATGGCGCCATCTAATGCAGGCCTGAATGGCGAAGTCAGCATCTCCACTGTGTGCAATGGCGAGGGTAGCAGGGGCTCTCGGAGGTGCAGGCTAGTTCAGAAGGAAGACTGGTGTCCTGGGTGGATCACCTTAAATGATGGCTGGCAGGTTCTTGGTCCCGTGACAGGGTGATGACGGGAAGGACCTCCGGTATGGGAGAGAGCCTGGAGGAGAGATTCTTCAGGGAGACCTGGCTGAAACTCTCAGAAAATAGGGGTTAGAAGGCCCCTAGGGTGGTTTTCCGGGGGGAACCTTCGACGCCCAAGTCAGTGCTTTCATCGAGAAGGGGACATAGTAATAAGCACCAAAATTTCTTACCTGCCGTATCTTTCTAAGGGTTGAAGGGAGAGTATTCAGGCGGAGGGAGGAGAGAGTCCTCTGTTTTCCGGCCTTTTTGTCCTCTTTTTCTCTCCAGAGGAGCCCCCTGTCTGTGACCATTTCCATGGTATATAAGGGAGGGGGTGATCCCTTCAGATTGTGGCACGTTTATGGACGGATGGTGTTCGTATTTTTGGGCGTAGGGGCCCTTAGTCACCTGCTGGCTCATCGGGCTGCGAGCCGTGGTAGGTGTAGCCCTACGTGACAGGACGTTAGACTGCGACGGCTTGTCAGAGCGCGTCTAGAGGCGATGTGTCGGAGACGTATGCGAGTGGAGTGTCAGAGACTCCTTGATGGCTCTTGCCGTACAACCGATGTCCCTTTGGTTGATGTCTCACTTCGAGGTGAGGGGCCTTTTCCCGGAGTCAGACTGAAATTTCGGCGTCCCCGTCTTTGGGGGCTTTCTCCCACAGAGGGTGGTTGGTCTTTGTCCCCCAAAGTTAGTTCGGTCGTCATCCCGAAGGAGGCGCTACGCTGGCTCCTGAAGTTGGAATTGGTGAGCAACCGAGGTCGTGTGCCTCAGGTGTATGGCTTCCTTCACTTCGGAGTCCTTTCTGAGGTCGTATGCCTTAGGTGTCTGGCCTCCTCCTTCCTGTGGTCGGTAGGTGGTTAGGGCGATAGCAGTTCGGCTATCATATATGTTCACAATCTCATACTAAATTAATAGGCTAGGTACTATTAATGGACAAGTCAAAGAAAATTGGATAGATCGTAAGAGAAACACAATCAAATTAAACCGAAAACTAATCACAATCACAAAATTATCCTAGGGTTCATTTACCCTAAGCATGAGTATGAAAATTTAGTGATGGCCTGTGGCAGCTTCACGTGTGTCATTGTAAGGGTAGAGAAGACTTCTGATGGAGGAGAGCACTTTGAGAGAAGATTCCCTAGTGGAGGATACCTGAAATACTTCAGAAAACACAGGTTAGGAGGCCCCCGGTGTGTATTCCCGGAGAGGAGCCTCCGACGCCCAAGTCAGTATTTTCACATAACTGGATTATGTGCTCTTTTGTGTATTCAAAGAGAACTTTTCTTCTTACACTTTTCTTCTTACCCTTTTCTCTTACCCCACTAGGGTGCTTTCTGGGTGTCTTATAAAGGAGGCGTGCAGAAGCCATTCCCCTCTTGTGGTTGTCCCAGATCACGACACGTGTCCGGTGGGATGTGATCCCTGCATTTCCGGGAATGAAGGGACGCTTATCTCAGCAAAGGTCGCTGAGCTGACAGCCTAGGCATTCCGAGAGTGTCGTATCGAGGTGTCCCTCTGATGGCGTGTCCCAGTGATAGCGTGTCAGAATGTACTTGGGGGACGAATTTGTGGAGAGGTGTCAGAGGCTGCTTAAATGCTTTGTTCGTACCTTCCGACGTTACTGTATCGTCTCAGGGAATATACTCCCCGAGGATGGTTCCTCCGAGGGGTACTTCTGTTTCTGAAGAGGGTCCGATCGCTCTCCCGAGGTTGGTCCTACCATTCCCTAAGGAAGCGAATTCCCTACATTAGGCCAGGGGGATCGTTTATCCCTCTGACCTCGGCTGGCAGTTTCCCTCTGCCGAAGTCGGTACTCCGTCAAGTTTGGGAGCTCGGCCAGTGATGGGCACCTCGGCTATCACATGCCCTCTCCCGGAGAGCCGGAGCGGGTGCTTCGGTTATGTTTTCGAGAAGATCCCTTTGCAGATTTGGCGGCTGAAACTTTTGTTGGAAAGTTGCCTCGCTTCAGAAGTCGTCTCCTCGGAGCCGAGGTACCCCCTTCTAGTTTTCTGGATGTCCTTAGAATGTACGTTACTTTTTTCTTTTTGCTTTTTCTACCGTGGGTCTGTGAATCATCGCATCCTTTGGCCAGGCGTGTCAGTCATTGGTAACCGTGCCTGGGTTTTCATGATGTTAGAGGGACGTGCCCTAGTTCTTTGCGCTGTGTGACACGTGGACGCTATTGGATGGTGAAACAGTTATGCTGGTTACGTCAACTACACCTCTTCGCCTTCAAGGAGTAATAATGAGGCGGTTTCATCTTCAAAGGATGATTATGACGACGTTTCACTTATCCTTCTTCGGTCTATATAAGCACCTTCCATCCCATTTTGTCTCACTCTTTTGCTTTTAGCTCTCGTCCGTTCTAGAGCTTTTTCTTGCCCTTTTCCTTTTTCTGGCGGTGATTCTTGCGGCAGAGTGACCTCCGGCGATTCCTTGTAGCAGCGTTTCGCAGCCCAGGCTTTGGCAAAGTCTTTTGTGGGTGTTCCTTTTTGTGGTTTGTCGTTGTTCCTCTATTTCTCCCAAAGTCATCTCTCTTTTTCTTCTTTTTTGAAAATTGTCAAATCCGACTCCATTAAGTCCGACTCCATTGATGACTGTGCGCCTTCTTTCTGCAAACCTTGCTTCCCTTGAAGCTTATCCTTGTTCCACTACTTTGGAAAAGATGAAAAAGTGGGCTGCCAAGTACTACCTCCCTTCTTATATCACACCGAGGTTACCTCTCCTGGGATCTTATGGTTACGCAGCTTCTTCGGGGGAGGTTACCGTTTATCGAGCTCAGCTGAAAGCCGGTCTTCAGTATCCCCCTCATCGCATGATATGCGAATTCTGCAAATTCCACGGCATTGCCATGAACCAACTCCCCCCAAATTCTTACTCTTACTTTAATGTTTTCCTCTGCATGTGTGGGGTGTTCGGCATAAACCCTCACTTCCTCTTCTTCATGCAATACTACAAACTCTACCCGGTCCTGAAGGGTGGTTTTTACTACCTCCTTCCCCGAGGGTCCGGGAGTAAGAAGTTCATGTTTACCTTCGACACTAAGGAAAGTTGGCGAGGGTGGCAGAAGAAGTTTTTCTTTTTCCGGGTTCCTGAGTCTTGGAGACATGTGCCTATTAGATGGGCTTCAGGGACTTTGAAGGCCGACGTCGTCGATCCCCGGAAGCTCCTCACTCCGGTATTGCTTGCCGATTTTGACAACTTCGACAAACGTATTCGGTTAGTGGCGGACTGGGACTCCGGGGCTCCTTCACGTTCACCCTACCCCTTTCCCATTAAGTGGGATCTTATGTCCGAGGAAGTTCTTCGGGAACTGGGAGTGATAACTGCCAACAAGAGTGACCCCGGCATGCCCGTGCCTGTTCTTCCGGGGAAGAAAGCCTGGATAGTCATGCTCCTTTGGCATGAAATTTCTTATCAGGCTTTTTCCGAGAGTAAGTCATCTTCCAGGGTTTGGTATCTCCTTTCCTTTTGGACTTACACTGATATTTTACCCTTTTGCAGAGATGGGCGATCAGTCTGCCGAGTTTTATAAATCACTCTTCGACAGTCAGGCTAAGCGGGGAGAGCAAGTACGCAGGAAGACTTCTGGTAAGAGGAAGAAGTCAACTGCCGGCCCTTCTAAGTCCAAGAAGGCCAAAGCTACCACTCCTCCTCCCCCCGAGAACGTAGTTGAGGTGGAAGATCAGTCCTCTACTCAACTTCCGATGGCTGAGAACCCTTCTTCGGACCCTGACATCCTCGGGGAGACACTGAGTCCTGCCCCTGCTACCGAGATTCCAGCAGAGCGAACGTTTGCCCAGGAGTTTGAAGAGGGCAAAAGGAGGAAGGGAAAGAACGTCACTGAGGATGTTCGGGAGGTCGGTTCTGAGGAGTGCATCCCCGAAGTTCCACCAGGTTGGTTCCTTAGCCATTCCGCTACAAATCTCAGTATTTTTCGTATCTACGATTTTTTGGATGAATGGCTAAGGGATGATGTCTTGATGGAACTTCGGCGTGACCTTACAGAGAATGCACTTACTCCTTCCGGGGTGCAAGCTCATGCCCGGCAAAGGGCTCTTCGGGACCGACGGATTCCGTGGGACAAGGTGCCACGGGAGCCTTTTGGACGTTCACAGAGGACATGGATTTGTTCTCTGAGGATAGCTAGCTGATGGCTCCGCAAATGGCGGCGGGGGTGCTGACTAATGCCACTTTTCAGTCCCTTACCACCGAATGTCCCAGCGAAGAGATCCTCGCGACGAGGATGACCGAGCACGCTACTAAGGTGATCCTTTCTTTTCTTGTATCTTAGAAAATTATTCATCTAAGCCATCACTGCCTATAGATACTTATTTCGTGCCTTTGTTTTCTACAGCTTTTGGCATATAGCAGGTACTTCCGCGCCTGGTCAGCAAAACAAACGGAGACCCACTCTCGGTCCGAAGATTCCCCGCAGAAGACGAAGGAGTCTCTCGCCCAATATGCCCTAAAAGATGGCGAGTTAAACAAAATCGCGAAGGAGGACCTTGGGAGTCTTCGGGCCGAGGTTGTGTCCAGTAGGCAGGAGCTTCTTACCGACTTCTCAGCCAAGGTTGAAGACCTAGGTTCAAAGTGCGTATCTCTTTCTTTAGAGAATGAGGCCATTCGGAAGAAGACCGCTCAAGATGGCGAGGATCTTACGGAGGCACTCGCTTTGAATGCCGATCTTCAGGCTGAGATTGCGTCGCTAAGAAAGAAGAAGAAGCTGGAGGAGAAGATTGTCGCGCGAAAAGCTGAGCTGGCGGCTCTTGGTGCCGAGAAGGACCGTAGCGAGCAAATGTCGAAGACGTCTTACCAAGATGGTTTTTGCTTGGCTCATCACCAGGTCCTCGCTTGGCACCCTGGGCTTGACCTTTCTTACTTGTCTGCTTTGGATTTTCCCAAAGAGCCCAGATCTTCATGGTCCAAGGTCGAGTTTCTCAATCTTCCTCCGGCTCGGCCTGTGCCTTTGGCTGAGCCATCCGGGGATGATAATGTTGTAAAAATGTCGGATACCCCTACTTAGTCATAGGCTTTCTTCTTCCTTCTTTGTATTTTTTTGCGTTAGAATTTTTTAATGAAGAATTTTTTTTTCTCCATTCTCCGTTCTTTCTTCCGAATACGCCTTCTCAGAAGCTGGTATGATTCTAAGTGTACATTTTTGGCGAACACCTGCACCTTATATTTCGGAAGGAACCTTTTTGAACTTCTTCCATGTTCAGATGGGTTTTTAAGCTTACTAAGGAAATTTGTAAGGCAGAATCATCAAGGCGCATTCTTTCGGTAAAGAGGGCAAATTTGTCAAGTATTTTACTGACGACTTCGGGGAGGAGTATCTTACAGGCTTTCTTCGAAAAAATGTCTAAGTATAGAATTTTTTCAGAGAGTCTGAGTGCCAAGTATTCTTCAACTCCACTCCCTCAATATTACCCAACTTAAAGACCCCGGGGCGAACTTCGTCAAGGACCAAATAGGGTCCACTACAATTTGCCCAAAGTACCCCATGCGATGGCCTTCACTGTTCGAACTCGGCCTTCCGGAGATTAAGGTTTCCCTTTTTGATCTCCTTTTTTCTTACATGTAAATTGGCGGTGCGTGCTATCCGTTGCTGGAAGGCCTTTCTCCTTAACTCGGCCATTTGGCGGTGTTCTTCAAGAAGGTCCAGTTTTGCTCTCAGTCCAAGATCATTTCCTCCATCATCGAACACCTGTACTCTTACCGAGGGCTGCATGACTTCAATGGGAATAATGGCCTCAGTCCCGTGTATGAGCAAGAAGGGAGTCTCTCCCGTGGCTCTTCGGGGAGTCGTTCGGTAGCTCCATAGCACACTTGGAAGCTCTCCTGGCCATTTCCCTTTTGCCTCTTTTAGTCTTTTCTTCAGGCCATCTTTTATTGTTCTGTTCGATACCTCAACCTGCCCATTGCTCTAAGGGTGAGCTACTGGGGCAAAATGTATCTTGACGCCAAGGTCCTCCATGAATTCCTGGAACCCCTTGTCCGTGAATTGAGTCCCGTTATCGGCCACTATTACCCTCGGAATGCCAAATCGGCTTATAATATTCTTCCATATGAATTTTTTAGCATCCTTCACCGAGATTGATGCTAGCGGTTCTGCCTCTATCCACTTAGTGAAATAGTCTACTGTGACGATGCAAAATTTTACTCCGCCGGGGGCATTTGGGAGAGGTCCGATGAGGTCAATGCCCCAGACGGTGAAGGGGCAGGGATAGTCTGTTGCATTTATTCTTTCCAAGGGTAGCTTTTGGATATTGGCGTGCCTTTGGCAGTTGTCGCACCTTCGGACGAATTGCCTTGCATCCTTCCTTAGGGTAGGCCAAAAGTAACCTTGGCGGAGTATTACTCTTACGAGGGCGTCTGTTCCTATATGGGAGCCACACACTACTTTATGTACTTCTTCAAGTATTATTTTGGCGTCATCCTCGCCTATACATCTTTGTAGAGGACTTGCGTACCCTTGTCTATATAGTTCTTCCCCAATGAGGAAATACCTCCCTGCATGCTTTCGGACCTTTGTGGCTTCTTTAGGATCCTCGATAAGCTCTGAAGTTGCCAAATATCTCTTGAGGGAGGTTTGCCATCCCTCCCCCGAGGTTTTTATGCACATTAACTCCGTGCTAGGGTGTTTTAGCACTTCGGTGGGTTCCTTAGCCTTGGCCAAGGCATCCGCTTGGGTATTATCCCTTCGGGGCACGTTCTTTATGTGCACCAAGTTGAAATCCTCAATGAGTTTCTGAACGAGGTCATGATACTTAGCCAAAATTGGGTCCTTTGCCGCATATTCTCCCTTCGTCTGTCAGACTATTAGCTGTGAGTCACTGTGGCCCACAAGGTTCTTCACACCTACTTTTCTGGCCATTTTCAGTCCGGCTATGAGGGCTTCATATTTGGCAATGTTATTGGTAACATTAAAACCGAATTTGACTGCTTTAGAAGCTTTCATGCCTTCGGGACCCTGAAGGACTATTCCAGCTCCTTGATGCTCTGCACCTGACGCTCCATCGACGAAGAGCTTCCATTCTAGATCAGTCTCTGTTTCACCTCCCGCGAGTGCTTCGATCTTTTCAATCTCGGGAATCTCGGCAATGAAGTCTGCAAGTGCCTGAGCCTTTATTGCCTTTCTAGGCTCGTAAGTAATGTCGTATTCACCAAGCTCGATGCACCATTTTGAGAGTCTTCCCGAATGCTCCACTTTTTTCATCACATCTCGCAAGGGCAAATTACTTCGTACGGTGATGGTGTGTCCTTGGAAGTAGGGTCGCAATCTCCTACTAATAGCCAAAAGGCTATCGCCTCTATCTTGCCGAACTCCCTGCCGAAAGAACGGCCAGGAAACCTGACGCTGCCCGGGAAAAGGTGGGATTACACACCTCGGGAGCAAAGCCGAAGAACTCGAGCTCAGCAAGCCAGGAAACTTGAGGATACTATTAATTTCCCCGAGGTATTAAGCAGATCGCCTTTGACAAAGGGGCACTAGCTATAGCGGGCCGAACACGATCTCCCCGAGGGCGGAACTCCTGAATATGGGAACCCCCGAACTACGAGCATGTTTCCCGAAGAAGCATCGTCCGTACTTGAGTACGATCTCGCCCAGGGACCACGGGAGTACGGCATGAACATTTAAGGAGTCTCTGACATGTCGCCACTAACGCTACAGACCGCCCAAGCAGCGGTCTGACACGCTGACGCCATTCAGGTCACGTCACTGCCTGTCTTGGTTCAGGGCTCAAGGAGACTGCCACCGGCTACTTGTCCCCTACGTCCAGAAATTCAGAAAACATCCGACCGAACACGTGTCATGATCTGAATGGGCTGGACATTACTATAAATACCAGGAAACAAGCCTTGGCAGGGGGGGACAAAACGATACACTACCAGGCGACTCCATTAAGCCTCTTGGTGCTAATTCCTCTGCCTTCTTTCAGCAACACTGACTTGGGCGTCGGAGGCTCCTCCCCGGAACAACACCCTGGGGATCTCCTGACCCCCTTTTTTCTGAGCTTTTCAGGCGCACTCCCGTCGTCGATTTGGCCTCCAGGCGTTCTTCCTCGCAGGAAGTCTCCCCACCATTCAACATGACCCTCAACGATGAAGCCATCGGGCATCATTTGGCGCCGTCTGTGGGAACCCGTTCTGAGATCGCCGTCGTTGAAACTCGGCGTTCTAAGGACAAGGGACTCCCGCGGTCCCCGTCCACTCCTGAGAACCAACTGGCTGCTGAGCAAACACTCCCAGGGACTTCTGTGCCTGAGGAAGACCGACCCCTAGTAATCACTATGGGATTTCTACAGGACTTTCAACGTTCTGTCATAGCTGAAATGACGCAACAAATGAACCAAAGGTGGCGGCAACAGGCTCAGGTCCAAAAGCCTCCCTCGCGAACACGCCCTCAGGAGAGAAGCCCCAAGTCGGCCCACTGCAGTTCAGGAAGCGGAGACCCGCGCGAAGAATCTTCTACTGAAGACATACCCCTCGGAAAACGGCCTTTGGGACTAGCGGGAGGCAAGCGACCGAGAAGCTCACAGCGAAGGAGTTCGTCGCCTGAGACTGGGTCTCAGTCTCCTCACCGCCGAACTCGCTCCCCGAAAAGGCCCCGGCAATCTCCCTTCCCAGAAGAAGGCCCCAACGCCACGGTCCTTATGGAAAGGATACTAGCACGGCTAGATAGGGTGGAAAAACAAGTGGCCAGAAAGCCTGTCTAGGCCAGACTAACAGGGACCTTCTGTGAAGATGACTCCCCATTCACTCAGGCCGTCATTGAGGCAACCATGCCAGGTGACTTCAGAGTACCTCGGCTGGAGATTTATGATGGCCGAACGGACCCACAGGCCCATCTGACCAAGTACCGGCGCAGCATGATAATGCACGGCGCCGACGACGCCACTATGTGCAAGTGCTTCGAAGTCACCCTCACAGGGCCAGCAACTGCATGGTATAACTCATTGCGTCCAGGAATCATTACTGAATTCCAGGAGTTGTCTACGGCATTCACAAAGCAATTCATTGGAAGCCGGCCAACAGTGAAGATACCTGTTCAGATGTTCGACATAGAGCAGAGAAACGGAGAAACCATCCGAGACTATGTCGAAAGGTTCAATAGGGAAGCACTGAGCGTCCCGGACTTCCAGCCAGAAATACGCATTCTCGCCATGACACGGGGTCTTTGGCGAGACTCACAGCTGTTTTACGAGTTCTCAAAAGACCCCCCAGACACCCTCGGAGAATTCTACCGAAGGGCCGAATAGCACATGACGGCCGAAGAGCTGAGAATGGCGGTTCCGAAGTCTGATTACTCCCAGGCCGAAGGGCCTGACCGACAAGCACGGAACCAAAATGAACAAGCAGGTCGACCCCAGAGGATGCGGGGAAGGAAACCCCCAACCTTCACACCCCTTAGCACCACGCGGACTAACATCCTCATGGCATTGGAAAGGCAAGGGACACAGATTCGATGACCGAGGGCCATGACCGCCGATAACAAGAAAAAACATCAAGAAGTTCTGCCAGTTTCACCGCGACCACGGCCACGACACCGAAGATTGCTTCCAGTTGAGGAAGTACATTGAGTCGCTAATCAAACAAGGCCAACTTCGGAAATATCTGCGGATGCCTTCTTCGAAAAGGAAAAAAGACGAGGAAGAAAGAGCCGAAGATGAGGAGTATGACTCCGATAGACGAAGAAACCTAAGTCCGAAAAGGCGGCCCCCACCTCCGGCAGGGGTATTACAAACAATCACCACAGGGCTCCCCTCCTCGGAAAGAAAACGGAAGGTCAGAGAAATCGCGGTCATGGAATATCAAAATCCAGCAAAGAAACTGGTCCGCAAGGATGGATCCACCGTCATCTTCCCCCATGATGATCCGCTGCTGATCATGGCAAGGATAGGGAACTGGGACATCAAAAGAGTGCTGCTTGATGATGGATCAAACGCTGACGTCCTATTTTCTCATTTACTACCGAACTTAGGCATCCACGACAGGAAGCTCAAACCTGTCACCTCGCCCACCTTCGTGGTTGGACACTCCGAGCTGCCCGTCCTCGGAATGATTGATCTCCCCCTGATGTTGAAAGGAACTTCAACAGATGGAGCAGCTGACTTGTATGCCTCTACAATGACAAGGTTCATCGTCATGGACATTCCTTTTGCCTACAACGTCATCCTCGGAAGGCAAACACAGGGAAACTTGCATATCCGCCCTGATGTGAAATACCTGACTGTCACATTCGCCACCAAGGATGGAGACGCAGAGATCCACCAAGGATGGAGACGCAGAGATCTTCATAGATCAAGCCGAAGTAAGGAAGGTGTTTGTAAAAGCACGAAAAGCACCGACAAATAACTTCGCACAAGCAATAGAGGCAAAAATGCCAGAGAAGAGCAAAGAAGAAGATCTCGCAAAAGCGGAAAAGGAAGCAGTAGAACTTGTCCCAGGTCAATCTACCCGAATAGGGAAGAGCTTGGCCGAAGGAGACAAGAAAAATATTGTATCCTTTCTACTGATGAATAAAGACCTGTTTTCCTACTCGCCGAAAGACATGCCAGGGGTAAACCCTAGCATAATACAGCATAGCCTCAAAGTAAGCCCGGATGCAAAGCCCGTCCGGCAAAAGAAACGAAGCATCTCAGCCCATAAGAGGAGTTTTGTCAAAACCGAAGTTCAGCGTCTGTTAGATGCTAAAGTCATCAGAGAGGTCAAGTACCCTGAATGGTTAAGCAACGTGGTCATTGCCACAAAAGAGGGCAGTAGCAAGCTCCGGATGTGGATCGACTTCAGAAATTTGAACGACGCTTGCCCGAAAGACTCATACCCTCTCCCACCAATAGACCAACTGGTAGATTCAACCGCTGAATATGGACTCCTAAGCTTCCTAGACGCCTTCAGTGGCTACCATCAAATAAGAATGGACCCCGAAGATGAAGAAAAAACCGCCTTCATCACCGAGGGAGGAACGTACTGCTACGTCAGGATGCCCTTCGGACTAAAAAATGCAGGAGCCACCTACCAAAGATTGATGAACAAAGTCTTTATGGACCAAATGGGGAGAAACATGGAAGTGTATGTTGACGATATGATAGTCAAGAGCAAGACGCCTGGCGGCCATGTTGCAGATCTAGAGGAAACCTTCCGAAGGCTCAGAGCCTTCGGGATCCGCCTTAATCCCGAAAAGTGCATCTTTGGGGTAACCTCGGGAAAATTCCTTGGGTACATGGTATCCGAAAGAGGCATCGACGCCAACCCAGAAAAAATCAAGGCTCTACTCGAGTTCCGAACTCCTACCACAGTGAAAGATGTGCAAAGACTCACTGGAAGGATAACCTCTCTTAGCAGGTTTATTTCCAGGTATGGGGATCGGTGTCGACCTTTTTTCAAAATCCTCACTAAGGCAACAAAAAAGGAGGGCAACCTTGGAAGGGATGGTCATCCCTGGGATAAAGATTGCCAAAAGGCCTGGGAAGAACTCAAAACCTACCTGGCCACCCTGCCGACTCTGCGACAACCTCGCGAAGGGGAGCCCCTCGTACTATACCTCGCCGTCACGGAAAAAGTAGTAAGCTCGGTCCTGTAAAAGAAGAAGGCCCAAAACAATGGCCGGTCTACTATATAAGCAAATCCCTACATGGCGCCGAAGTCAGGTACCCTCTGCTGCAAAAAGCTATATACGCCTTGGTGCTTGCAGGGAGAAGGCTGCGACCATACTTCCAGGCTCACCCCATCATTGTCCGAAGTAGTTTACCACTACGGGATGTCATGAGGATAGTTGACCATTCGGGGAGGCTCTCCAAGTAGTGCATAGAGCTTGGCGAGCACGATATAACCTATGAACCTCGGAAGGCCATAAAAGCTCAAGCATTGGCAGACTTTATCGGTGAAATACCCACCACTGAGGATAGCCATTTAGATCTCAACAAAGGTGAGTCGGAATGGACCTTGCATGTTGATGGAGCCTCGAGGTCCGAACATCAGGGAGCTGGGGTAATTATCAGAGGTCCTGAAGGCCTAGAGGTAAGGAAGGCTATCAAATTCAGTTTCAGAGTCACTAACAATGTGGCCGAGTATGAAGCCCTTGTAGTGGGATTGCGCTTGGTGAGAAAAATTGGCGTTAGAAACTTGAAAGCTCACAGCGATTCCCAGCTAGTAGTTCGGCAGTTGGCCGGAGACTACGGGGCGAAGGACCCAACCTTGGCAAAGTACCACGAGCTGGTAGCAAGACTCATTCAAGAGTTTGACGCCGTACAAATAGAAAACGTAGCTCGGCGGAGTAACACTGACGCAGATTGCCTGGCAAAATCAAAAAAGTACACCGAGTTGCTATAACATCCGAGCATCTCAGTATTAAGCATAGCAACCTCGAGAAAAGGATGGAAAGATCCAATAAAAAGATACCTCGTAGAAAACGTGCTACCCCAAGACCCCGGAGATGCTACAAAACTACGAAGGCGCTCCAGTCGATTCTTCCTAATTGGCGAAGAGTTGTACCGGTAGGGGTACGCAAATCCACTGTAGAGATGCGTAGACGAAGAGGACACTGAAATGATCCTCGAAGAAATTCACGAAGGTATGTGTGGTTCACACATTGGGACCGACGCGCTTGCAGCAGTAATACTCCGCCAAGGATGCTTCTGGCCTACCCTGAGAAAGGACGCAAGGCAGTTCGTCCGGAAATGTGGTAGTTGCCAGAGACATGCGAACATCCAGAGGGCACCCTCGGAAATGGTAACTTCGGCCGACTACCCCTGGCCCTTCGCGGTCTGGGGGATAGACCTTATCGGGCCACTACCCACAGCGCCCGGAGGCATGAAATTCTGCGTAGTAGCTGTAGATTATTTCTCGAAATGGGTCGAGGCGGAACCCTTGGCAACTATCTCGGCAAAAGAAGTGCAGAAGTTCGTATGGAAAAACATTGTCTGCAGATTCGGCATACCAAGGGTGCTAGTAGCTGATAATGGTTCCCAGTTCATAGACAAAGGATTCCAGGAATTTATCAGCAACCTCGGAATAAAGATGCATTTAGCCCCAGTAGCTCACCCCCAACGCAACGGGCAGGTGGAAGTATCTAACAGGACCATAAAAGATGGCCTAAAAAAGAGATTAGGGGAAGCAAAAGGGAAATGGCCAGGAGAACTCCAGAGCGTATTATGGAGCTACCGAACGACGCCCCAAAGAGCCACAGGGGAGACTCCCTTCTTGCTCGTCTTCGGTACAGAGGCCATTATCCCAATCGAGATAGTCCGACCATCAGTACGGGTGCAAGTATTTGACGAAGAAGGAAACAACCTCGGCTTAAGAACCAAGCTTGACCTCATCGGTGAACACAGAGAAGTGGCCGAACTGAGAAGAAAAGCTTTTCAGCAAAGAGTGGCAGCGGCTATAAACTTACGGGCCAGGCCAAAAGAAATCAAGAAAGGGGACCTCGTTCTCCGAAAGGCTAATTTTGCACCTCAAAGGCCATCCCACGGAGTACTTCGCGTGAACTGGGAAGGACCTTATCTGGTTCTTGCCGAAGTACGAAAGGGCGTGTACAGACTTGGCAACGCCGAAGGCGTAGAATTGAAAAATACTTGGCACTCAGACGCCTTGAAAAAATTTTACGCTTAAGGCCCCATGGAAGAATTCTGTCGTACAAAAAATATATTTTAAGTACAGAAAAATTCTCAAGTATACTGAATTGTACAAGTAAGAATTCCGCAAAGGTACCCGCCACGAAAGGCCCAGAGCAGAATTTCCGAAGTCCCTTGAACAAACGTGTTCGGAACAAAAGGAAAGGGACCTGCAAAAAGACTTAGACACATTTTTTGTTGGCTTTCCAGAAAAGTCTCTTGAAGCGAACATGCTCGGGACAATGGAAATGAAAAATTATACCAAAGAAGCTTAACCAAGAAAGATCTTCCATTAAAAATAAACTTACAAAGGCAATATGCCCGAAGAAGCAGTACAGAAAGATGAAGGAGAAAAAAGGCAAAGCCCTTAGAACACCCTAAGGGTCCTCGGCAGCCCGAGAGCCACCAGTTTCTGCACCCTTTTTTGGCGCAGTAATTGAAGGAGGCAGCTTCAGGTACTCGATCTTCGACCAGGACCACCGAGGACCCTCGGGAATGTTCAAAGCTTCCAAAAAAGAGAGGTCCAGATCTGGGAATCTCTGAAGGACTTGATGCCGAACAAGGCAAAAGCCGTCCTGGAAGGCGACCTTCGACATTTGATCAGATTCATTTTTCTTGATCTCAAGATCCTCGAGCTCGTCCCTCAGATCCGCAACCTCCTTCTTCAGCGCCTTCAGCTTTTTCTTCTTCTCAGGCTCCTTCTTCAAAGACTCTATCTCGGCTAGCAACGCGGTTTTCTCAGCCACCAACGACAGAATAAGATTGTCAGATTTTGACTTATCCTGTAGAAGTGCTTCGTTGGCAGCAAGCGTTCCTGCCACCCGCTCGCCGAGCTCAGAAATCTTCTGGGAGGAGTCTATTAAAAGATCTTCCTTTTCCTTTCGGAACTCCTCCCGAAGGGCAGCAACTTCTCTCTCTGCAGCATCTGCCAGCTGCTGGTTCCTGATGGCCAACTCCGAGCACATGGCCTTTGTTTTTTCTAAGGCCTCTAAGGCCGAAGCTCGGAAAGATGACTGCCTGGCCACCCGAACTCGGAGGTAGCCGGCATAACCCAGCAGCTGCAGAAAGGTAGACATAAGATCAGTAAGAGTAAAAAACACTTAGGAGTAATGGGGGGAAGGAGTTAAGCATACCTGAGCAGCATGCTCGATAACTTTCGCAGCAAGGGTGTCATCACCCGGGTGGGCTGCCGCAATAGCCCTGAAGGAGGCATCAGTGAGCACCCCCTTCGAGATCTCCTTCGCCATTTGAGGACAGTCCTCGGAGAACAAGTTCATATCCTCCGTGAAAGTCCAGAAAGGCTCTTTGGGGATCTTCCCTTGCGGGACTTTGGCATCGCGGAGGGACCGCCTCCGAGCATGTTCTGCCGCCCAAGAGGGGGTAAGTAACTCCCCTGAACGAAAAACAAGAAGCTGGTCAAAACAAAGAAAATTTTGGCAAAGTAAAAAGCATTATTACACTTCATCCGAAAGACACGAACCTGGTGTTACCTCGGCAACTGTGTCTTCGGAGTCCTCAGGCTCCTCAATGGAAATATCCTTGCCTTTCCTTTTACGCCGCTCCTCGGCAGAAGGAACCTCTACCGCGGCATCAGGAGGGGCCTGCGAGGTAGTAGGGCTCTGAGGAGGCACTTCGGTAGGGACTTCGGGCGCCGGAATCTCGGCAACCTCGGGCTCCTCACTTACCTCCTCAAGAGTTTCCAGTAGAGGAGGAAGATTGGTCTTTTTCGCCCTTTTAGCCGAAGGCCCAGCACTAGTGGACTTCCGTCTTCGGGAAACCGCTTTCTTTGTTTGTTCTCCCTTCTCTACCTGGCCGGAGAAAAGGGACTTGTAGAACGCAGCAGTCCCGTCGCCCATCTCTGAAAAATAAAAAAGACATCAGCGTAAGTCCGAGGAAAAAACTACAAGGGAGTAGAAGATAACTTACTTTCAAAAAATGTTTCAAAAGAAATTTCCTCCCGAAGGAGCTGCACCAACCAGGAATCCTCCCCGGCGATGGCAGGAGCCGGCATCTCGAGGTCTGTCTCGTGCTCCTTCACCACCCCTAACTCCCGAAGGACCTCTTCGGTCATCAACCTCCAGTTAATGAGGAAGGGATAGAGAGAACGCGAGGAGACCTCGGGACCCCAGTCGGAGACGGCGCGAATACGCCCGTCGAAGTCCGCGAATACGGGAGCCAACTCTGGAGTCAGCAGTATCCTCGGATCAACGACGTCAACATCCAGCCTCCCCCGAGCCCACTTGGTCGGAACATGCGACCAGGCCTCATCCATCTTCAGGAAGAAAAATTTCTGTTGCCACCCTCGCCAACTGTCCTTTGTGGCAAAGGTGAACATATATTTTTTGCTCCCGGATCCCCGAGGTAGCATGAAATAGAAGCCACCCTTCGGGACCATAAAGAGCTTATAGTACTGCATAAAAATCACAAAATGGGGTTTTATCCCGAACACGCCACACATACAGAGAAAGGCGTTAAAATAGCAGTACGAGTTCGGTGGAAGCTGGTTCACGCCAATACCATGAAATTGGCAAAAGTCGCAAACCATCCTCGGAGGAGGGTACCGAAGTCCGGCCTTCAGCTGGGCTCGGAAAATGGTAACCTCATTACTATGGTTTGAAAAAGCATAGTGGTCAGCCCGTGGTAGCCTGGTGATGGCATATGAGGGAAGAAAGAATTTTTTCTTCCACTTCTCTAGTTTTTCGGGGGTGGTGCAACAGGGATGAGATAAAAGAGGCTGCCAACTTTCAGGGATAGGCATTTTTGGGACAGAAAAATGAGTTTGAAGAAAGGCAAGAAACCAACTTTTAGAAAAAACTTGAGGGATCAAGAAAACTCTAGAAAAACCGAAAACCCACCAAACGACTTGCCAAAATCGGAGGACGCCGTCGTGAAAGGTTGCCGAAAAAAGCTCTGATTAAAAAAGCACCGCCGCAAAAAGCAAGAAAAAGCGTGAAAACAGTGGTAGAACAGGGAAGAGAGCAGAAGCAAAAACAAAAGGGACTTATGGTGAAAATGCCTATTTATAGGACGGGGGTGGGTAACCGAAACGTCGTCATAAGTACCCTTTGAAGGTGAACCATCGCCATAACTGCTCCCGGAACCCAAAGAGACGTGCTCTCTGAAACCGACGCGACTCTCCTCCAATGACAGCATGCCACGTGTCAGCCTCCTCCCGAAAATAGGGGACACGTCGCCTGACATCCCTAGAAAGCTGGGACGCGCCGCTCAGACTGACACGTCTGGTCATGAGGCGCGACGCTGCGCAGACCTGCAAAAGGTAAGAAGCAGGTTGTCTCAAAGACACCAAAAGACAGCCTATGACCGAACAACCCATGACTTCGGGCAAAAGGTGTATCTTCGGCACAGGTGTTATTCCCTATAGACTCCCAGTGAACATCCTCGGAAAGAGTGCAAAACTGAAGTCGTCACTTCGGCTTTCCAAAGGGGGACATGTGATAGCCAAAGGGCTATCGCCTCTATCTGGCCGAACTCCCTGCCGAAAGAACGGCCAGGAAACCTGACGTTGCCCGGGAAAAGGTGGGATTACACACCTTGGGAGCAAAGCCGAAGAACTCAAGCTCGGCACGCCAGGAAACTTGAGGATACTACTAACGCCCCCGAGGTATTAAGCAGATCGCCTTTGACAAAGAGGCACCAGCTATAACGGGCTGAACACGATCTCCCCGAGGGCGGAACACCTGAATATGGTAACCCCCGAACTACGAGCATGTTTCCCGAAGAGGCATCATCCGTACTTGAGTACGACCTCGCCCAGGGACCTCGGGAGTACGGCAGGAACATTTAAGGAGCCTCTGACATGTCGGCCACTAACGCTACAGACCGCCCAAGCGGCGGTCTGACATGCTGACGCCATTCAGGTCACGTCACTGCCTGTCTTGGTTCAGGGCTCAAGGAGACTGCCACCGGCTACTTGTCCCCTACGTCCAGAAATTCAGAGAACATCCGACCGAACACGTGTCACCATCTGAACGGGCTGGACAGTACTATAAATACCAGGAAACAAGCCTTGGCAAGGGGGTTGACAAATAATCCGACTCTCCCTCTCTCTCTGAGACAAAACGAAACACTACCAGGCGAGTCCATTAAGCCTCTTGGTGCTATTTCCTCTGCCTTATTTCAGCAACACTGACTTGGGCGTCGGAGGCTCCTCCCCGGAACAACACCCTGGGGATCTCCTGACCCCCTTTTTTCTGAGCTTTTCAGGCGCACTCCCGTCGTCGATTTGGCCTCCAGGCGTGCTTCCTCGCAGGAAGTCTCCCCACCATTCAACATGACCCTCAACGATAAAGCCATCGGGCATCACCTACCCGCCAGCACTAACGCGTAGATAGCTTTTTGGAGCAACAGATACCTCGTCTCGGCGCCAGGCAGGGACTTGCTTACGTAATACACCGGCCATTGTTTCCCAGCCTCTTCTTTCTCTAAGACAGAACTTACCGTCTTTTTAGTGACTGCAAGGTAAAGGATGAGGTTCCCCCTCCCGAGGTTGTCGAAGTGTTGGGAGGCGAGTTTGATAACTTTTGAGCTCTCCCCAGGCTTTCTGGCATTCTGTATTCCATGGATGTTCCTAGATTCCGGAGGTACATTGTCACACCTTACTCAGGCCCTGGCCTAGAAGTTCCTAGACTAGCTCACAATCCCAATTGTAAAATTTAGGTTCTAGCTCTCGGCCAAGCAATCTATGATAACTTTTAAGTCTTATTTTCTTCAGTTAAGAGGCCTGGGAGGTGGCCTAGGTGGCTTTGGTAAAGTTCCATTAATTTCTTGCAGTAAGGGCAAGGCCCAAACCCTTAACTTGCTCCACAAGCAAGGATTCAATTGATTTCTTGCACTACAAGCAAGGCAACACTTAATGCAAATTAGGTGCATACATGGTGTGCATCAAGTGTATTAACTATATGGCAACCAAGAAGCCCACAAGATTTAGTTTAGATTTTGAAAACCACATACAATATGTTCATGATGATCTCGGCCATATTAGGTACATATAAGGGTGCACCATATTTTCATGAAACAAAACCCAAACTAGTCACATAAAGGTGCCAAACTTTGGCCCATAATATCCAGCAACACAGGCTAACATAATATCATCCATAGTCCATGCATAACTTGGCATACAAAACCCAAGAAGCATCATAAGTCTAGGTGTCAATGACTACACATATTAACAACAAAAGGGTAGTCTACCTAGCAAACATAACATGGCCACACATGCCATGAAACCAAAAGTATTTATGCCAAGTTAATACATGCCGAGTCTCCTAATGGTCAAACAAGACCTTCAGTATGCCATACAAGAGTACACACTGCAACACCAACCCAATAGCTTGATTCATGGTCATGAAGGAAAACACTAAGATCAAAGCTATAGTCCAGGTATCCATAGCCCTCCTAGACAAGTCTCCAACTACTGCCTGCAAACTTCCACTATAAGTCTCGGCCAAATAAAGAATAAGACTTGCAAATGAATCAAAGTGTTAAGCCAAGCACACATTGGCACATACCTTGCAAAACAAGCAACTACAAACACTAAGCACACACACAAGCAGCTTAGCCCTACTCAGGCCGAAATGTCCTTGCCTGAAAAATAAAGTTGGGCAGTGAGCATATAACTCAGTAGGATTCACAAAAACGTACACAACTCATATTGAGTCTATTTAGTTAAGCTGAGGGAGCACTCAAAGCTTAACCTCCCTTTTGGTTAGCTCAACCTGCAAAACAAACACCAAGACAAGAAAAACATGCATATACCTATACAAAGCAGTTTAATGAATCAAATGGTTCATAAGGGTTAGCAAGCACAAAACAAGCACCAAAGCACACAGATACACACACACACTCCACAATATAGCTCTCGGCCATGTATGTCATACATGTACTCATGTGCATTTCTTGCACACAAACTTACCATTACACCAATACCATTAGGAGCTCCCAAAATGCCAAGCAAATAGGCCACATTCACTTGCATTTCTAGTACATGTACTTTAGTTAATTAGCTAATCAACATTACACCAAAGTGTAACCAATATGCCCAACAAGCAACTAAGATCACATGGCATATTTTAACCATCACTTAGCTACTTTAAACACTTGAACCATGGAACATTACCAAGCAATATCAAGTGTTAGTGAACCCTACCTTATTAGCTCTCGGTTTCAAGCCAACTTTAAGTATCCATGTGTTCCTCAACCTCAATGCCTAGCATAATATCACATAGGCATCATTAACACACAATCATGGATTAAACTACCATGTCCCATATGAAGAACACTAAGACACACATACTTATGCTCTCGGCCAAACACTCAATTTCACATACATGTGTCATTCATCATTCCAACACACCACATGGTATTCCAAACATCAAGAAACATTATCTATGGCCTTAATTCCAATTATCCAAGTGAAATACACTATTCCACTTCATTCCAAGCTCTCGGCCAAAATTGCCCATTTCACATAATCATGTTTCTCATCAACTCAATCCATTATATAATCACCCAAACCATCATTAAACATCATTCATGGCATCATTACCATGTAACCAAATGGAATGTACTATGTTACCACAAGTTAAGCTCTCGGCCAAAGTACACATTTTCACATAATAATGTTCTTTAACATTCCAAGTTATCACATGTTCCTCAAATCACCAATTAACATTATTCATGGCACCAATGCCATGTTACCCACTTAAAGGACACTTAACACATGATTTCAAAGTCTCGGCCATAGTGCTCATTCACACACATCCATATTCTTTATCATTCCAATCCAACACATGATCATCAAATCATCAACTAACATCATTCATGGCATCAATGCCATGTAAATACAAGAACTCATAATTTTACCTTAAATTCAACTTTCGGCCAACACACTAAATTTCACAACCTTGATGTTCTTCACTCCAACAACCTAACACAAGGTAAAACAACCATCAACAAGCATCACACATGGATTAATTTCCATGAATTCCAAGAAGAACACCAAGAACACTTGTTCATCACATTCGGCCAACATTTCATTTCCAAGCTTGATTCTTCAAGAACAACTTGAATTTGTGGTAGTCTAGCACCGAAAACACACCTCCAAGCTTGATTTCTTCACCCAATCTTCACACCTCTCCAAGGAAGCTTGCACCCGAGACTAGCTTGAGAGAACTCAAGAACAAAGCTCACAAGCTTCGGTCAAGTGAAGGAAATGAACTCTTTGGCTTGTTTCGGCCGAATCAACCTTGTTATTAGTTAGCTAAATGCCAACATTTTCCTTCCACCATTTTGCATGGTGCAAAGTAGTCTTCCAAGTCCATATAAGTCCAATGCCGCCATTAAAACTTTGGTTAATTAGTCATTCAAGTCCAATCTTGGCTTATTATGCCAAGCATGTGATAACACAAGTACCAAAGCCACTAAAATTCCACATGCATAACCGGCCATGAACTAGACAAACTACTAGTTAGCTTGTTAGTAACTAGTGAATAGTGCACTTAGTGGAAGACAAGAATTTGACTAGTAATCATTGTTGTCTCCCAAAATTGGACTAGTCTTGCATTAGTCATCATAAAAATTTGCATGGCCGAATTACCCAACTCAAGTTTGCTAGTCTCAATTGTATCACTCATTTAAGTGTACAATTTGGTCCCCTTTCTCTGTTTTCTGTCAGCTTTCCCATAGTACATTTTATATGTGCAATCAGGTCCTGAAAGTCTCCAGTTTTACACATAGGTCACTGTACCAGTCTCCGGAGCTTCTCTTACTCCCCTTTTCTATTTTCTTTTATTTTCTTTGGTTTTCCTTGATGTCTCCTTGGTCTAAGCCAAGCACATAGGAGGTACCTAACATACATCCTTCCTTGGAGACTTTGGAGAGTACTTTAAAAAACGGCTGACATCGGTCACCATACCTGGAGATGAATCTACTTAGGGAGGTGATCCTCCCAGTAAGCCTCTGTATGTCTTTGATAGACGTAGGTGTCCGGAAATTCAGCAGGGCTTTCACTTTCTCAGGGTTAGCGTATATTCCCCTTTCTGACACCATAAACCCGAGAAATTTTCCTGCGTTTACTCCAAACACACACTTTTCTGGATTAAGGCGAATGCCGAACTCTCGAAGTCGTTGGAAGGCTTCGGTTAAGTCGGTGATATGATTACTGGGCACTTTGCTCTTGACTATCATACCGTCGACGTACACTTCCATGTTCCTACCGATCTGTGCGTCAAATACCTTGTTCATCAGTCTTTGGTAGGTAGCTTCTGCGTTTTTGTGCCCGAAGGGCATTCTGACATAGCAGTAAGTACCTATCTCTGTGATGAATGCCGTTTTTCCCTCATCCTCTGGGTTCATTCGGATCTGATGATACCCACTAAAGGCATCGAGGAAGCTAAGCAGTCTGTACTCGGCAGTTGTGTCTACCAGCTGATCTTTGGCCGGTAATGGGTAGGAGTCTTTTAGACAGGCATCGTTTAAGTTTCGGAAGTCGATGCACATTCGAAGCTTTTCACTACCTTTTTTTGTGGCTATAACCACATGGCTGAGCCATTCGGGGTATTTTACTTCCCTTATTACCCCGGCCTCAATGAGGCGACTAACTTCGGCCTTGATGAAGGACTTTTTGTGAGCTGATAGATTCCGTTTTTTTTGCCGAATTGGTCTGACGTGTGGTTGCACTTTAAGATTGTGGTGGATTATGCTGGGGTCAACCCCAGGCATATCCTTCGGTGAATAAGCAAAAAGATTCTTGTTCATGCACAAAAAGGATACAAGCCTCTTTTTGTCCCCTTCGGCCAGTTTCTTCCCAATTCGGGTGTTTCGGCCGGGGATCAATTCTACATCTTCTGTTTCTATTTTTTTGAGGCTTTCTGTTTCTTCTACCGTCGCCTTTTC
The DNA here is from genome assembly GCA_005392925.1 of Aquilaria sinensis. NCBI lineage: Eukaryota > Viridiplantae > Streptophyta > Magnoliopsida > Malvales > Thymelaeaceae > Aquilaria > Aquilaria sinensis. Next base: position 195,121 of record SMDT01003015.1, on the reverse strand, counting down.
GTCCATCAAGACCTTTTTTTCCTTCTGCTGAAGTCTGTACCTGGATCTTGGTTGGGCTTTGCCTGGCCCTCGTGAAGAATTTTCTAACCTCGGCTTGATCAATGAAGATTTCAGCATCTCCGTCTTCGGTGGTGAAGGTGACCGTCAGGTACCTTACATCTGGCCGAATGTAAAAATTACCCTGAGTCTGCCTTTCCAGAATGGTGTTATATGTTGATGGTACATCAATGACTATAAATCTTGTCCTCCCGGAGGCGATTAACTCTTCTTTGCTTTTGGGGGAGACCCCTTTCAGCATCACAGGCAGGTCGATGTACCCAAGGACTGGAAGTTCAAATGGTCCGACGCCGAAGGTGGGGGAACTGACTGGCTAAGGTCACTTTTTGAGATGTCTAACTTACCCAGCCGATGAGAAAAAATGACGTCGGTGTTCTAGCTGTCATCGAGGAGCACTCTCTTGACGTCCCAGTTCCCTATTCTTGCCATGACAAGGAGGGGGTCGTCATGAGGGAATTTTATTACAGACCCATCCCTACGGGTGAGCCTTTGCGAGGAGCTCCCATACTCCATGATGGAGACTTCTCTCATCTTCCTTTTTCTCTCAGCCGAGGGCATCCCAGTAGTGATGGTTTGGATGATCCCTGCCGAGGGTGGCAGACTTTTTCGGGGACTTCGGTCCCACCGTCTATCTGAGTCATACTCTTCATCATCTGCTCTCCTCTGCTCTTCCTTTCTCCCTTTCGGAGAGGGCATCCGTAGATATCGCCGAAGTTGACCCTGTTTGATCAGGGACTCGATATACTTCTTCAACTGGTAACAGGCATCAGTGTCATGGCCATGTTCCCGGTGAAATTGATAGAATTTTTTCATATTCCTTTTATTCTCCAGGGCCATGGCATTTGGCCTTGGGCTGCGGTCCCTTGCCTTTCCAGGGCCATTAGAATGCTAGCTCTTGTGGTGTTCAGGGGAGTAAATCCTGTGGGCCTTTTTCCTCTTTGCCTGTGGGACTCCTCTCCCTCGTTCTGCTGGCGCGGCTGGTGGCCAGGCCCTTCGGTGCGAGGGTGTTCTGCCTTAGGTACTCCCATTCTGAGTTCCTTGGCCGTCATGTGTTGTTCGGCTCTTTTGTAAAATTCCCCAAGAGTTTCTGGGGGATCTTTGGAGAACTCGTAGAACAGCTGGGAGTCCCTCCGTAGTCCTCTGAGCATTTCCAGGATGTGAATTTCTGGTTGAAAGTCTGGTACGCTCAGTGCTTCACGATTGAATCTTTCAACATAATCGCGGATGGTCTCCCCTTCTTTCTGAGCTATGTCAAACTTTTGCACTGGCATTTTGGCAGTTGGCCTACTACCAATAAACTGTTGGGTGAAAGCAGTAGATAGTTCTTGGAAGCTCAACAAACTTCCCTGGGGCAAAGAGCCATACCACGCTGTTGCTGGTCCTGAGAGCGTCACCTCAAAGCATTTACAGAGCGTGGCGTCGTCCGCGCCAGGGAGCACCATACTCCACTTATATTTTGTCAGGTGCGCCTGGGGGTCACTTCGCCCGTCATACATTTCCAAACGAGGAACCCTAAAATCACTGGGCATAGGCGCCTCTACTACCTCGCGTATGAAAGGCGACTCCTCTCTGGTATAGGAGTCGAACAACCGGGACCAGACTTGTTTTCGGGAGATCTGTTTCTCGACCTTTTCCAGCATTCCCTGGATCCTTTCCATAAGGGCGGCAGTGCTGGTTCCTTCCTACCGTCGTGTGTTTGCTGGTAGTGGCGAATTTCTTCTTCGCCTTGGGGAACGACTCCGACGAGGGGGAGAAGGGGACCTCTGGTAAGGAGATGCGCTCCGTTGAAAGGAGGCCCTGGTCTCTTTTGGGGCTCCCCCTCTGGCAAGGCACGTCTCAACGGGTTCACCATCTGTTGAATATGCGTCAAGGGAGTCTCCACTCCCTGAACTCCGGTGAGTAGATCGCGAGCTCCTTTCCCGATGAATGGTCGGCAGTGAGGCTCTTTGAGTGGGTAGAGGTTGGGGCAACCTCTGGTCAAGCTGCTGAGTGATTTCGGCAATGATAGAAGGCTGGAAATCCCATAGGAAGCTCATCGTTACCGTTACAGGATGGTCGTCCTCCATCATGGAAGTTTCTGCCACAGGTAGAGGGGTCGCCTGTTGAGTCTCAGGTGCGATAGAGGATCTTGAAATCCCTTTGTCCTTCGAGCGCCGAGTCTCCACGACGGCGACATGGGATAGGTTTCCCACAGATGGTGCCAAATGATGGCCTGCAGCGGCTTCATCGTGTGTCATTGTAAGGGTAGAGAAGACTTCTGATGGAGGAGAGCACTTTGAGAGAAGATTCCCCAGTGGAGGATACCTGAAATACTTCAGAAAACACAGGTTAGGAGGTCCCCGGTGTGTATTCCCGGGGAGGAGCCTCCGACGCCCAAGTCAGTATTTTTAGATAACAGGATTATGTGCTCTTTTGTGTATTCAAAGAGAACTTGTCTTCTTAACCTTCTCTCTTACCCCGCTAGGGTGCTTTCTGGGTGTCTTATAAAGGAGGCGTGCAGAAGCCATTCCCCTCTTGTGGCCATCCCAGATCACAACACGTGTCCAGTGGGATGTGATCCCTGCTTTTCCGGGAATGAAGGGACGCTTGTCTCAGGCAAAGTCGCTGAGCTGATAGCCTAGGCATTCCGAGGGTGTCGTATCGAGGTGTCCCTCTGATGGCGTGTCCCAGTGATAGCATGTCATAATGTACTTGGGGGACGACTTTATGGAGAGGTGTCAGAGGCTCCTTAAATGCTTTGTTCGTACCTTCCAAGGTTACTGTAACATCTCGGGGAATATATTCCCTGAGGATAGTTCCTCCGAGGGGTACTTCTATTTCCGAAGAGGGTACAATCGCTCTCCCGAGGTTGGTCCTACCATTCCTTAAGGAAGCGAATTCCCTACATTAGGCCAGGGGGATCGTTTATCCTTCTGACCTCGGCTGGCAGTTTCCCTCTGCCGAAGTCGGTGCTCCGTCAAGTTTGGGAGCTCGGCCAGTGATGGGCACCTTGGCTATCATTTAGCTTATAGTGTCATACAATAAACACAATAGAATAAAATAAAAACTAAGAAAAAAGTCTCCATCTCTAAATTATTTTTCATCTAAAAAATCTTTGATCTAGCATGCATTAAATGGTCTAGATTATCAAAACAACATTTAGTACCCTTTTTCTTTCAAAACCCTCTTATATTTCTATGTTTGTCTACCTTACCCTTGGCCTCTGTTCTATTTTCATGAAATAACCCGAAAAAAGCCTAGCAAGCAGTTGAACACGGTTTGGTACACGGCCTTGTTCAAGGTCATGTAACTCCCCTGGAACTTAAAATCTCACAAATTAATGGCGTAGTTTGACTCATGGGTGTGTAGCTCAAATGTTGGCAAGTAAGAAGGCGTGTTGCAAGGCATGTCTGCTCTAAACTTTGCCAAAACTTGTAATTCAACAGCAAAACTTTGTAGAAATCCTTCCTATGCCAAATGAAGTTGAAATACAACTTGAAAATAAAATATGAAACAATTAAGCACCAAATCCTACATCAAAGGACCAGCAAATACAAAGGAAAGCATAGAGAAAATATAGCTAAATATGAGCACATCATACCTTGAGGTAGGATGCTCGAAAAATAGTTAAGCAATATGATAAATGCCTTAGGTGACCCAGCTTCATGGCGTTGCCTAGGAATCTTATGAGAACAAGCCTTATGCTGGTTGCAATTGGCTAATTAATTATGTGTACCCTGGTTAAAACCATGCTACCAGTTATTTGACATAGGAATGCAATTATGCATGCAAGAGTTGCTGTGACTTGAATAAGTAGACAATTATAAAACATTTATATAGCCTAGTCATTTCTATAAAAACCAATGTTCAAATAGTCAAGGCATACAAAATCTTTATAGCACCAACATTAACCCTACACATAATTAATTGTGCATGGGCATTTAAAAATTGGTAGACCATGCCGAACACCCAAAGACAACTCAAGAGTCCATAACTCTATTCATACACATTGGAGGCCGCTATCATAGATCATGTTTATACAAGACTACTACTACTAAGATCCAATCAACTAGCTTCCACCTTAGATGAGTGATCTCGGTGGTAAGCATCAATAATCCTCCATATGCTCCTAGCCTCAGTGGCCAACAAAACTGTAGTTAGTGTTATAACTTAACTATCAAGTTGCCAAATAAACTATAATCTGATTTATTCTCAAAGTAATGTATCTATAGTAGAAATTACCTTGATAATCCTTAACGATTGCCATGTCCATCAACCTCAATATTTTTACAACATGAAACTAAAGGAATGAGAATCTTATGGTTCTCAGTAAGGGATCTTCAACCTACAAGGAAAAAAGCAAGGACAACGCATATATATGTATATGTCATGTACTGTGAGCTCATACAGTGTTAGGCTAAACCTATGCACATAGGTTTAGCCCTTAGAACTTGTCCTCTACCTAGTCTTCATATAGGCATCATTCTGTACCTAGCAAGTTTTGGCCCCTAACTCACTCCGAGTGAGCCTTAGCTTATCGACACAATAACTTTAACCTTCCCTTTATTGTTGTGAAGGTGAACTTGCTAGGTGTACCTCGCTTGAGTTTTTTGAACTCACTAGGTGTACTAAACCTTTACATAGTGCCTCAAGTCCTTGGACTTGCCTAGGTCACTTGTGCAGTAAGCTTCCACCTTAAACCCTTACCAAAAGGACATTAGGTTCTCCCTGGCATGTAATGTAACTGTGCCAAGGCTACAGGTGAACTAAACCTTCACTCAAGGTAGAAACCTATCCACCTTTACTTTGTTCAAACTAGTGGAGTAGTAATGAACATGGTTGGGCTCATTTACTAGGTTCATTGGAACTCACTTAGGTGCACTAAGGTTACCACATTAGGAACCTTAAACTTGAAGGTGTGGCTAGGCTCTCGATGCTACTAAACCTTGCACCTAACTAATGGTGCCGTATTGTTGCCAAACATTCATTCGCTTTGAACAAAAACACAACTAAATGTGGGAAGATCTTGGTTTAGGGAAGGCATGGATATGATAGTACTTCCTCTTAGCTTTGTGTAGAATGTTGAATTGCCTTAAACAAACACCCGAGCAAAAAAGTTATATAGAAAATACTGCCGAGTATCAAAGATGGCAAATGGCTGCTGGTGCTGCAGCCCCACAGGCCAACCATTGTGTCCTCCCCTAGCATAATCTTCACACAACAGTACCAGCGGCGCTAAAACCCCATGCCCAAAACTTTCAAATGGTGCCCGAAGCACCTTAGGAGGCCTCCTAAGGCTCCCAGACAAGTTAGGGATAATTTACCACTTTGCAAACCTACAAAAAACACTTTCTAGGCCACAATGCACCATTCATTTCCAAGCTTGCAACACACATAGACATCACACTAAAGTTGGAAACACAACTAGTCCATCACAAACACTTTCCTCCAGAACAAATGCCAATCATCAAATTCATAAGAATTTCACTACAAACAAACAATAAATGGCATCAAATGGGTATAAATCATAAATCCCCTACTTAACTCAAAGCTACAAGCAAATATCAAGCAATCCATCACCTAGTAAACGGCTTCACTAAGTTTACTACTAGGTTCCAGCAATCAAAGGTTCATGCCACCAAAACAACAACAAATTAGCGAAACCCATGCATAAAAAAGCCAAACAAATAGGAAATCATCAAGGATTTCAAGTTACCTCACGTTCAAATCAAACCCATGTAAGAAAAACATGATTCCAAAATGCAATGCATGAATTCCACTTGAAATGAGATACCCATTGCTTATACACCCCTTGGGCCTTCGATTTTCAACAATAAATCTTGAATTTGTGCATGAATTGAAGTTGAAATCAAGTGGGAAAGGTTGAGCACAAGTTTGAGGAAGAAAAGAGTGACTATTAGTAGCCCAAGCCTCACTTTACTAATTTATAAGTGTTCAACCAAACAAGCCCTCAAACTTTCATTAAATTGTTAAAAAGAACCCCTTCCCAAAATAGTAACCTTTGGTCAAATCTTGGCGAAACCTTCAACACTTAATCAAAATTTTTTGTGCTAAACAAGTGTTAGGTTTTAATACAAGATTTTTACTCTCGGGACATGGCCTAACACCTTGGGATGCATAATTACCATTTTACCCTTGAACCTCTTTTGATACCATAATTTCCTTAGAAGAAAGTAAATCATAACAAAATTGCTTGACCTTGCTAAATCAACTTAAAATGAGGTATTAAATTAGGGATTTATTAATTTATATACCTTAATCGAGCCCCCCGCTCGAAGGGCTATAACATTCTCCCCAACTTGGAGAGTTTGGTCCTCCAAATTCAATCTCCCTACCTTGAGATGTTAACCTACCATACAGTGTCAACGTATCTCAATCAAACCTACCAGGGGTGTTGATCGCATAACGACCCACCTAGTGCGAAACTACCTAACTCAGTCAACTATTGCCCTCTATGCACTTGAGTCATGCCGTCTTGTATAGGTACCTTGCTAATGCTATACTCTATGCTCAAGCTCAACAACATACCATGGACTATTAACTATTTTCCCCACCTTTTACTGACCATACACGGCCCAAAGTACCTTAGTGCAATTCCACCCTTCAAAACTATGGTATAGTCTTTTACTACCCCTTAAACATAGTGCTATTGAAAGACATTCAACATCTCAACCTACCCTAGTGAAATTGGTGACTTCAACTCTTCAGCACCTATCCTTGTCCCCGAGCTTCCTAGAGTAAACTAACTTAGCAAGTTTTGAAAACTTATCCACTAACGTTACACTGTTAGTTACTTACTTAAAGGTTGACACCAACCAACTTGCTCCTCTTTATCCTCTGTGCCAAACCCACTAGTGTAAGCTAACTTAATAAGTTAAACTTGTTCATTAACACTCACGCTAGGAAAGACTCACTCTATGTTTGGCACCCAATGTCTCTACACCAAACCACTTAGTGCAAGCTAGCTTAATGAACATATGACTCATCCACTATCTCCCACATAATCCGTTCCCTACTCTAGGTTTGGCACCCAATAACTTCTAATGATCACTTGACTAAATGCATCAATAGTGTACTATGGCCTCGCCACATACACCATTGGCACCTTAAGGCATACTCTAGTCTAAGCTCTGTTATACTCTAGGGCTCTTCTAAAAGAGTGAACTACCAAGAGTTGCAAGTCCTGGCCCACCCTAGAGTATGAGTCTTCCAATGCTGTCCTAATATGACCCTTATGAAACAAGTGTACTCGAGCATTGATTAAGGTACCTATCCACCACCAGAGCACTATAATCCTATGACCTTGGCTACTCTGGAGTCTCTTACAGCCACCTACTTACTAGAGAAAACTTCTCTAGCACAAGTTCCAAAACCTCCAAGTAGTTTGCAGCCCTTATGCTTCACCTGTGCCCCTCAGCACAGGCCTTTAAGCACTCGGTGATTAACCTACCAATATGCTACCAAAGCCAAAGGTCTTGATGCATCAGCTGCTCCATTCAGAGTATCCTAGGCCCCCTTAGCCTACACATAAAGTCTCTTCACTTCCCTGCACTTAGAGCCCAACACCCTACACACATAAGATTAGCTTCTCAGGTGCATCCTGAGTACACTTGCTTTTTGGCCATCAATTCTCACTCAATGCTTGAAGCAACTATGGGGTCCTTAATGGAGTTATAAGGTACTACCCAATCCTGGGTCAACTAGGAGTCCTTGGCTTGGTAGTCAACCGAACACCTCAACCCTATGCACTAGGCTCTGATGGCCATCCATCCTTTAGCCTATGGTTACAAGGAACCATCTCCATGTTCTACACTTAACTACCATACCATGACTACACTATATCATCCTTGTGTCGATATAATGAACTCATGGGTTTTTCCATATTAACTTACCTTCTTATTAGGAAAAGTAATTTCATCACCATTTTAGGTAATTATTGAAAGCTGGTTAGCCATGTAAAATCTCTTGGGTGATCCATTCACTAGAACTCCTCTTACTGCACAACGCTGCGCACCTTGGGACTAGTTCTATTCCCATAGAGTTGTGAGCCTACTTGCCAGCCCTTAACCAATCTTGCAAATCAGTAGCCCTTCCTTTACAAGGCACTAGGATCAAGTGAGATGCTCCAAATATAGGCTTAAAGCTAGCTTAACCAAAACAATCACCGACTACGGTTACAACCCACAACTTTGCACTACTCCAGCAAACACAACAACTATTGAAGTCATTACACAACACGTGAGAACAACTATACCAACACTAGACCTGGCACTTCTGATTACCAAGCAATAAACTAAACTAGGTGGGGGATTACTTGTCATCTTGGCTACTTGTGAGTCGACTATTGACCGGTCAAAGTGAAATCTACCTCACGGGCACTCCTTAAGCACTAACTCGAAGGGTTAAGGAGAAAAAACATCATCTTTCTGGAATCACCTGATCATTTTTGGCCTAGTGGTCTAATGTTTTTCTAACTTATTAGCATTATCTTGAAGCAATATACAATCCTTACAACTTCCTTGGTTCCCCTCTGGACTTTCTCCCTTCCTTACTCTACTAACTTCACTAGTAGAGTCTCTTTTCTTCCACAGGTCATCTCGGTTGCCCACAACTCCACTTCACCTAGGGATGATGACAACAAGTCATCGGCTAGCCCTAGTCCATGCTAGTCAATCTTATTGCTTGGGCTCCCTTACTACCTTTCGGCAATCAATCTAAACCCCAGCAATAACTCTATACCTACTGGCTAACCTTAGGTTATACTGCTAACAGATAAACAAACTTATTGATCATTTACCCTCGGATGAATTCCTTGCTCCATGCTCCTTGCTTCCTTCCATAGTTACCACTTGCATTCAACTGTTAGAAATAAAATAAATATTTATGTTTTTACCTCTTTGACTTTTGACTGCACTATTCCATTTCTTGGGTACTCTAAAGGACTCATCCATTGAACTAGCCAGCCATTCACTACCAATTAGACCAACTAAACAAGTCAAGGAAAAAGACAACCTATGGAACCTTACAATGTTTCTAATCTGAGGCATTTAAGCCTCTACTTGTGTGGGTTCACACACTAGCAAGTAGGTCTTAGGGTTTTAAGTATTGCCTAATACCTGGTGCATCTTTAGGTCCAAATGCACTTAGGTTAGCCCTTAAACCCACTTGAAACTACCCTATAAGCAAAATAAACCATGCCAATAATTGATGCCAAAAATTACCAAGAAAATGGCAACTACTAGTAAGAGGGTAAGGTCTTACCTCACACTAGCCACGCACTGCACATGAGTTCACTAATGCTACCAATCACATCTTGCTGGTGATTGCCTACTTTGACCACTTCACTAATGAAAGCAAAGATTTCAACTATTGCTTTGGTGTACCAGGCCTACTTCTTCTAGCAACAATTATTGGGGACAAGTTTTGTAAGCTGGTCTTAACATAACCGAGCCCAAAATGGCACCAGTCCAATGACCACTCAGACCATTCCTAACAATTCCTAAGTGCTACCCAAGAGCCACACACTCTTTGCACCCTAGGGTTAAACCTAACTTTTACATGATCCGTTCTTGTTCCTCAGTCTCTAGTCAACTTGTGCACTATGGGCATATTGCCCATGCTCCTAATAGGTTGGATCAACCAACCTCCACCTCTCTACATCGTACCTCCAACTCCTTCAACCCTTTTCTGAGTGCTATTGCATCCTAGGCAATTCACAGATGGTCCTACATCAACAATCATCAAAAGCCTACACACACTAGCTTAAGGCCATGGTGGTCTTGGTCCTAAGCTTTAACTCTTAATGAAAGGCATGAGAGTGCTCCACTCCATTTTCTAACCTTCTTAACCAAGTGCCAGTTACTCAATCAGCGCATACTCAGCATATTTCATGTAGCTTAATCCATCCATATTGGTGGGTTCAACCCATGTAACTTCAGGAGTTATCCAACTAGTTCAATGGTACTCCCTACCTTAGAGGTTTCCACAACCTCCCAGTCCCATGGATCATATAGCCTACCTCATTTCAGTAATTATGTTTTTTCTTATGTTTCTAGGTAACATAATCAAACATAATTTTAACCTTAGAATATTAGTATTCTTTAATGTGCCTAGTCTAGTATTATTGTGGAGTGGGTCATAATAATACATAAAGACTAGCATATGTGGAGACTAATATGAAATATGTACTCTACATATGGGTGCAAGTTGGAGAACTTTTGTACTAGAGTAGCCCACCATGAGAATGCTACATGAATCGTTATATGAGTGTCATACGTGATTCTCATTGTCATCATGGTATATGTAGTCTATTGACCTGAGGTCATCAAGGTTCCCTACGTGTGAGTTACCTGCTTTGATAATTCCTACTCTTGCTCATAACTAAGTGAACATGAAGGTGGTCATTGGGTACATCACATATTATGTAGAGGGCTTTGTATGATCATGATGAGATTTGTCCTTCATATGTAACAGCATGATATCTTTGGGCCACTTGATTGAGTGACACTGAGGAAATGCATGACCATGCTCATATGAGTTGATATGGGATATCAATGTCATCAGTTTTAGTCAGTATAATTGGGAATCAAGGAACCATAGATTGGGCTGTGTGAGAGTGACACTTTGAACGTCTTATGCTTAGTCTCGATATCTTGGACAACGGGACAATGGCATGTATAGATAATGGTCGTAGTGGTTTAGTTGAATCATCGACTATCCTGTCACTTGGGTAACAGTGATGTGTTCCTAGACACCACTCATTGTTTATGATATGATCATTGCCAACATGGTAGGAGCCTATTGGGTCACACACATAGAGCCAATTAGATTATTTGAATGCATGGGCCAAATTGTTTAGGTTATGGTTTTATGATAATTTTGGATTAAAAATTGGCCCAAAGGTTGAGCCATTATGAAGCCTACCTAACTAGATTAGGTTTTTGAAACCCATTAGGCTTAAGAGTTAAGCATCACTATATATACATCATATAGTGAGAAATTCACAACTCTTACCCTAACCTCGTGAAGGATGAAATCAGAAGAGTTCTTAAAAGTTCTAGTCGCACTTTTCTTTCACGATTCCTTAGAGGAGGCAAGCTAGCACTACAGGCACAAGGGAACTCATCTACTAGAACATGGTGGAGGCATGGTGAACCAAGGGGTTCATGTGGATACCATAGAGAGCTTGAAAATGTCAACTATTCATGTTTGTGATTCAACTTAATAGTTGGGTGAAAGATCTCAATCGACTAGGTATAAAATTTTTTAACACCCGATTTACTCTATTTAACATGGATCTTAGAGGGTTTTAATGATCTTGTACTGTACTTGTTTGGCTCCTAAAATCATATAATGGTATTAGAGCTACTTTTGAAACCCTAAATCAAGATTGAGTGCTGAATATCATGATATGTTGTATGTTCAATTGACTTCAATCATGATTAATTAGATTAATTGATGATGCATTAACTGAAACACATAATATATACGAGATATATAAAGAAATGACACCTACTGGTTAATGATATTAACCCTAGATTGATGACATGAGATACTTATCTAACTAAGGATTGTTGCAATAGTTGTACTATTCATTGCAGGTATCTGATTAGGACTATTTGGGCACCTTGAGTATAGTAATTTTGCTAGCTAGCCAGTGGGACCACCGTATGTGAAGTGCTACATTAATAAAAGTGGTCAACAAATGAATTTTAATTGGCATGCATTTTTGTTTAATGAGATTTGACATGATATGATGATTGGTGATTGAAGCATGGTGCATGGTTATAGGTCGTATTAGTTGTACTTGTAAATACAGCCTATGAGTCATGCCTTTTCTTTGTTGCTCTCATTGTACCTTTTCTTCTCACCTTACTCCCTTCGAATATGACTTGAGGTTTTTGTTATTGATGTAATTGTACATTTTGCGATCACCCAATAACTGGTGGTGTGTCTGAGAAGGTAGCTATAAAGCAACAACAAAGCAAGGAGGAGAAAGAGCTTGTGAAGACCTTTTCTTTTTTTAGACTTTTATGATATTCTCATTCGCTTACGAATATCACGTAGTTTGGGCTATAACCATGTCACATTAAATTTGGTATTAGCAAAGGATGCATGTTTTATATTTGTGTATGATGCATAAAACAACTAGAGACAATAATTGGTGATATCAAATGGAAGTCCCTCAAACAAAATATTAAGTCATTAAATGTGATGCCTTCTAAATGTTGGTACTCATCAAGAATTTGATCAACATTGGGTGGCTTTGCCAAAGCAAAGCACCTATGTTCATCTTGGTAAGATGCAATGGGATAATAGTGATATTCCAATGGCTAACTTTGGGTCTAACTTAGCTAAGTCATCCCAATAGGATTTGGGGTTCAGAGGCATAGAATTGGGTTTAGGTTCATTAGGTGAGCTTGGACAAGTGTTGTTCACCCAACTATCCAAGAGTTGCATGAGAAGCAATTGACAAGGAGTTGCCAACCTAAGTAACTATAACTCGAGAGAAAAGCCAAAACTAACTCAGGTTGTGGTGAAATATGGATCCTGGCCCACTAGAATACCATAGCGCTAAGTTGTTCTAAAATAATATCAAGGGTTACTATATTGAGTAAAATAGAGGGAGTGTCATTTAATAAAAGTCCTTATTAAATGAATTAAAATGCATGACTCTTACACTACATATTTCCTGTTACAGATTACCACGGCACAGAACACATAGACACTTTCATTGTAACCGATCCTTGAGAAGGAAAAACTAAATGGGACCAACTTTCTCAAATGGTATCGAAACTTAAGGATAGTCCTCAGGAAAGAGAAAAAGGCTTATGTCTTACAGCAGCCCATTATAAATGAGCCTACTAACAATCCTCCAAGAGTTGAAAGGGATGCTCACAAGAATCATTTTGATGAAGCTTTAGATGTTGCCTGCCTCATGCTATTACCATGGAATCTAACCTTCAAAAGGAACATGAAAACATGGGGGCATTTGATATGATCGAACATCTAAAACAAGTTCTTCCAAGAGAAAGATAGGCATGACAGGTTTAAAACCTCCAAGGAATTATTTTAGTGCAAAATGTCTAAGGGAAGTCTTGTGGGTCCCTATGGGGTCAAGATGATTGGGTACATAGACAATCTTGAGAGTTTTGGATTTAACCTTCAAAAAGAGTTGGCTTTTGATGTAGTCTTACAATCATTGCTAAAAAGCTACGTTCAATTCGTCTTGAGCTAAAACATGAATGATCTTGACAAGCCCATCCATAAATTGCTCAACAAGTAGAGAACTACTAAGCAAAACCTTAAAAAGGCTTAGCCCATTATGATGGTTCAAAGGGGCAATGGAAAGAAAAATGCAAACAACAAGAAGAAAAAAGCTAAAGGCAAGTCTAATGGAAATTCTTCTTCAGATGCACTAAAACCATCTAGTGGTGTGGCTAAGGAAGGGGAATGCTTCTATTGTAAGCAACCTGGATGCTAAAAGCACAACTACTGGCTCAATCTTGAAGAACTTGCTAAAGAGAAGGGAAGTAAAACTTTTATTTCAAGTATTTTTGTTGTAGGGACTAATCTTTTTACTTCCTCATCTTGGGTATGGGATACTAGATGTGGATCTCACATTTATGCAAATGTGCAGGATCTAAGCAGGAGTAGAAGATTGGCCTGAGGCAAGGTAGACTTACGTGTAGGAAATGGAGCAAGAGTTGTTGTATTAGCCATAGGGACTTATGTTATCACTTTCATAGTGGATTGGTTTTAGAATAAGGCAATTGCTACTTTGTGCCTACTATTAGTAGAAAATTTGATTTCTATTCCTTACTTAGACAAGAAAGGTTTTTCATTTATAATAAATGGTAAATGTTGTTTTGTTTATTTGAATGAAATCTTTTATGGTAGTGCTCTACATAGCACGGGTTTGTATGTTCTAAAACTAAAAAATCCAATCTATAATGTGAATACCAAAAAGGATGGATTGAATGATTCCAACCTGACCCATCTCTGGCATTGTCATTTAGGCCATATAAATGAGACCCGCATATCGAAGCTCAATACAGGTGGACACTTGGACTCATTTGATTTTGAATCATATAAGACATGTACATCATGGTTGTTTGGCAAGATGACCAAAACTCCATTCACTAGGAAAGGTGAAAGAGCTGATCACTTACTAAGACTTATACATAGTGATGTTTGTGGCCCTATGTCTACATATGCAAGAGGAGGCTTCCAATACTTCATTACCTTTATTGATGACTTCAATAGATATGGCAATGTGTATTTCATGAAACATGTTACCACTTTGAGTGATTAAATATAGTGACCATTTTTAGTGTATTTAAGTCCTAGGGCAATGCATGTTTTGTAGGCGAAGTAGAACAATGCTCACTATGTTGCCCAAGTGGCCCCCTTGGTCTTTATGCAAATATGTGCATATTGGTCCAGCCATAACACACATATTCACATAGAATTTCATTTAGAAGTAATGATGACAGTCAAATTCTTTGTTCTTGGCCAATATAGAAATTGAGAAAAATACCTAAGTGCATGTAGAATCATAAGCACACTTGTAGCACTTGATGCCATTTCATGTGTCCAAACAATCACACCATGCCCAATTCAAATTCTAACCATGTCCTCTAGTGCCCTTAAGGTTCTAAAGACTTTAATACACTTAAACATTCATAGGGGAACAAGTTGGAGGCATTAAGTCCATTTAGAAATCACATTATGGACTTTAGAAGTCATTTGGTCATTTTGACCAAATGAACAGTAAGTTGTCCCAAAATATTGAAATTTGATAAGGAATATCTTAGGCTACAGGGCACAAAATTAAGTAATTCTAACTCCCAGTTCATCATCTAGAAAAGTACTAAATCATGTAAAAATTTCATATCTGAATACAACTTGTAGAGGATGTTGCGGCTTTTAGATTAGAGGGTGTCAACATTTATAAAAGATTTCTCATAACGCCCATACAAAACTTGCACATAAATCATCCACTTCATTTTTGAGTGAAAAACTAGCTTGGGTTCCCTTAAAGTTAGAGACATTCTACAACCATTTAACATAATTTCTTTTAAAATAGCCCTTGAGTTGCAAAAATGGATGGAATTGAACATACAACCTCAAACATCACTTCATTGCTTCATATATCATCCATATAGCATCCATAGTGTATTTACATGAATAGATGCATCATACATATTCCCTAGATTGGTTGTGTACATAAACTAGCTTCTTGGAGAGCTTTACAACCACAATGCACTCTAGAAACTTCAAAAGACAGCAGTTATGTAAGGAAGAAAGTACCAACAATAAAATTAGAAAATGTGCTTTGAAAATCATGAAACACTCCAATTTAATACTAGATATATTGAAGTTTATTACCCAAATTTTCATAGGAAAACCCAAACTACAAGTATTAGTTTGAACATTCCCTTTTAGGTTTACTAAAAATGTACAAAAATGGGGGTAAGTTCCTTTGAAGAACTTACTAAGGGCTTATCTTAAAATCTTGAATTCATAGCCATAAACCTAAAATCCAAAGGCACTAAAACACAAAAAAATAGCACATACACGCATATATAGCCATCCAAATGCATAAACAAAGATAGCAACAAACATATGTAATGCTAGCAGTAATAACACTTTAGGGTTTGTCAATAATCATTTAAATAAACATTAAGAATGCATTATGCCAGCCCTCCTGAAGCTATTTCTTGGTCTTAGGAGGTCATTAGGTCTTATTTAGTACTAACTTGGGCTCTAAAAACCCTCAATTTCACTGCCATCCGAGAGTACCAAATATGTATCGCTGAAACCCTTGGTGAAATTTCCCCCTTAACCAAAACTTGGTTCATCAATCTCTTGGCTCTCTACCAAGCTAAAGGTATTATCTTCATGTATGTTTGAACATCAGTATTGAATAATAAACAGCCATGAAACCTAGATAAAAACCTTACCTTTTGCTAGAAATCTAATAAACCTTAGGTAAACCCAAAAACTAGGGTTTATGGTATTCTTTGATGATTTGGTTATTTTCTCTTGCTTTCTCTTGATTGTTTGTAGTAAGGTGGCTATTATGGATGGTGGAGGAGCATAAGGAAATGAATCTAGTAGGTGGAGGTATTTGGGAAGAAAATGGGTGAAAATGATTTTTTTTTCTAGCTTTATTTCTTTATTTGTCTTTAGTAATGGCATGTTTGCAAATTTTGCAAACTTCAAGCGACACTTGGAAAACATTTTTTCCAGCCATTTGGTTTTGAAAAAGACAAGTTTTTGAAACTTGGAAAATCATTATCTCGACCTTTGACAATTTAAGGACACTTCGGTCCATAGTTGGCATTAGGCCATAGTTGATAAACTTTGGCTCTTTGAACACTTTGGTCCCCAACATTGTCTTTAATTCCATCCATGTCCTTTTTATAGTCATCATTCAAAATTTGTGTGATTGAGTAGCCAACCTTCTTAACCTTACAATTTAGTCCATTAGTTACATGAAAATTAGGCAATGTATTAATGCTTTCTTAAGGCCCAAACTGTCATTGTATGCACTGCTTAAGGGAGCCTATATTGAATACTTTACACTTTAGAATTCATACACTATGGTGAAAATTAAAGCATATAAGTTTTAGGTCCTTATGCTGTAATTTTCCCAGTTTGTGAAGGTGTAAGATTTCTCCCCCCTTCAAAATTTTGGTCCTCCAAAATTGCCTTCAGCTTGGGGTACTCTTCTTCATACTTTTCGAGCATTTCATTCTCAGTTTCCCAAGTCACCTCTGTTTCATAATGGTGCGACCATTGAACTTTGACCATGGGAATAAGTTTGTTTATTAACCTTTTGGTATCCTTAGCTAAGTTAGCTAACGGTTTCTCTTCATATGTCAAATTAGGCTCAAACTATATGTCTTCCACTTCTATAGCATTCTTTGTTACTAGTAGACACTTCTTAAGTACACTGACATGGAAAACATTATGCACATTTGACATACATAGCAGTAGAGCTATCCTATAAGCTACCCTACCAACTCATTCTAGTATATCATAAGGACAATGTACCTTGGACCTAGCTTACTTCTTTTGCCAAAATTGAAGGTAGCTTTGGTTGGTGCTACTTTGAGCCACACTTTATCACCAACCCAAAACTGCAAGTCTCTTCTTCCTTTGTCCATATAAATAGTGGTCCTTTCATTGGTTATCCTTAATCTTTCCTATACCTTCTTAATTTTGCTTGTTGTTTCATCAATGATCTTAGGACCCAGCTCTTGCCCTTCTTGGGTTTCCACCCAACAGTGGGGTGTCATGCACCTTTTCTCATAAAGGGCTTCATAAGGTGATATACCAATGATGCTTTAATAACTGTTATTGTAAAAGAATTCCACCAAAGGTAAGTGTTGGTCCCATTCTCCTTTGAAATCTAAGATACAACTTTTGAGCATGTGTTCAAGTGTCTTAATCATTCTTTCAGTTTATCCATCTATCTGAGGGTGGTAAGTAGTAGTTAGGTGGATTTTGGTTTCTGGTGCTTTTTGAAAAGCACTCCAAAATCTAGTTGTAAACCTTGGATCTTTGTTTGACACTATGGAGTCTGGCACTCCAAGCAATCTTACTATCTCTTTGAGGTACATTTGTGCCAACGTTTCCAATGAGTATGTGATTTTCATTGCCAAGAAGTGCGCAAATTTAGTTAACCTATCCACAACAACCTAGATTGTGTCATGTCTTAATCTAGTCATAGGCAACCTAGTTAAGAAATCTATAGTAATATTACCTCACTTCCTTATTGGAATAGGTAAAGTCTATAGTGTTACTGCTGGTTTTTGATGTTCTACATTCACCCTTTGGCATGTGGCACATTTAGAAACATATGTGGCTATGTCCTTCTTTATGTTTTGCCACCAGAAATAAGATTTCAAGTCTTTGTACATTTTCTTACTTCTAGAATGGATATTCAAATTACTAGTGTGTGTTAGTGTTGTGCCCAAAAGGCCAATCATGAGATGATTGTATTTTTTTGCACATTGAGTCATGATATTTTATTAAGGAATTACTCTAGCAATTTTGTTTGTTGTTTTGTTTCTGCGTAACTTAACAAACATAATTATAACCCTAGAATAATGATATTCTTAAACGTCCCTAGTCTAGTATTATTGTGGAGCGGGTTGCAATAATATATAATGACTAGCATATGTGGATACTAATATGAGATATGTAGTCTACATATGGGTACAAGTTGGAGAACTTGTGTACTGGACTGACCCACAAAGAGAACACTACATGGATCGTTATATGAGTGTCATAAGTGATTCTCTTAGTGATCATGGTATATGTAGTCCTTCGACCTAAGATCATCAAGGTTCCTTACATATTAGTCACATACTTTGATACTTTCCTTTGTTGCTCGTAACTGAGTGAACTTGAAGAAGGTCATTGGGTATGCCACATATCATGCGGAGGGATTTGTATGATCAAGATGGGATTTGTCCCTCCTATGTAACGGGAATGATATCTTCAGGCCTTTGATAGAGTGAGACTTAGAAAATGCATGGCCATGCTCGGATGAGTTGATATATGATATCAATGTCATCAGTTTAAGTTGGTCTACTCGGTAATCAAGAAACCAAAGATTGGGCTATACGAGAGTGACACATACCATGTCTCGTGCTTAGTCTTGATATCTTGGACAAAGGGACAATGGCATATATGGATGATGATCATAAAGGTTTAGTTGAATCATTGACAATCTTGTCACTTGGGTAGCAATAATGTGTTGCTAGACACCGCTCATTGCTTATAATCATAAATGTGATTTATGATCATTTCCAATGTGGTAAGAGCCTATTGGGTCACACACATGGAGCTATTTGGATCATTAGAGTGCATAGGCTAATAATTTGGGTTTTGGTTTCACAATAATTTCGTATTAATAATGGACCCAATAGTTGAGCCATTATTAAGCCCCAAATTAAAGCCTAATTGAATTTGGGCTTTGAAACCCATTAGGGCTGGAAGTTGAGTCTCACTATAAATACAACTTATAGTGAGAAATTCACAGGTCTCCTTGCCCTAGCTTCCTAAAATGACAGCCGCACTCTTCTCTTGCAATTCCTTGGAGGACGCAAGCTAGCACTGCGAGCGCAAGAGAAAAGCATCTGTCGGGACGTGGTGGAAGTGTGGTGATCCCGAGAGGCTCGTGTGGATACCATAGAGAGCCTGAACATGTCAACTATTCAGGTTTTGTGATTTTACTCTAGAATTGAGTGAGAGATCTCAACCGAAAATTAGGTATGAAAATTTTTGAACATCCTGTTTACCCCGTTTCACTTGGATCCTGGAGGGTTTCGATTAAATTCCGCTGTGCTATTTGGCTCCCAAAACCCAACTGTGTGAGGCTCCTCAAGTATCTTATTTCTGAGTTGTTGCTCGCCGACACACATTTTCTGTCCTTGAAGTATAGTAATCTTTTCCTATAGGCAAAGGATTCATACAACGACCATTTGTATTCCCCTGAAATCTTCTTCAGGTTTGGGTCTGCTTCTTATGCCTTTCTTATCTCCTCTATTCACCCAGATTGAATATCTAATATATCAACTTGTGCTTCTTCCTTCTGTTGCCACTTATGCCAAAAGTATATCAAACTATTCTCCTCACTAGTATCTGCCAAGGATCTACCTTCTAACGGACCAATATACTTTATACTTAAGGCATCTGCCACTAGATTGCCCTTAGCCTCAGTGTACGCAATCCTGCAATCATAGTCTTTGATATACTCCAACCATATTCTTTGCCTCATGTTTAACTCTTTCTGACTAAATAGGTAATTTAGGCTTTTATGGTCAGTGCATATTACAAATGAGCTTCCTAATAGGTAAAGCCTCCATTGTTTCAAGGCAAAGATCATTACAGCAAGCTCTAGGTCATGGGTAGGATAGTTTTGCTCATGTGGTCTCAGTTGCCTTAACCAATAGCAATCACATTTCTATCTTGCAACAAAACACATTTTAGCCCAGATTTAGATGCATCTATATAAATGATGTAAGGCTTGCCTGGATAAGGTAGAATCAGTATTGGAGCTTGGATCAATCTACTTTTTAGCTGCTAAAAACTATTTTCACACTTTTCATTCCACTCAAACTTTTGACCCTTCTTAGTTAGTTGAGTAACAACTGAAGCAATCATGGAAAATTTTGGCACAAATCTTCTATAATAGCCTAGTAGTCCTAAGAACCTTTTGACTACCTTTATAGACTTTTGTCTTTCCCACTCTTGCACAGCCCTGACCTTTTTAGGGTATGCTCCAAGGCCTTGTGCATCAATGATGTGTCCTAGGAAAGACACTTCCTTTAACCATAATTGGCATTTGGAAAATTTTGCATACAGTTGATTATCTGTTAGTGTGTTCAAAATAGTTCTTCAGTGATGGTCATGTTCACTTTCATCCTCAGAATACACTACGATGTCATCAATGAACACCACAACAAACTTTTCCAAGTATGGTTTAAACACACGGTTCATCAAGTCCATAAATGCAGTAGGGGCATTAGTTAGGTTGAAGGGCATGATGTGTACTCATAATGCCCATATGTTGTTCTGAATGTTGTCTTCGGTATATCCTCCTCTTTTACCCTTAACTAAAAGTACCTAAATCTCAAATCAATCCTAGAGAAGATCTTTGCTCCCTTGAATTGATCAAAAAGATCCTCAATACTAGGGAGTAGATACTTGTTCTTGATGGTCACAACATTTAGCTTTCTATAGTCAATGCATAATCTCAATGATCCATCTTTGTTTTTTAGAAAGCAAATTGGAGCTCCCGATGGTGAAACACTTGGTATTATGAACCCTTTTTCAAAAAGTTCATCAAGTTATTTCTTGAGCTCAGTCATCTCTATGATTGGCATTCTGTAAGGAGGTATGGATATTGGTGTAGCTCTAAGCTGTAGTTTAAACTCAAATTCAATCTCTCTTAAAAGAGGAATGCCAAGCAAGTTTTTGGGAAAGACTTATGGAAAGTCTTTCACTGCCAGTATCCTACGAACCTCTACTTCAATCTCAACATCATTTAATACATAGTATTTATCATTAGAAATCATAGGAATTTTATCCAAACTACAAGTTCCATGCCATGCATTTCATACACAAATTCCTTAGAATTCAATAATGCATGCACTTCATGACTAGGCAATGTGATTTATTTTTTAACACAATCAATCTTTATACCATGCATAGCCAACCAATTCATACCTAAAACAATATCATATTTTGGGATATTTAACACTACAAGATCAGTCACAATCTTATTCTTTGTTACTACTAGCTCTTAGTTCTTAGCTAGTTCATTAGTGAAAAGACATTGACTACCTGCTATTCTTATCAATGATATGTTGGCCATGAATTCAATAGGCAAGTCCATAGATTCAACTAACTTCCTAGCCATAATGGACACTGAGACACTAGTATCAAACAATGCACTAACAGGTATACCTTTTAAATAAATATTCCCTTTCAATGCATCCTGTTGGGATGGGTTTTCCTCTATCAATGTGGAACACTCTTCTAGCTCTCTACACTTGTGGTCTCTGAGCTCTTGGAGGACCTCTTTAGGCCTATTTTGACCATGGTTGACACGACCCCTCATGGGCCTGCCCAGGAAGCCTATGGGAACTTATCCCATGCTAGTCTCAATTGGCTAACTAATTATGTGTGCACTAGTTAAAACCTTCATGCTTCTAGTTGTTTAATCTTATTATGCAATCATGCATGGATTTATGCGTTGACTTAATCAATAAAATAAAGAAAGAATACTTAAAACATTGGCATGGCATAATTTAATAAAACAATATAAAAACTGTCAAAGCATTCAAAGCAATTAAGTGGAATCAACTACACATAATCAATTGTGTGCAAGCATCCAAACAAGAGTAGACTATGCTCGCACCCAAGAGTGACTCTAGAGTAACATTACTTAACATGACCATTGGAGGCAAACTAGTGCATTAAAACTATACACTGAATGACTATACTGAGATCTGAGACTAAGCTTCCATCTTAGAGCAAACTCCCAGTGGCAAGCTTCGTAAGCCCTCCCTTGTGCCTCACTACCCTCTGTAGGCCAAAAAGACAATAGTAGTTAGTACCATAACTTAACCAACAAGCACCCCATAAACTAGAATCATGAAGATTCAAATAAACTTAATACCTGCTCATAAGCCTAGCTCAATAACCCTCAACGATTGCTGGCTCAAGAACACCTAAATCTGTATAACAAAACCTAAGGGAGTGAGAATTCGAGATTCTCAGTAAGTTGTCTTCAATGTACCTACAAGAAAATCTTGAGGACTCAACACATGAGAACATATGTAACCTGCTACGTGAACATATAGCCTGAGGGTCTGATATATGTACATATAACAAGGTCCCTTGAGACTTCCCTTCATCCTAGTCCTCTTCATGGGGCGTCACTTCGTGCTAGTGAGTTCTGGCCACTAACTTGCTGCTAGCAAGCCGTAGCTTACTGACTGATGCAATAATGTAGCCTTCCCTTAGTTGTTGTTTTGCAGGTGAACATGGTGGATGCTCCTCATCGTGCTGTAAGAAATCCAGTGGGTGTACTAGGCCTCCACATAGTGCCTCAAGTCCTTAAACTTGACTAGGTCACTTATGTACTAAGCCTCCACCCAATTAACCTACGAAGGATGCACTAGGCTTGCACTTGTACCTCAAGGCACTGCTTGGCTAGGCAACAAGTGCACTAAGGCTTCATCCATGGTGCTCCCCTATCCACCATTACTTGGTTCATAGGGTTCATGTACTAGGTTCTTCGGGATCTCAAGTAGGTGCACTAAGGTTTTGCCTTGCAACCTCGTGGCTAACAGCCCAGCTAGGTCGCCAAGGGTTCTAAACCTTTCAACCATGAGACCTTGTAGACTAGGTGCACTAAGGTTTTCACATTGACACCTCAAATCCAAAGTCTTAACTAGGCTTCTAATGGCACTAAACCTTGCACCCACTTATGGTGCTCTATTGTGGCCATAATTTCCTTTAAAACTTACCTTAACTTTGAGTTAAAACAACTTTAAAAATGGGCCATTTTAAGTGCTTTTAAAACATGCAGGTGATAGTACTCCCTCTTAGCTTCGCGTGAAATCTTGAATCACCTCAATCAGACACCCAAGCAAAACGTTATGCTGAAAACAAAATCGGGTGTCAAATGTTGTCTTCGCGACGCATCGCCACAGTTGTCGACGTTTTCCCAATTTTTGGGGTCTTGGGAATGCATCCTAAGAACTCGTGTGGATTACTGATGCATCACCAAACCTACAAAATGCCTAGAAAAATCTCTGGTTTTGCTGCTATGAACTTTGAACACTCTCCAAACATATCAAACATGCATGGATTGCCTTCAAACTTTACATATGTATAGTACACGTTGCGTAGACCAAAATAAACCATCACAAGCCTTCCTATGATGCATTATAACATCATTCCAGTCAAGCCAAACAAACTAGTCCACCATGATCAAACCAAACCACTAACTAATGCTATTGCTAAAAGTACTTGATTTCATCAAGCAAACTCTATCCAATAGCATTAATGAAGCTTGAAAACATAACTCCCTTACCTCAACTCCAAGTAACAAACAAGAATCAATCTCTTTCCAATCAACTAAGCTCACCAAAATATCACCTAAGTTCTAATAAAAAACATAGACACTAAACATCAAAACCTTGCTTCCTAACCAAAACCCAAGCTTCTAAACATCTAATAAACGAGAATTCACCAAGAACTCAAGTGTTACCTCACATCAAAAATAGGGGATAGTGGAAAACTTGGTTCCAAGCCTCAAAAACTTGAAATCATGCTTGAAACAAGCTTTCTATAGCTTGTATATCCTTGGTGGCCTCCATTTCCATGAAACTTTATTGATTTTAAGGTTGAATTGATCGAGAATTGGTAGAAAGAAGGGGGAGCTTGAGTTGAATCATGAAAATGGCAGCCCTCTGCTTTCTTTACCAACTTATAGGCTCATTTAACCCCAAGCCACCAAACTACTTAAAAAGTTACAATTAAGTCCCCTCTTTTTGTTAACCTAGTCACTCTTGATTAATTCTTGTTTATGTTTTTTCAAGTTTGGGTTAAGGTTGAAAGTTAAGTTATAAAAACTCATTTTAAAATACTCGGGACTTATCCCGACTATTCAAGATTCAAAATTACCATTTTTCCCCTAAACCTCATTTAGTGCCTTTACTTCCTCGGAACTTAGTAAACTTTGATAAACTTGCCTATTCTTGCTATGTAAACTTGAAATTAGGTTCCCAACTAGCTTTCCACTGGGACAATTATAACAGTGGTCCTCTTGCCCTTTTCTTTGGACCAAAGAGCAGTCTTTGATCTAGTCATCCAATGATCCACATCTGAGACATGCTTGTGTCTCAAAGTAACATGGTTTGTTGCCATGGAACTTTTTGCATCAAGGAAACCCTGGGCCAACTAATTTACTCTTGGCCTTGCCATCTATACTAGATTTTCCAACCTTGGGAGTGTCCATACCTTTGATTGGTTTCTGCACTCTTCCAGCATGGCTGGTCTTTCCTAGTCCACTAGGAAACTGTTTACTTTCATATTCCTATTGTTCCACCAGTAAACCTTCTGAAGAGCATCATGACAGCTAATGGCATTGAAAGGCCTTATCGGTTTCTTGATATCTGGCCTCAACCCTTTAACAAACCTTTTTGTTTTAAGTTCATCCAACCAGTGGTACTTTGGTGCAAACCTCAAAAGTTTGTTGAACTTGTGTTCATATTCTAGAACACTAAGGTCATCCTATTTTAGTGCATCAAACTTAACCCGTTTTAGGTCTTTGATGGCATCACTTAGATACTGGTCTTGGAACATCCTTGTAAATTCAAACCATGTCATCTATAGCTCATGAGCTGCTTTTCTGCCTCTCTAGGAAGCATACCTATCTCTAAGACTTGTCCACCACATTTTTGCACGACATACAAGATTGTAGGTAGCCAGAAATACTTTCTTTGTGGAGCTCAAATGCATCTTCTCGAACATCTTCTCAATGAATCTTAGCCACTCTTTAGCTTTCACCAATCTAGCTCTACCATGAAATTGTAGAGGTCTTATGCCATGAAACCTCTCCAACAATCTGACATTATCAGAGCCCTCAAGATCTTCAGCTTTGTACCTCTTGGACTTGTGTAATCCCTCAGACTCTTGATGCTCTCTATGTCTCATTCCTTCTCTCTTTTCACTAAAGTTCCCAATTTCTGAGTGACCAGGCCTTGACACTTGGCCAATCTAAGACCAAATTCTTCTACCTCTGGGACATCTTCTATCCTCATCTTCTTCAAATTCTTCATCCTTATTTCTTTTAGCAGGAACATTCGTTGAGTTGTTCCTAGCACTTTTTGGTTAAACCCTGTGGTACCATCTATGCTACTTGGACTCCTTGTTACTGAGCTTGCAGCAGCCTTACTAAGTTTTCATTTATCTAGGTTAGGTGCTGGATTTTCCACTTCTTGAACCATT
This sequence comes from Aquilaria sinensis, assembly GCA_005392925.1. Classification (NCBI taxonomy): domain Eukaryota; kingdom Viridiplantae; phylum Streptophyta; class Magnoliopsida; order Malvales; family Thymelaeaceae; genus Aquilaria; species Aquilaria sinensis. Next base: position 169,522 of record SMDT01003015.1, on the reverse strand, counting down.
GGCTGCTCTTGTACACCCTAACCTTTGTAACCTTACAATTTAGTCCATAGGCTACTTAAAAATTATGCAATGTATTAATGCTTTCTTAAGGTCCAAACTATCATTGTATGTGCCACTTAAGGGAGTCTGTATTGAGTACTTTACACTTTAGAAATTCATGCACTATGATGACAATTAAAGCAAATAAGTTTAGGTCCTTATGCTATAATTTTTCTATTTTGTGAAGGTGTAACAAAAAACAGATCAGAACCTTTTGAAAAGTTTAAAGATTTCAAGAATGAAGTAGGGAATAGACTCAGGAAGATTACCAAAACACTTCAATTAGATTGAGGTAGAGAATACTTAGATCAAGAATTCTTGAACTACCTAAAAGAATGTGGTAGTATCACAGCTCACTCCACCTGGTATAGCTCAATGGAATGGTGTATCTGAAAGAAAAAATTGAACTCTGTCAGACATGGTTCAATCTATGATGAATCAAGCTGGCATTCCAAACCTCTTTTGAGGACATGCTCTAGAGACAGCCACTTTTACACTAAACCGAGTTTCATCTAAATCGGTTCAAAAGACACCATATGAGATATGGATTAGAGGTGTCCTAGTCTATCTTTTATGAAGATTTGGGGGCTATGAGGCTTACATGAAATGTCAATCCTCAGATAAGCTAGGCCCAAAATCTCGTAAATGTCTTTTTGATGTGTATCCCAAAGAAACAAAGGGTTACAATTTCTACAATCCTTATGAGAAAAAAGTGTTTATTGCTTGAACTGGTGTCTTTCTAGAGAAAGAGTTTATCTTTAAAGGAACCAGTGGAAGGAAAGTAGAACTTGAAGAAATTCAAGAACAAAAAGGGGACATTGAACTTGAAATAGAACCTGAGCAGACACAACAATAAGTTATGGTTCAGGAGTCTGTTCCAGTAGCATGGAGCCCATGTAGGTCTAGTAGGATTTAGCGTAAGCCCAAGAGATATAGATTTCTCATGACTCACATTGGTGATGTGATGCTCATGGATCAAGATGAGCCCACAACCTACCAACAAGCTATGTTGAGACCAGATTATGAGAAATGGTTGAAGGCCATGAAGTCAAAGATGGAATCCATGTATGAAAACCAAGTATGGACTTTGGTTAATCCACCTGAAAGGATAAAACCCATAAGGTGCAAGTGGGTTTTCAAGAAGAAAATAGACATGGATGCTAATGTGATTACCTTGAAGGGATGATTGGCTGTGAAAGGTTTCAAGCAAATTCATGGGATTGACTATGATGAAACTTCTTCAGCAGGTGTCATGCTTAAATCCATCCAAATTTTATTGGCTATTGCTGCAAACTTTGATTATGAAATATGGTGAATGGATGTCAAAATTGTGTTCCTTAATGGAAAGCTACTTGAGGATGTGTACATGACACAACCTGAGGGTTTTGTCACTCTAGAGAATGCCAATAAAATGTGCAAGTTTTAATGGTCCATTTATGGACTGAAGCAAGCTTCTCAGAGCTGGAATCTTCATTTTGATGAAGCAATCAAAGAGGTTGGTTTCATTAGAAATTAAGATGAGCCTTGTCTCCACAAGAAGGTTAGTGGGAGTGCTATTGTCTTCTTAGTGTTGTATGTAAATGACATAATACTCATAAAAAATGACATCTTGAGCTACAATCTATGATGACAATGTTAAGGAAATGTTTCTTTATGAAGGACTTGGGTGAAGCAGCCTCTGTGTTATGTATTAGGATCTATAGAGATAGATCTAGAAAATTGCTCAGCCTAAGTCAAAGTACATACATTGACAAGGTGCTAAAGAGGTTTAGCATGCAAGATTCCAAGAAATGATTCCTGCTGATGTCATATGAAATAACTTTTTCTAGATCTTAGTGTCTGAGTACACCTGAGGAGATAAAGCGCATGAGCAAGATTCCATATGCCTCAGCAATTAGATCTATCATGTATGTCATGATATGTACTCATCCCGATGTCTCATATACCTTGAGCATGATGAGTAGGTACCAATTAGACACTAGTGAGAGTTATTAGGTAGCTATTAAGAACATCCTTAAGAACTTACGAAAGACTAAGGATGCATTCTTGATATTTGGATGTGATGATGAGCTCGTTGTACGGGGTTACATCGATGCTAGCTTCCAATCCAATAAGGATGATTTTAGATCATAATCTGATTATGTGTTTTGCATTGGTGGTGGTGTTATAAGCTGAAAAAGTTCAAAGCAAGAGGCAGTTGCTGACTCTACAATAGAATCTGAACACATTGCTATAAATGAGGCAGTTTGGATCAAGATGTTCATCATAAAACTTAGAGTGGTTCTAAGCATTATCGATCTGATACAGCTATATTGTGACAGTAATGGAGCAATCACATAGGTTGGGGAACCTCGATAACACTAGCAATCCAAACACATACTCTGACACTATCATCTCATTAGGGAGATCATCAAAATGGGTGATGTGAATATATATGGGACTTCAACAAAAAGTAACATTGCTGATCCACTAGCAAAACCCTATACACAATAGAAGCATGATAGTCATTCTATGTCCGATGATATTAGATACATGGATGATGGCCTTTAGTGCAAGTGGCAGATTGTTAGTGTTGTGCCCAAAAGTCAATCATGAGATGATTATATTTTGCACATTGAGTCATGATATTTTATTAAGCAATCATTCCAATAATTGGGTTTATTTTTATGTTTCTACATAACATAATCAAACAAAGTTATAAACCTAGAATAATAATATTCTTGAACATCCTTGGTCTAGTATTATTACGAAGTATGTTGTAATAATACATAAAAACTAGCACATCTAGAGACTAATATGAGATATGTAGTCTACAATAGGGTACAAGTTGGAGAACTTGTGCACCGCATTAACCGGCCATGGGAATGTTACACAGATCATTATATGAGTGTCATAAGTGATTCTCATAGTAATCGTGGTATATGTAGCCCTTTGACCTAAGGTCATCAAGGTTCCCTACATGTGAGTCATGTACTTTGATATGTCTTGTTGTTGCTCATAACTGAGTGAATATAAAGGTGATCATTGGGTATGTCACATATCCTGTAAAGGGTTTTGTATGATCAAGATGGTGTTTGTTCTCCAATGTAGTAGGAGTGATATCTTTGTTCCCCTTGATTGAGTTAGACTGAGGAAATGCATGCCTACACTCAAATATATTGGACAAAAGGACAATGGCATATATGGATAATGGCCATAGTGGTTTAGTTGAATCATCAACTATTTTGTCACTTGGGTAGCAACGATGTGTTGCTAAACACCGCTCAATATTTGTTATCATAAATATGATTTATGATAATTGCCAATGTGGTATGAGCCTATTCAGTCACACACATAGAGTCAATTAGATTACTTGATTGCACGGGCCAAATTGTTTAGGATATGGTTTCATGATAATTTTGGATTAAACTTGCCCCAAAGGTTGAGCCATTATTGATGCCTGGTAGCGTCTTTGTTAAATGACATGTTGGCCCGCAGAGAGGACTTCCAGTGTGAGAATATCTGAAACACTAAAAAGAACAAAGGTTAAGAGCTCCCCAGAGTGTGTTTATAGGGAAGGAGCCTCCGACACCCAAGTTAGTATGTGTGAGAATGGTAGTAAAGAGCAAAGAGTAGAGAATAAGGAGAGTCTCCTATCCTTAGCAAGGTCCCTCGCAAGTATTTATAGGAATGTAGAGGGAGGAGGGTGATTGAGATAGCTTGTCCAGATCATGACACGTGTTCGGTTAGATACGATTTATACCTTCAGAGTTAGGCATTTCCAGCTGGCTATAGGCCGTTCTAGATAGAGGGTAGGGGCGTGTGTGATGTCTCTTTGTTAGAGGCTCATTACCCATTTTTGTCGTATCTCTGTGAGACCCCTTCGGGGTGTGAAACCCCTTCGGCAGAGATTTTCCCATCGAGGGCTATCAGAGAAGGCCCTTCGGCAGAGAAGGTCAGCTTTGGGAGACTTTTTTCTCTGTCAAGGATGGTGGATCTACTTTTTCAAGGTCGGTAGCTTCACAAATCCGAGGGTGGTGAAAGACACCTTTTCTGAAGTTAGTCATGTTCCTTTCCGAGGGTGGTGTTGAGATTGCCCGAGATCGGGGCTAAACTCCCACCAAGGGTGGTGCCAGGATAGCTGATCAGGAGATCTCGGGGGCAGTAGCCCTTCACCTATCACATGCCCCCTTAAAAAAGCTGAAGTTACATCTTCGGTATTAACAACTGAAGCAGTACTTTGGCCAAGGGACCTTTACTCTTCCTCGGCCGAAGACCCCACTTTTTTGCTGAAATTGCATTCGTAGCATTATACGATGGTTTTAACACTCTATTTCAAACCCTTTATTGGGATGTTTTTTCAAACCAGCTTCCTATTTTTGAGTGGCATTATACCATTGGCACCGAAGGATTTTGTGCATTTCTCCAAAGTCATATCTTCGAAGGTAAGGGGCTATAATTTTGTCAATGATCTTCACTCCTGCCTTCTGTCAATGAAATGTCTTGTCTTTTGACGGGGCAATTGCGTCACTTCAGATTAGGCGGTTATAGACCTGCTAGTGTCAAGAGGTGTGCCCTTGGTTTTCACATTGTCTGACACGGTCTTTAATTGATTGGTGATCCATCATGTCCGTTATGTCAGTTGCGTCCCTTCATTTGCAAAGGGTCATTATGGCGATGCTTCGCTTGCCTCCTTCAGTCTATACAAAGCCTTTCTCCTCCAGAGTTGCCACACTTCTTTAATTTTCTTTACTTTTCCTCTCTAATTTCCTCTAGTCTTCCATATTTCTTTGGAAGTGGTGCTAACGGTGGAGCGATTTTCAGCAAGTTTGTGGCATTCTCTGAAGTTACTGCTTTCATTCCGAATTAGGTGAGTTTATTTCCAAAGTAGTTGTTTTTCATTTCATTTCTTTCCCCTCCATCTTTCTAAGGTTAGGGTCTTTTGTTTCTAAACATGTCTTCCTCCCAAGCTGAAGCTCATTCGGTTCCTGAGAGTTGGCTCCCTCTTAACTTTCATCCGAGTTATGCCACTTCGGAGAAAATAAAGAAGTGGTTGGCTAATTTTTTTCTCCCTTCCTATGCTATCACTGGGCTCCCTTTTCACGGTATGCCTAGCGACGCCCCTCAAAAAAATGAGATCACAATCTTCAGGGCACAGCTGAATGCGGGACTTTGGTATCCCTCTCCAAAGATGGTTTGTAACTTTTTACAATTTCATGGCATATCTGTCAATCAACTTCCCCCGAACTCCTACTTCTACTTTAATGCCTTTCTTTGTGTGGGCAGGGTCTTCAAAATAGAGCCCCACTTCATCTTTTTCATGTACTACAAACTTCAGCCCATTGTGAAGGGCAGGTTGTACTTCTTGCTCCCTCAAGGATCTGGAAGCAAAAAATTCATGTTCACCTTTAGAACAAAAGATAGTTGGTGAGGGTGGCAGAAGAAGTTTTGAAGGTGGACGAGCAGTGGAAGGACATGCCATCTAAGTGGGCTTTGGGAGCCTTAGCCATTGATGTAGTTGACCCGAGGAAGCTGTTCACCTTAGAGCTGGAGTCCCAATTTGAGGAGTTTGATGGCCGTATTCGGGCTATCGCGGATTGGGATGCTGAGGTCCCTCTGCGTTCTCTCTATGCTTTCCCAATCAAATGGAGTTTCATGACCGAAGAGGTCCTTCAGAAGCTTGGGGTAATCAAGCAACAAGTCACTGATGAAGGCATGTCGAAGCCCTTGGTTGATGGGAAGAAAGCGTGGTTGGTCATGCTCATTCGGGGTGAAATTATGTACTCGGCCCTAGTGGGGGGTAAGCTTTTTTCCGCTTTCCCTTTTTATAACCTCTTTATGCTGACACTGATGTTTTTCTTTTTTCATAGATGGGTGATAAGTCTACAGCCTGCTATAAGAGTCTCTTCCTTGGCTAGGCGGAGAAGGGGGAGCAACAGAAGAAAAAGGAACCGAACAGGAAGAAGGTCCCAGTAGGGATATCCTTGACACCGAAGTTGAAGAAAAGTAAAGAGGACTCCCTTCCACCTCTGCCTGAAGGCCAAGTGAAGGTGGTCAACCGAACTCCTGTGTGTGCTGATCTGCCCTTGGAGCCAGCCATCTGCTCAACCCCTCTGAGTCCCAATGTTGCTGTGAACACATTGGGGACTTCGGAGGTGGAGATTTTGGTTGAAGAACTGGAGGAACGCCAAAAGATAAAGGGCAAAGGGATTCCTGCCGAGGTTCTTGACGTCAGTGACTTTGACAAGGATAACACTGAACTCCCCCCAGGTTTCTCCCTTAGCCATCCATTTACGAGTTTGGGAATTTTTGGTATTTTAGACCTTGTAGATGAATGGCTAAGGGATAACGTCTTAATGGAACTTCGGTTTGACTTTGCAGATGAGTGAGCATAAGCTTAGTGGATGGCGAAGCATGTTCGGATAAGGGCCCTTCAAGATTCAAAAATTGCAAAGGACAAGGTCCCAAGCATAGTCAGAAGATGGCCACTTAGATGGCGAGGGGCATTATAACTAATACTACCTTACAGTCTCTGACAGAGGAGTGTCCAAATGAGGAGGTCCTCACTGTGAGGGTGATCGAGCACGCTACCCAGGTAAACCTTAGTCCTTTAGGGCATAAATTTTTTTTGAGTTTTTGTTGCTTTTGACCTTGATTTAGAATCCTCCTTTTTCTAGCTTTTGGCATACAGTGGATATTTTCAAGCTTGGGCAACCAAACAATCTTTGGTCCGAAGTCAATCGGAGAACTTGGCCAAGGCTAAGATGCTGTTTGCTGGCTTGGTCGCCAAGTATGGCGAGCTTAACAAAATTGCAAAGGAGGGCCTGGCCAGTCTTTGGGAAGAGGTGCTGAAGAGCCAAAATCATCTTTTGGAGGACTTTTCTACCAAAGTGTTAAACCTCAGTGCAAGGGTGGTTGCCTGCTTCAGCTAATGAAGCCTTTCAGAATGAGAAGGAGGACACCATTGCTGATCTCACAAAGGCATTGGGGCTCATGCCGAATTCGTAGACGAGATTGATCGGATGAAGAAGGAAAATGAGAAGAAAAAAAAAAAGAAAGTGGAGAAGGAGGTTGAAGTACTTAAGAAAGAACTGGAGTATTTGAAGGTAGAGAAGGCTAAGTCTGATGAGGTGACTAAGTCCTCATACTAAGACAGTTTTTGCCTTGCTCGCAAGCAATTATTGTCCCAGTATCCTGACCTTGACCTCTCTTTCTTGTGGGCACAAGATATCCCCGAAGGGCCATCCTCAGCATGGTCGGGTATAGAATTTCTCAACCTCCCCATTCCTCCTCATTTAGCTGACGATGGTGGCCAAGATGAGGATGATGATGCCGAAGATGATCAGGTCGAAGATGTTGAAGACCCTGAAGATGGGCAAGACAAGCAATAGGCTTATTATCTCCTTTTTTTTTTCTGTACTCTGTACTTCATCATTTGAACTTAATGGAACTTTCCCATTTTTTGTCCAAAACTTTGGCCAAGTCCCTGATTAGTATGACTTTAGACATTATCTTCATTCTTTGGCATTTAACCATCTTCAGTGATGAGTCATATCATCCTTTAAGGATTTACAACTTTAGTCTCTTTGAGGGTTTCACAACCATCTTTGGTCAACCTTCTTCAGAAGACTTTCTTTTCAAAAATAGTTAAGTACCTTTGGGACGAACCATATTCGGTTGACCATCTTCAGTGAAACTTAATTTGTGCAAAAAATAGTTAAGTACCTTTGGGACCAACTATGTTCGGTCAACCACCTTTGGTAAAAACTATACAATATCAATCATGCACTTTCAGAAGCAACCATATTCAGTTCACCTCCTTCGGCGTCTTTTGTACAATTTTTCCCTTGAAAATTTTTCTAAGTGTAGAATTTTTTCAATGCGTCCGAATGCCATGTATTTTTCAATTCTTCACCTTCGGCATCACCGAGCTTATAGACTCCTGGTCAAACTTCCACGAGGACCAAATAAGGTCCATCCTAATTTGCCTGAAGTACTCCATGAGAAGGTCTTCGGCCATTGAATTCAGCCTTTTGGAGAACAAGGTCCCCTTTCTTGATTTCTTTATGCTTGACATGCAAGTTTGTAGCAATGGTTACTATTTACTAAAAATCTTTTCTTCTAAGCTCAGCCATCTCTCTTTGCTCGTCAATCATATCCAACTTGGTTCATAAACTGAGGTTGTTCGCTTCTTCATCAAACACCTATATTCTAACAGATGGTTATACTGTAGGGTTTCGGGAGCCAAACAAGTGCACCAAAATTTAATCGAAACCCTCCAGGATCAAAGTGAAATGGGGTAAATCGGGTGTTCAAAAATTTTCATACCTAATCGATTGAGATTTTTTGCCCAACTGTAGAGTTGAATGACAAAAACCTAAATAGTTGACGTGTTCAAGCTCTCTATGGTATCCACACGAGCTTTCTGGGATCACCACGCTTCCACCACATTATAGCAAATGCGTTTCTCTTGCGCTCACCATGCTAGCTTGCGTCCTCCATGGAATTGCAAGAGAAGAGTGCGATTGTCCTATTTGGGAGGCTAGGGCAAGAGGCTATGAATTTCTCACTAAAAGTTGCATTTATAGTGAGACTTAACTTCTAGGCCTAATGCGTTTCAAAGCCCTAATCCAATTAGGCTTTAATTTCGAGCTTAATAATGGCTCAACTTTTTGGCCCATTATTAAGACAAAATTATTATGAAACCATAACCCAAATAATTAGCCCATGCACTCTAATAATCTAATTAGCTCTATGTGTGTGACCCAATAGGCTCTTACCACATTTGCAATGATCATAAATGACATTTATGATCATAAGCAATGAGCGGTGTCTAGCAGCACATCATTGCTACCCAAGTGACAAGATTGTTGATGATTTGACTAAACCTTTATGATCATTACTCATATATGCCATTGTCCTTTTGTCCAAGATACCAAGACTAAGCATGAGACATGGAATATGTCACTCTCATATAGCCTAATCTTTGGTTTCTCGATTACCGAGTAGACTAACCTAAATTGATCACATTGATATCGTATATCAACTCATCCAAGCATGGCCATGCATTTTCTAAGTCTCACTCTATCAAAGGGCTTGAAGATATCACTCCCGTTACTTAGGAGGACAAATCCCATCTTGATCATATTAATCCCTCCACAGGATCTGTGACATACCCAATGACCTCCTTCAAGTTCACGCAATTACGAGCAACAAAGGGAAGTATCAAAGTATGTGACGCACATGTAAGGAACCTTGATGACCTTAGGTCAAAGGACTACATATACCATGATCACTATGAGAATCACTTATGACACTCATATAACGATCCATGTAGCATTCTCATGGTGGGTTGGTCTAGCACACAAGTTCTCCAACTTGTACCCATATGTAGACCACATATCTCATATTAGTCTCTACATATGCTAGTCGTTATGTATTATTGTAACCCATTCCGCAATAATAATAGAATAAGGACATTTGAGAATATCATTAGTCTAGGGTTACAATCATGTTTATTATGTTACACAGAAACAAAACAACAAACATAATTGCTGGATTAATGCCTTAATAAAATATCACGACTCAATGTGAAAAAAAACAATCATCTCCTGATTGGCTTTTGGGCATAACACTAACATGTACGACCTCGACAGGGATAATGGCCTTTATGCCAAAGATGAGTAAGAAGGGTGTCTCACCCGTGGCCTTTCTAGTAGTTGTTCGGTAGCTCAACAACACGCTCGGAAGTTCTCTTCGCCATTTTCCCTTCGCTTCCTTTAATCTCTTTTTTAGACCACCTTTTATCGTTCTGTTGGACACTTCAACTTGTCCATTGCTCTGGAGATGGGCAACCGGGGTGAAGTGCAATTTTATCCCAAGGTTGGCTAGAAATTCCTGGAAACCTTTATCGGTAAACTAAGAACCATTATCAGCTACTATCACCCTTGGTATGCCAAATCTGCATATGATGTTCTTCCAGACAAATCTTTGTATGCCCTTTGCCAATATTGCTGCTAAAGGCTCTGCGTCGATCCACTTGGTGAAATAGTCTACTGCGACTATGCAGAACTTCACTCCTCTTGGAGCTGATGGGAGAGGCTCAATGAGGTCAATACCCCAAATAGCGAAGGGGCAAGGATAGTTTGCTGAAGTTATTACTTCTGAGGTTAGTCTTTGGATGGAAGCATGTCTCTGGCACTTGTCGCATTTCTGGACAAACTGCCATGGGTCCTTCCTTAAGGTAGCATAGAAATATCCTTGGCGAAGTAGTACTCCAACAAGGGCATTAGTCCCGATGTAAAAACCACAAGCCCCCTTATGGACTTCTTTGAGGACTATCTTGTTAGTGTTGTGCCCAAAAGCCAATCATGAGATGATTGTATTTTTGCACATTGAGTCATGATATTTTATTAAGGCATTAATCCAGCAATTATGTTTGTTGTTTTGTTCCTGCGTAACTTGACAAACATAATTGTAACCCTAGAATAATGATATTCTTAAAAGTCCCTGGTCTAGTATTATTGTGGAGCGGGTTGCAATAATACATAACGACTAGCATATGTGGAGACTAATATGAGATATGTAGTCTACATATGGGTACAAGTTGGAGAACTTGTGTACTGGACCGACCCACCATGAGAACACTACATGGATCGTTATATGAGTGTCATAAGTGATTCTCATAGTGATCAGGGTATATGTAGTCCTTCGACCTAAGATCATCAAGGTTCCCTACATGTGAGTCACATACTTTGATACTTTCCTTTGTTGCTCGTAACTGAGTGAACTTGAAGGAGGTCATTGGGTATGTCACATATCATGCGGAGGGATTTGTATGATCAAGATGGGATTTGTCCCTCCTATGTAACGGGAGCGATATCTTCGGGCCCCTTGATAGAGTGAGACTTAGAAAATGCATGGCCATGCTCGGATGAGTTGATATGCGATATCAATGTCATCAGTTTAAGTTAGTCTACTCGGTAATCAAGAAACCAAAGATTGGGCTATACGAGAGTGACACATTCCATGTCTCATGCTTAGTCTTGATATCTTGGACAAAGGGACAATGGCATATATCGGTGATGATCATAAAGGTATAGTCGAATCATCGACAATCTTGTCACTTGGGTAGCAATGATGTGTTGCTAGACACCGCTCATTGCTTATGATCATAAATGTGATTTATGATCATTGCCAACGTGATAAGAGCCTATTGGGTCGCACACATAGAGCAATTTGGATCATTAGAGTGCATGGGCTAATTATTTGGGTTATGGTTTCACTTTAATTTCATATTAATAATGGGCCCAAAAGTTGAGCCATTATTAAGCCCGAAATTAAATCCTAATTGGATTAGGGCTTTGAAACCTATTAGGCCTGGAAGTTGAGTCTCACTATAAATACAACTTTTAAGTGAGAAATTCGCAGGTCTCCTTGCCCTAGCCTCCCAAAAGGACAATCGCACTCTTCTCTTGCAATTCCTTGGAGGACGCAAGCTAGCACTGCGAGCGCAAGAGAAACGCATCTGCCAGGACGTGGTGGAAGCGTGGTGATCCCGAGAGGCTCGTGTGGATACCATAGAGAGCTTGAACACGTCAACTGTTCAGGTTTTGTGATTCGACTCTACAGTTGAGTGAGAGATCTTAACCGAAAATTAGGTATGAAAATTTTCGAACACCCGGTTTACCCTGTTTCACTTGGATCTTGGAAGGTTTCGGTTAAATTCCGCTGCGCTGTTTGGCTCCTGAAACCCAACATATCTCAACGTCCTCTTCGCTAATATACCTTTGTAGCGGACTTGCGTATCCTTGTCGGTACAACATTTCTCCAATCAGGAAGTATCTACCTGAGCGCTTTCACACTTTTGTAGCTTCATAAGGGTCTTCGGGATGTTCCGAAGTTGTGAGAGATTTCTTGATATGATCTTTCCACCCTGTACCCGAGGTTTCTATGCACATTAATGCTATGCTCAGCTAATAAAATACTTCGATTGACTCCTTTGATTTGGCCAAAGTATTTGCCTCCATATTATCCTGCTGAGGTACGTTTTCTATCTGTACCCTGTCAAATTCTTGGATAATCCTTTTTGCGATGTTGTGGTACTTTGGCAAGTTCGGGTCTTTTGCTCCATAGTCCCCCGCCATTTGTCAGGCCACTAGCGGATAATCACTGTGGGCCTTCAGATTTCTCACACCAACTTGTTTTGCCAATTGTAACCCTGCTATGAAAGCTTCATATTCGATGACGTTATTGGTGACGTTGAAACCAAACTTGATGGACTTTGATGCTTCCATACCTTCCCCTAGAAGGTGGTTGTGACCACCTTTGGTCAAGTTGTTGGATCATTTCAGCCACGATAAAGCACTGACAGTCACATAGAAAACTCATTGTGACCATCAGAGGATGTTCGTCCTCAGGTTAAGAAGTCTCCATTGCAAGCTATTGAGTTTCCATTTGAGTTCCCGGTGTGGACTGGGACCTTGGGATTCCCTTGTCCTTAGAATGCCGAGTCTCAACAATGTTGACCTAAGAATGGCTTCACACAGACAGCGCCAAATGATGCTCAGCAGAATCTTCGTTAAATGACATGTTGGTCCATAGAGATGACTTCCGGTGTGAGAGTATCTGAAACACTTAGAAGAACAAGGGCTAGGAGCTGCCCGGAGTGTGTTTCCGGGGAAGGAGCCTCTGACGCCTAAGTTAGTATTTGTGAGAGTGGTAGTAAAGAGCAGAGAACAGAGAACAAAGAAAGTATCCTGTGCTTACCAAGGTCCCTCCCAAGTATTTATGGGAGGATGGATGGAGGAGGCCGTTTGACACAGCTTGTCCAGATCATGACACGTGTTCAGTTAGATTAGATCCGTACCTTCGTAGGTAGGCATCTTTAGTTGGCTGTAAGCCATTCTAGCTAGAGGGCAGGGGCATGTATGAGATCTCTTTGTCAGAGGCTCCTTAACCATTTTTGTCATATCTCTGTAAGACCCTTTTAGGGAGTGAGACCCCTTCGGGCAAAGATTTTCCCTCCAAGGGCTATCGGGGAAGGCCTCTTAGCAGAGAAGGTCACATTTGGGAGACTTTTTCCTCTATCGAGGATAGTGGATCTACTTTTCTGAGGTCAATAGCTTCACAAATCTGAGGGTGATGAAAGACACCTTTTTCCCGAAGTTAGTGACATTCCTTTCCGAGGGTGGTGTTGAAAATTCCCTAAGGTCAGGGCTAAGCTCTCACCGAGGGTGGTGCCAGGGTAGCTGATCAGGACATCTCAGGGGTGGTAGCCCTTCGGCTATTAATTATGGAGCTCAAAATTATACCCAATTGGATTAGGGTTTTGAAACCCATTAGGCTTGGGACTTGAGCTCACTATATATACATTATATAGTGAGAAATTTTAGGGCTATTGCCCTAGTCTCCTTAAGGATGAAATCAGAAAAGTTCTAAAAAGTTTCAAGCATACTCTTTTCTTGCCATTCCATGGAGGACACAAGGTAGCTTGTGGGTGAGAAAGCTTTATTTAGTTACCATAGAAAGCTTAAATAGGTAAACTGTTCAAGTCTATGATTTGACTCAACAGCTGGGTGAGAAATCTCAACTATTTGGGTATAAAATTTTTAAACACCTAATTTACTCCATTCCACTTAGATCCTGCAGTGTTTTGGCTATCTTCCACGGCATTTGTTTGGCTCTTGAAATGCAACACTAGCATCCCAAGCACACTTGACCTAGTTACCACTATAGCAACCTGCAGCCAAAGCTAGATGATGACTCATAGATTTTGGTTAGTACTAACTGGCCTAGCACATGGATCGTAACCTAGATCTCAATTCCTAGCCTCCAATGTCTATGAACTAAGTTCTGATACCAAACTGACACGGCCCCTCATAGCTCTGCCCAAGAAGCCTATGAGAACAAGTCTCATAATGGCTGCAATTGGCCAATTAATTATCTGCACCCTGGTTAAAACTTCATGCTATTATTTATTTAACCTGTGATATGCATGCCAAAGTTGCTTTGACATGAGTAAGATCAAAATTATTAAACATTTATATAGCCTAGGCATTTCCATAAAAAGCAATGTTCAAAGATTCAAAGCATACAAAATCTTTATAGTGTCAGCATTAATGGTATGCATAATTAACCTATATGGGCATTTAAACAATGGTAGACCATGCCCTACACCCAAAGGCAACCTTAGAGTCCATAACATTACAAATTTGAGTCTACTATCATACATCATGTATATATTGTTGGGTTTCGGGAGCCAAACAGCGCAGCGGAATTTAACCGAAACCCTCCAGGATCCAAGTGAAACGGGGTAAACTGGGTGTTCGAAAATTTCATACCTAATTTTCGGTTGAGATCTCTCACTCAACTGTAGAGTCGAATCACAAAACCTGAACAGTTGACGTGTTCAGGCTCTCTATGGTATCCACACGAGCCTCTCGGGATCACCACGCTTCCACCACGTCCCGGCAGATGCGTTTCTCTTGCGCACGCAGTGCTAGCTTGCGTCCTCCAAGGAATTGCAAGAGAAGAGTGCGGCTGTCCTTTTTGGAGGCTAGGGCAAGGAGACCTGCGAATTTCTCACTTAAAAGTTGTATTTATAGTGAGACTCAACTTCCAGGCCTAATGGGTTTCAAAGCCCTAATCCAATTAGGATTTAATTTCGGGCTTAATAATGGCTCAACTCCTTGGCCCATTATTAATACGAAATTAAAGTGAAACCATAACCCAAATAATTAGCCCATGCACTCTAATGATCCAAATAGCTCTATGTGTGCGACCCAATAGGCTCTTGCCATGTTGGCAATGATCATAAATCACATTTATGATCATAAGCAATGAGCGGTGTCTAGCAACACATCATTGCTACCCAAGTGACAAGATTGTCGGTGATTCGACTAAACCTTTATGATCATCACCGATATATGCCATTGTCCCTTTGTCCAAGATATCAAGACTAAGCACGAGACATGGAATGTGTCACTCTCGTATAGCCCAATCTTTGGTTTCTTGATTACCGAGTAGACCAACTTAAACTGATGACATTGATATCATATATCAACTCATCGAAGCATGGCCATGCATTTTCTAAGTCTCACTCTATCAAGGGGCCCAAAGATATCACTCCCGTTACATAGGAGGGACAAATCCCATCTTGATCATACAAATCCCTCCGCATGATATGTGACATACCCAATGACCTCCTTCAAGTTCACTCAGTTACGAGCAACAAAGGAAAGTATCAAAGTATGTGACTCACATGTAGGGAACCTTGTTGATCTTAGGTCGAAGGACTACATATACCATGATCACTATGAGAATCACTTATGACACTCATATAACGATCCATGAAGTGTTCTCATGGTGGGTCGGTCCAGTACACAAGTTCTCCAACTTGTACCCATATGTAGACTACATATCTCATATTAGTCTCCACATATGCTAGTCATTATGTATTATTGCAACCCGCTCCACAATAATACTAGACTAGGGACGTTTAAGAATATCATTATTCTAGGGTTACAATTATGCTTATTACGTTACGCAGAAACAAAACAACAAACATAATTGCTGGATTAATGCCTCAATAAAATATCAAGACTCAATGTGCAAAAATACAATCATCTCATGATTGGCTTTTTGGGCACAATACTAACATATATAACAATAGTACTACTAAGATCTATTCAACTAGCTTCCACCTAGGATGAGTGATCCCAGTGGCAAGCCTTAATGATCCTCCATATGCTTACTAGGCTCTAAGGCCAAGAAAACTGTAGTTAGTGCTATAACTTAACTATCAAGTAGTCAAATTGTTATGGCCCTACTAGTGGGAAGCATGCTTGAGGAAGGTGAAGTGCTCAAAATCAAGTTTGGAACTTTAATTCAAGTTTCCATTACAAGAATAGGAAAGTTTAGCAAAGTTCACTAAGTTCTGAGAAGGTTAATGCACTAAATGAGGTTTGGAAATGGTAATTTTTCATCTTGACAAGTCGGGCTAAGTCCCTAGTGGTTAAAAATGAATTTTTAGAACCTAAATTTTAAGTTTAAACCAAACTTAGTTGAAATAAACAAAATCAATCAAGAACGACTAAGGTTATCAAAAGGAGTGGGTGTAAGTGTTCCATGCCTAATACTTTGGTGGCTTAAGTGTTAAACATGGTTTATAAGATGGTAAAGTGGGGGATGGCTGCCATAACCCGAGTTCATCCTTCACATCATCATTTCTCCACCAATTGGAGCCCAAAATCAAGAGTTTTTGGTGAAAAGAGAAGCTACCATAAGTATATAGGCCATTGGAAGCTTATTTCAAGCATAAAATCATGGTTTTGGAGCTTGGAAGCACATTTCCTTTGATCCCCTACTTTTTATATAAGGTAATTAATGTGTTCTTGATTGATTTCTGGTTTATTAGTTGATTGGGAGCTTGGGTTTTGGTTAGGAGTTAGTAACTTGATGTTTTGTGCCATATTTGCTCGGAACTTAGGTTGAAGTTTGTGGAACTTGGTTTGTGCAAAAGAGTTGCATAATTCTTGCTTGTTGTTTGGAGTTGAGGAAAGGGTGTTGTGTTTTCGAGTTCAATTAATGCTATTGGAATGAGGCTACTTGATGAATTTGAGTAGTTCTAACAATAGCATTAGTTAGTGGGTAAGGTTGAATTATGGTGGACTATCAGGTTTGTGATGATTGGGATGATGTTATAATGCATCCTAGATTAGCTTGTGATAGTTGGTTGTGATCTATGCAACATGTTTTACATGTATGTGAAGTTTGGAAGCTATCCAAGCATGTTTGATATGTTTGCGAAGTGTCCAAAGTTCATAGCAGCAAAACTGGGAATTTTCTAGGCTATTATAGGTATGGGCGATGCATCGGCAGTTGTTGCCAGTACTCGCGACACATCACCATGACAGGAAAGCTGGCAGAACATTACCAACTGTGGTGACATGTCACCACAGGCATGTTGGCTGAATTTTCCAAGTTTTGCTAGGAAGGTTAAAGAGAGACCTAAAGGGGTTCTTAGGGTACCTTTGGGTCTAAGCATTCCGGGGTACTCCGAAACTTTCAAAAGTCCTTCAAGACCTAGGAATTTTCTTGAGTTTATGAGGCTTTATGGTGTCTTGTACCATAAGCAAAAAAAACTAGTTTAGAAAGGATAACAACTAGGTATCACTATCTTGGGTAAAAGGTTTAGAACCCTTGGTAACCTAGCCGTGCATTTAGCCATGAGGTTGCAAGGTGAAAATTTAATCCACCTAGTCTACAAGGTCTTTATGGCCTAGTCTCCAATAGTCCCACCATAGTGCCCCCGTACAACATAAACGGGAGAGATTCAATTGGTGATTTATCACTAGTTAGGCTAGCAAGCTATGCTTGTTAAAGGACAAGGCAATGCTCTGTAGTTCAAGGACCAGGATGGGGAGAAGTCTGAAGGGACCTAGGTATATGCATATATTAGACCCTTAAGCTATATGAGCTCACAGCAGGTTACATATGTTATCATATGTCAAGTCCTTAGTAATTTTATTGTAACTACAGTGAAGACCCTTGTTGAGAATTTCTAAATTCTGACTCCCTAGTTATGTTCTGCAAATTCTGAAGTTGTTGGGCTGGGTAACCACTGAGGGTTATCATGGTAGTTAGCTCTTGTTGCAGGTATTGTAATTAAGAATCTCTATAATTCTAGCCTACATAGGTAACTTGTTCGTTAAGTAACAATACTAACTATACTATTCCTTTGGCTGCAGAGCCTAGCACCAGATGGACAAAGACTTTTGTGACTTAGCACTAGAACTTGCATCCAAGGTGGGAGTTAGTTCAAGAAGATCTTAGTTGAGGCTTGTATATACAGTACTCTTAGCCACCTTCATTGTCTATGTTTTAAGGAGTCCTAGACTCTAGGGTTGCTCTTGGGTGAGGGCATTAGTCTACTTTATGTATGAATGTTCCCACACAGTTGTTACGTGTAGTAAACTCACATAAATGTTGATTTTGTATGCTTTGGCTATTTGAACTTATTTTCTTTGGAAATGTTTCAGCCAAGTCAATGTCTTATGAAATTTTGTTAATCCAAGTCAAAGCATAAAGAGCATCCACTTTGCATATACAACTAGCATCATGGGATTTTAATCCACGCACATATACAACTAGCCAATTACAACCATCGTGAGACCAGCTCTCACAGGCTTATTGGGCAAGGGCCATGGACGACCGTGTCACAAATAAACTAGAATCTCATAGGTTCTCAAAGTATTGTGCTTGCAACAACAACTACCATGACAATCTGTAATGATTGTCTAGCCCATCAACCTTAGAATTTGCACAACATAAAACTGAAGGAATGAGAGTCCTATGATTCTCAGTAAGGGATCTTTAACCTACAAGGAAAACACTGAGGACAACACATATATATGTACACATAATCTATTATGAGCTCATATAGTGTGATGCTAAACTTGCGCATACATTTTAGACTTTTGAGACTTGTCCTCTACATAGTCCTCCTACAAGTGTCATTCTGTAGCTAGCGAGTTCTGGCCCCTAACTCACTCCTTGTAAGCTTTAGATTACTGATCCTATAAGTTTAACACCTTCCCTTGATTGTTGTGCAGGTGAACATGGTGGATGGTCCTCCTTTGCGTTTTGAAGAGCTCATTAGGTGTACTAACCCTTAACATAGTGCCCCGAGTCTTTAGATTTGCCTAGGTCACTTGGGTACTAAGCTTCCACCTTAAACTGTTACTGAGAGTGCACTAGGTTCTCACCTGCATCTTAAGTAATCGCGCCTAGGCTTCAAGTGCACTAAACCTTTACTCAAGGTATAAACTTATCCACCATTACTTTGTTCACACTAGTGAGATAGTAATGACCAAGGTTGGAATCATTTGCTATGTTCTTTCGACCCATTTAGGTGCACTAAGGCTACCACAACAGAACCCTAAACTCGGAGGCGCCGCTAGGCTTTGGATGGTACTGAACCTTGCCCCCAACTAATGGTGCTCTATTGCGGCCAGACATGCCTTCACTTTGAACTAAAATACCACTAAAATTAGGCAAGTCCAGGATTGGTAAAATCAAGGAAATCATAGTACTCCCTCTTAGCTTCATGTGGAATCTTTAATCAGCTTAAACAAAAACCTGAGCCAAAAGTTTTGTGGAAAGTACTATTGGGTGCCAAAGCTAGTGAATGCCTCCTAGCGCTGGCACTAAAGTGTCCTCCTTTAGTGAGCTCTGGTTGCTGTTGCACTAGTTGCTGCATTGCGCTAGAGCCTCACGCCCAGAACTTACAATGATGCCCAAAGAACCTTAGAAGGCCTCCAATGGCTCCCAAACAAGTTCGGAATGCGTTCCCAGTTGGTAAACTTACAAAACACATTTCATAGGCCATAATGTACTACTCATTCTAAGCTAGCAACATACACAAACATCACACTAAGCGTGGAAACACAACTAGTCCACCATGAACATTTTCCTCCACAATTAATGCCAGTCATCAAATTCATAAGAATTTTAACACAAAAAAGCTATGGATGGCATCAAAACAAGTGATTCACTAAGTCATCTTTCATGTAGGACATGTTGCTCTCCAAAGATGCTTCACATGAATGACACCTGTAGCACTGAAGGTTGAGGGTCAAAAGGTCCCCAGAGTGTTTTCCAAGGAAAGGACCTTTCACGCCCAAGTTAATGTTTTGGGGAAAGATTACTGAAAGTGGAAAGCAAAAATGGGGTCTGTTATGAGTATTACCTTGTAGCCTTCCAAGTATTTATATGAGCCTTCTGGGAGAAGGCCATTTTGCCCTAGTTAAACAAAAAAAGAGTCATGGTTAGCTATGTTTACAAACATTCTATCCATACCTTAGGAAGAAGTATGCCCAGTTGTTTATTACTGGTTACACTTAGACATCTGGTAAGGGGCATGTGAGAGGTTTCTATGAGAGATCTTAGAGGCTAGGTGTTACCCACTCTGGGGTAGTTCAGTTATGGTGCCAAAACTGTGCATTTAAACTCCCAAGATTGGTAATGTTCTATAGGCCATCAGAACACTACCCTTAGTGTGCATGCCGAAGTGGCCCTCTTGGGCACTATGTAAACACATGCATATTGGTCCAACCATTTCACACATATTCACATTTCAAGCACACCATGGCAGCTAAGAAGGAAAACACTAGCACAAGTCATAGTTTTGGCTTCCACACATTAGGCAATCTTGTTAAGTTTTAGTGACCAGCTACTGCACCTGTAACTTCCACTAATAAACTATACCATTCTAGCCACATACCCCCATGTTTTCTTTGTTCCATTATCAAATAGAGACTTAGAGCAAACCAAGGAAGTTTTTTTTACATCAATAGCCCACCATGGACCAAGTTATGGATTTTTTAAGTTGGTTACAAAATTCTGACCAAATGAACCCTTATAGAAAACAACCCATGAGAGTAAGAGAACACTTACCAAAGTGGGTAGGCCAAAAATCAAGCTTGATCCTTGAAGTATGCAAGAAATAGCTCTAGTTTGCTTCCTTTTACCTTCAATTTCAATCAATTGCAAGTTTGAAGGTGTGGTGGCTATAGAGGAAGTATGGCTGTATTCTTGGGCTAGGGGAAGATGAAAATGAGAGAGGGATAAGTGATTTGGCCACTTAAATGGCCTCAAATGAGCTTAAGGGCACAAAACACACTTAACAAGCTTAACCTTGCTTTATGTCATTTTCTTTCTCACTAATTATGGTTTCTTTGTCTTAAACTCATTGGTACACATGTGCCCAACGTTTTGACTAATTATCAAGTCTTGGCTGCCTCCCCCATGGTGGGATAACCCTACAATTCCACCCTTAGACTTAAGTCAAAAGCTTGAACACCTTAAGGTTTACACTAGGACATTTAGGTCCTTATTGCCTTTAGTGTTTCCTTTGTCCAAACTTGTCTTCCATGAGTAATTTGGTCCTCCAATAGCACCTTCATACCATTCATATCCTTCCCATAACTCTCCAAGTCTCTTTCTTAAGAGTTTTACAATTGAGTACCCGAATTTCCAAAACCTTACAAAAAAGTCCATAGGTTGCTTGACAAACAAGCAATCCTTAAGGCTTTTCTTAGGGTCCAAGTTACCAACTTGGAACACTTTTAAGGAGGTGTTGATCATGCCTTTTCCCCCCCACACTTCAATCACTATGGTGAGAATTACACAATATAACGGTTTTTAGCCATTATGACACACTTGTAATTCTCTCATTTTGTGAGGTGGTAACACTAGGCATTTGTCATTTTCCTTTAAGGGACTGCAGACATTCACAAACCCCTTCAGAGGCCATGTTCAAAGCTGAGGGTGGTAGGGGATTTTTCTAGGTAATATAAGCTAAGCGTTCGAGGGTGGTTGATGTGTAATCTGAAGTTGGTCAGACAACAGGGAAAAATGGTGTTGGTCACTTTCCATGGATGGCTTAGTTGTTATCCAAATGTGGTGTTAAGCCCCAATCAGAGGTTGGCTGAGCTACCAAGCAAGGGTGGTTCTGAGCCATTTACTAAGGTTGGTCATGTTATCCCAAGGGTGGTGTCATCAAGTTCTGAACCTGTTACAGGTGATAGCCCTTTGGGTAACACATGCCCCCTCCAAAAGAGGTGAAGTTGCACCTTCAGCTTACCTTCACTATCTTTATACAAAAATTTTGTTACTGAGGTTGTACTTTTGGCAAACATGAGTCAAATTTGGAAAAGATTTTAATTCTCTTGTGAAGTTGCACTCTGGACGAGCTTAGGCTTATTTTTATCCCAACATTCTCTAATTTGGTATAGTTGAACCTTCGGCATAGGTGGGCTACTTCTACCAAAGATTTGATGTTCTTTTACTGAGGTATTACACCTTCAGCATACTCAGGTTATTTTCCCCCTCAGGGTTTTTATTTCCTGCCAATTACAGAGTAAATGATCTCCAAAGATTGTTTTATCTTTGAGGTTGAGTAGGCTTGGCATCTCTATTTGTGCGTTATAGCCTTCACAACTCAAGGGGCATGTCCTCATTTTACACATTAGATAAGACATGGCACTATATTAATCGCTTCTTTCCCATCAGTTACGTCTCTTTGCCAACAATCAGTCAATATTCCGTCTATTAGCTTACCTCCATTGGGCTATATATCCCCTTGTTTCATTCAGAACTTCCTCACTCCACATTTCACTCTTTGCTCTCCCTCTTTAGTTTTGCCATTTTTTCTTCCCCATTTGTGGTGGTTCCTAATGGCTGAATGATTTCTGGTAGCCTTTTGTGGCAGTGATGAGTATCTTCAGAAAGCAAGTAGGTGGGTGCTTTTCCTAATGTCACCTTCTTCCTTCCTTCTTTTCTTTTTTCCATCTTTTCTTTTTTCCTTCTGAAGTTATGGCCTTAGGATATCGGGATGGAAGTTCAAATTGCCAAAGTTACTACTTCCCAAGAGAGTTAGGCCTTTCTTGATGCTCACTTGAGCTGTGCTACTTCAATGAAGGTGGAGAAGTGGCAAACAAAGTTTTTCCTTCCATTTTATGTTAAAACTAGAGTTCCCGAACATGGTGAGCTGAGGTACCACTCTTGGGCCAATAAGGTAACTATTTTTGGATCCTAACTAAAAGTTGGCCTCCTGTACACCCCTACGAAGGTTGTTTTTTATGTCTGCCAATTTTATGGCATAGCTGTTACTCAACTCCCACCAAACTTATACTCATACTTTAATGTTTTCTTATGCATGTGTGGTTTTGAAAGTCATCTCCTACTTCATTTTCCTCTTGAAACATTAAAAACTTCATCCTGTCCCGAAGGGGTCATTTTATTTATTGCTTCCTAGGGTATTGGGAGTAGGAAGGGTACTGGGAGTAAGAAGTATAATTTTACCATCGCCACCAAGCATAGCTGGCAAGGTTGGAAGAAGAAGTATTTTTTCATGGAGGTGCCAAAGGATTTGAACGACTTGCCAACAAGGTGTGGTTCGACGGCTTTGGTGATTGACGTGATGGATCTATCAAAGTTGTTAACCTTTGAGTTGTGTCTCAGCTCAAGGAATTTGATAGCCGCATTCGGGCTATGGCTAACTAGCATGATCAGGATCCTTCGTGAGCCCTTTTTCCTTTTCCCATTAGGTGGGATTTGATGACCGAAAAGGTTCTTTGGGAGTTAGGTGTCATTAAAGAACACATTATTAATCATGAGTTGCCCATGCTGAAGATGGATGGGAATAAATATTTGCTGGTTTGGCTCCTACAAGAAGAACTGCCTTATCAATTCCTTGTGGACAGTAGGTTACTTTTTATTTGTTGCTCATCAGGTCATTTTGTACTTACACTAATATTTTTTACTTTGCAGAGATATGCAACAAGTTAGCTATGTTCTAGAAGAGTCTCTTCCAAGGCCAAGCCGAGAAAGGGGAACAGGCAAAGAAGAAGGCCTCGAAGAGGAAAAAAAGGGTAGCCTTTAGGCAAGCATTAATAGAAGAAATCTAAGGAGGTCTTCATTCCTCCTCCCCTTGAGGATACCACTGAGGTAGTGGATCCTCTTTCCAAAGTCACTATACTGTCCTTCTCGGTTCTCCCAAATTTTGGTACCAAGACCCTGGGAACCTCCCTATCCGTGCTTTCATCTGAAGAGGTCAAGGAAAAGATGAAGAAAGAGGGGAAGGATATTCCTATTGACACCTTAGACTTAAACAACTCCAGAGTAGGGGACATCGAGGTTCCCTTACGAGGTTTGTCTTTTGAGCCTTCATTTATGAGCTTTAGATTTTTTGGAATTTTAGACATTATAGATGAATGGTTAAAGGATAACTTGGTATTGGAACTTTGGCATGATATTGTAGATAAGTTGCCCCCACCTAGCTAGGATGCCAAACATGCATGAAAGTGACAGCACTGAGACACAAAGATCTCATTTGGCAAGGTTCTAAGGGAGCCATTCTGGACTTTTACTAAGGACATGGATCTGTTCTCAAAAAATTTTGAGAATATGGTGGGCCTAGATGGCAAGGGGCATCATGACAAGTGCCACTTTCCAATCTCTAATAGAGTCATGTCCAAATGAAGAGATTTTTACTACTCGGATGACCAAGCATGCTGCTCAAGTATTCCTTTTATCCTGGTACTTAAAAAAAAAATTTGCTCTCTAATTTTTTGCATCATTGTCAATGCCTTCTCTTCCTTTGTAGATGCTCACCCATGGAGTGAATTTCTAAGCATGGTCAGCAAAACAAACCTTGGTCCAAGCTCGGCCCAAAGGAGAACCTATCGAAGACCAAGTATGCCTTAGTAATGACTTGTTATAAATATAGCAAGTTAAACAAGATTGCTAGGGAGGGATTGGAGGGTGTTCAATGGGATCTTGTGAAGAGCAAGTAAATGTTGCTTGATGATTACTCTTCTTGAGTCTCCGACCTTGGGAATATGTTGACCGAACAAACCTCCACTGTAGAGGCCCTTTAAAAAGAGCAAGAGGGTTTGGTCTCTAACATGGCGCAACATCTTTCAAAGAAGACTCATCTTCTTACCGTGGTTAAATAGCTAAAGAAGTAGACGAAGAATGTTACCACCTCACAAAATGGGAGAATTACGTGTGTCATATTAGCTAAAAACCATTATATTGTGTAATTCTCAGCATAGTGATTGAAGTGCGGGGGGTAAAAGGCATGATCAACACCTCCTTAAAAGTGTTCCAAGTTGGTAACTTGGTCCCCAAGAAAAGCCTTAAGGATTGCTTGTTTGTCAAGCAACTTATGGACTTTTTTGTAAGGTTTTGGAAATTCGGGTACTCAATTGCAAAACTCTCAAGAAAGAGACTTGGAGAGTTATGGGAAGGATATGAGTGGTACGAAAGTGCTATTGGAGGACTAAATTTCTCATGGAAGACAAGTTTGGACAAAGGAATCATTAAAGGCAATAAGGACCTAAATGTCCTAGTGTAAATCTCAAGGTGTTCAAGCTTTTGATTTAAGTCTAAGGGTGGAATTGGGTTATCCCACTATGGGGAGGTAGCCAAGACTTGATAATTAGTCAAAAATGTTGGGCACATGTGTACCAATGAGTTTAAGTCAAAGAAACCATAATTAGTGAAAAGGAAACTGACATAAAGCAAAGCTAAGCTTGTTTCAGTGTGTTTTGGTGCCCTTAAGCTCATTTAGGGCCATTTAAGTGGCCAAATCACTTATCCCTCTCTCATTTCCATCCTCCCCCAGCCCAAGAACACATCCATACTTCCTCCATAGCCACCACACCTTTAAACTTGCAATTGATTGAAATTGAAGGCAAAAGGAAGCAATTGAAAGCGAACTAGAGCTATTTATTGCATACTTGAAGGATTAAGCTTCAAATTCAGCCTACTCACTTTGGTAAGGGTTCTCTTGCTCTCATGGGTTGTTTTTTGTATTTTCAAACATCCATGGAGCTATGGCTAAGCTTGGAGGAGAGCCGTGAGCTTGATGAACCAAGCTTACTTGTAAATTCTATTTTGGCCACATAAAGTTGCTAGATGCAAGAGAATGTGATTAATATGTCTATTGGACATGTATGGGATAGCCTTTGAGGGCTTTGCCCTTGTGAATGAAGTGTTTGCATTGTTTGGAAAAATTGTATGGGCAAAATGGTCCAAAAGTTGCTAGAATGTCGACCATGTACCTAAAGTTTAATATCTCCCTATGTAGAATAAATCTTGGTATGAAATTTTGACCACTCCTAGAGAACATCTAGAGGTTGAACTGGAATTTGGAATTTCAGGATTTGGATCCTTGTAACCAAAGATATGACATTGCAAAATTGGCTGAGTTACGGTTCATTTGGTCAAAATTTTGTAACCAACCTCAAAAATCAATAACTTGGTCCATAGGTTGGCTATTGATGTAAAACAAAATTGCTTGGTTTGCTCTAAGTCTCTACTTGGTAATGGAGCAAATAAAATAGTGGGGTATGAGGCTAGAATGATATAGTTTATTAGTGGAAGTTACAGGTGTAGTAGCTGGCCACTAGATCTTAAC
Source organism: Aquilaria sinensis (assembly GCA_005392925.1). NCBI lineage: Eukaryota > Viridiplantae > Streptophyta > Magnoliopsida > Malvales > Thymelaeaceae > Aquilaria > Aquilaria sinensis. The sequence goes on along the minus strand of SMDT01003015.1, from coordinate 143,517 downwards.
AAGATTGCCTAATGTGTGGAAGCCAAAACTAAGACTTGTGCTAGTGTTTTCCTTATTTGCTGCCATGGTGCATAAAATGTGAATATGTGTCTGCTGGTTGGACCAATATGCATGTACTTACATAGTGCCCAAGAGGGCCACTTGGGTATGCACACTAAGGGTAGTGTTTTGATGGCCTACAGAACATTACCAATTCTGGGAGTCTAAATGGACAGTTTTGGCACCATAACTGGACTACCTCAGAATGGTTAACAGAAGTTGGTATCAGAGCATGGTTTATACATGTACATTGCATATAGTTGCATTGCATGCATCTACATATATGAACTCAATTTGGTCAACTGCTAGTGCCAAGTACCATTGAAATACCTATGATCTTTATATCTGCTCTATGATGAATCATCAATGCTGGAAAAAAACATGGTTGCCACATGGAGAGGGGAACCACCCCGAAGGCCTCCTATTGATTCTGGGCAACAAAGAAATGGACAGAATAGAGGGAATCAAGGGCAACAGATGGTACCAAACCCTAAAGTGCCTCAGGTTTGGTTAGAGCTTCAAAGAAACTTAGCTCTAATCATTGAAAACTTAGTAAGGCTTAGTCAAGCACAACAACAAGGAGTCCAAGTAGCTCCAGCAAAACCAGTTCATGATGCACAACAACAACCAGAAGAGGATAGTAGGAACACATCCGAATATGTTCCTTCTGGAAGCTTAGAAGACACAAATGATGAAACCGTTGAGGTGGAAGATGAGGATAGGAGAAATCCAAGAGGCAGAAGAGTAAGATCTGAGATTGGTCAAATGTCCAGGACCAATCCCTCAATCTATGACCATTTCTCCACTAGGAATAAGATTGAGGAAGGCCATGAGAGAAGATCCAGGAGAAGGCAGAGAGATCATAGAGAGCATCACCATACAGAGGACTCTTACAGATCCAGGAGACATAGATTAGAGGATCTAGAAGGCCTAGATGAGGTTAGACTGTTGGAGAGGTTCCAAGGCCTAAGACCTCTACAGTTTGATGGAAGAGCTGGGCCAGAAAGAGCTGTGGAATGGTTAATCTTCATATGAAAGATGTTTGAGATGATACCACTTAGCTTTACCAAGAAGGTGTCACTAGCTATTTACAAGTTGGTAGGCAGTGTAGAGATGTGGTGGAGAAACACCAGAGATAGGTATGCTTTCTAGAAGAGGAGAAGGCCAGGAAGAGATATTGAGATATGCTAGCCAAAGTTCACACAGCTATTCTAGGAGCAGTACATCAGTGATGCTATCAAGGATATGAAGCAAGCTGAATTTGATGCTCTAAGGAAGGACAACCTCAGTGTCCTAGAGTATGAGCAGAAATTCAATCAGTTGGTGAGGTATGCTCCTCAGTATCATGGGTTGGAGGAATTGAAGACGAAAAGATTTGTCGGAGGCCTAAAGTCAGACATTAGAAAGGCTATTAGACCTTTTGGAGTAGTTACATACTCTGAAGCAGTGCAGAAAGCTCTATTAGTAGGGCAAGAGGAGTATGAGACTAAGTACTTTCCCAGTGGACCAGGAGAAAGTTATCAGGCAGGAGGCAAGCAGAAGAAGCCACCATATGGAAAAGGAATTGCCAAGAATTCTCATCATGGTGGTGAGGGCCAGGTTAAAGGAAGTTTCCTAGCCTAAGGTGCCCTAAATGCAAGAAGTTTGATGGAAAGAAACCTTATTATTTTGACACCCAAGCGTGTCTAAGATATGGATCCATGGATCATTGGATCAAAGACTGTCCACAGGTTCAAAGGAGGCCAAAAGAGCAAGGTCCAGTAAGGCCTATTGGGGTAGGACCTAAAGGCGGAGCACCAAGGGAGGGACGGCAAAGGCCGGTTCCTTCTGTGCCTCAACCTTCAGTGTAGAGGGCTGGCAATGTCTTCCAGGTGGAGAGGCCAGATATATCCGAGCAGGGAGGAGCACTAAGAGGTAACATTTACCTTAATGGTATGCCTGTTAATGCTCTGTTTGATACTGGTGCATCTGTGTCTATAGTGGGTAAGAAATTTGTTGAAGCCATGAAATTGCCTACTGAAATCATGCCTAGGATATCCTTAGTGAAAATAACAGGTAGTCAATGTCTTTTCACTAATGACCTAGCTAACGATTATTAGCTAGTAGTAGGAAAGACTAAGGCTATGACTAATCTGCTAGTGTTGGAAATTCCTAAGTATGATTTAGTGCTATGTCTGAATTGGCTTGCTATGCATAACATAAGAATTGATTGTGCTAAGATGGAAATCACATTGCCTCATGGTGAAGTGCATGCATTAGTGAATTCTAAGGAATTAGTGTATGAAATGCATGGCATGGAGCTAGAGGTACTAGATGAGATACCTGTGATTTCTGAGCATGATTACTGTTATGCATTGAATGAATTGCACTGTGATGAAGAAGTGGACAGAATAGCTGTAGTGAGAGACTTTCCACTAGTATTTCCTAAATACCTACCAGGTATTCCTCCACAAAGGGAGATTGAATTTGAAATCAAGCTGCATCCAGAAACTAGTCCAATATCCATACCTCCTTACAAAATGCCAATCATAGAGATGAATGAGCTCAAGAAACAACTTGATGAACTTCTTGAAAAAGGGTTCATAAGGCCAACTGTTTGACCATGGGGAGCTCCTGTTCTTTTTGCGAAAAATAAGGATGGATCTTTGAGACTATGCATTGACTACAGGAAGCTTAATGCAGTGACTATCAAGAACAAGTATCCACTCCCTAGGATTGAGGATCTGTTTGATCAACTCAAGGGAGCTAAAATCTTCTCCTATCTAGATTTGAGATCTAGATACTTCCAATTGAGAGTAAAGGAAGAAGATATTCCTAAGACTGCATTCAGGACCAGATATGGGCATTATGAGTACATAGTCATACCATTTGCTTTGACTAATGCCCCAGTTACTTTCACGGACTTGACGAACAGGGTGTTCAGACCACATCTGGACAAATTTCTGGTTGTGTTCATTGATGACATCCTAGTGTATACCAAGGATGAAAATGAACATGAACATCAGCTAAAGATTGTCTTAAAGACTCTGTTGCAGCATCAGCTTCATGCTAAGTTATCCAAGTGTGAATTCTAGATAAAGGAGGTGTCTTTCTTAGGACACATCATAGATGCACAAGGCCTTAAGGCAGACCCTGAAAAGGTCAAGGCAGTGCAAGAGTGGGGAAGACCAAAGACTGTGAAGGAAATCAGAAGTTTCCTAGGATTAGCTGGATACTACAGGAGATTTGTATCAGGCTTTTCCATGATTGCCCCAGTTCTTACTCATCTGACTAAGAAGGGTTTAAAGATTTGAGTGGACTGAGAAGTGTGAAAATAGTTTCTAGGAGCTTAAGCAGAGGTTGACTGAAGCTCTAGTATTGATTCTTCCTGATCCAAGTAAGGCCTATATCATATATACAGATGCATCTAGATCTGGGTTAGGTTGTGTGCTTATGCAAGACAGAAATGTTATTGCTTATGGGTCAAGGCAGTTAAGACCCTATGAGCAAAATTATCCTACCCATGACCTAGAACTGGCAGCAGTGATTTTTGCTCTTAAGCAATGGAGACATTACTTGATGGGTAGTTCCTTTGTGATCTACACTGACAATAAGAGCCTAAAGTACTTGTTCACTCAGAAATAGTTGAACATGAGGCAAAGGAGATGGTTATAGCACATCAAGGACTATGACTGTAGTATACAGACACAGAGGGCAAAGGCAATCTAGTAGCAAATGCCTTGAGCAGGAAGTGCACAGGACTTTTGAAGGGAGGATCCGTAGCTGATCATGATGAGCAAAATAGTCTACTATGCCTATGGCAAAAATGGCATAAGTGGGAGGAAGCCCAAATTTACACATTGACAATTCAATATGGATGGATTGAAGAAGCGAGAAAGGCACAGGAGACAAATCCTGATCTGAAAAAGATATCAGGAGAGGAAAAAGGTTCCTTGTATGAATCCTTAGCCTACCAGCAAGGATTACTGTACTTCAAGGACCAAATCTATGCGCCTAAAGGACCATAGCCCATGTGAACAAAAGAAGGAGAGACTTGGAATTTGAGGTTGGTGGCAATGTTTGGCAGAAAGTTGAACCAACCAAAAGCACTGTCAGATTTGGCAGAAGAACGAAGTTACCTCCAAGATACATCGGTCCTTATGAGATCTTGGACAGAGTTGGCAAGGTAGCATACAGGTTACCTCTACCCCCAAGCATGTCAAGTGTGTTAGTGTTGTGCCCAAAAGCCAGTCATGAGATGATTGTATTTTTGCACATTGAGTCATGATATTTTATTAAGGCATTAATCCAGCAATTATGTTTGTTGTTTTGTTCCTGCGTAACTTAACAAACATAATTGTAACCCTAGAATAATGATATTCTTAAAAGTCCCTGGTCTAGTATTATTGTGGAGCGGGTTGCAATAATACATAACGACTAGCATATGTGGAGACTAATATGAGATATGTAGTCTACATATGGGTACAAGTTGGAGAACTTGTGTATTGGACCGACCCACCATGAGAACACTACATGGATCGTTATATGAGTGTCATAAGTGATTCCCATAGTGATCACAAAATATGTAGTCCTTCGACCTAAGATCATCAAGGTTCCCTACATGTGAGTCACATACTTTGATACTTTCCTTTGTTGCTCGTAACTGAGTGAACTTGAAGGAGGTCATTGGGTATGATCAACATATCATTAAGGGATTTGTATGATCAAGATGGGATTTTGTCCCTCCTATGTAACCTAAGGGATATCTTCGGGCCCCTTGATAGAGTGAGACTTTTTTGAAAATGCATGGCCAATGCTCGGATGAGTTCAATTGCGATATCAATGTCATCAGTTTAAGAGACTTGGAGATCAAGAAACCAATAATTGGTATACGAGAGTGACACATTCCATGACTCGTGCTTATCTTGATATCTTTGGACAAAGGAAACAATGGCATATATCGGTAATGATCATAAAGGTAAAGTCGAATCATTCGACAATTTGACTTCACTTGGGTAGCAATTGTGTTGTTAGACCCACCATGGGGGAGGCAGCTTATGATCATAAATTGATTTAAAATCATTGCCAACGTGTAAGACCTATTGGGTTTAACACATAGAGCCATTTTTAGTGATCATTAAAATGACATGGGCTAGGTTATTTGGGTTATGTGTTTTGTGCTTTAATTTCGTATTTAATGGGCCCAAAAGTTGAGCCATTATTTATCCCTCTCCCAAATTAATTGGATTAGGGCTTTGAAAGAACATTAGGCATACTTCCTTGATAGCTCACCATAAATACAAACTTTTAAGTGAGAAATTCACAGGCAAAAGGCCCTAGCCTCCAAAAAGGACAGCCGCACTCTTCTCTTGCAATTCTTGGAGGAAGGTTGATTTTCGCACTACCCACTTTGGTAAGAGAAACTTATCTACCGGGACGTGGTGGAAGCGTGGTGATCCCGAGAGGCTCGTGTGGATACCATAGAGAGCCTGAACACGTCAACTATTCAGGTTTTGTGATTCGACTCTACAGTTGAGTGAGAGATCTCAATCAAAAATTAGGTATGAAAATTTTCGAACACCCGGTTTACCCCGTTTCACTTGGATCCTGGAGGGTTTCGGTTAAATTCCGCTGCGCTGTTTGGCTCCCGAAACCCAACAGATGAAACGTGCCCAAGATGTTTTTCAAGCTCCACAAGACATCAAAGAGACTGGATTTGAAGACCCCTACCCCTTATCAACCTGTGACTAGAAACGAGAAGCATAAGAACACCATGAACACAAGAACACTTATGCACACTTGCTGATAGTCCACAAAGAACCAAAGAGAAACTCTCTCCAAAGTAGCAATATTATTTCATGTCAAGGCTGTGCTTTATAACTAGAATGTTTGGCTTTTTATAGGCCTAAAATAGGGTAAAAGACTTAGCACAATTCGTAGCCCAGGTCACCTAGGAAACCTAGTTACAGAGGAGTCAAGAAAACCTAGTCAAACTAGGATTCCTACACCCTTTTAACACATGTTTAAGGTGTGTAGCGAATTCCATTTATCCTAAGTGACCCAAATCACTTCCATGGCCTAAATAGCATCCTAATTAATGTAAATAAACATGAAAATAAAATAAAATACATTACAACACAAGATTGGCCCTAAAAACCCCAAAATAGTCTTCTCGGGTGGTTCTTGCTTGTGTCTCCAACTTCAAGCTAAAATTCAAACTTGATGCAGCCGTGATTTCTCAAAATGCAAAGAATGAAAGCTATTGATCTCTTTCTTAGCTTTCAAATGACACCTAAATAACACAAAATAGACATCTAAAGCCAAAGATATACCCAAAATATTGAAACTACTTTTGAACCAATGATGACTCACAAATCATGACTTTGAGGCCAAATTGGACCCCTTTACCATGTAAATTGGGTTTCATGATTTTGTAGCTCTAGATGTTAGCTTTCCAATGAATCAACAATCACTCAATTTTGATCTGTTTAGCTCGAGATATGATTTTTATACGAGAACATCACCAATCTATCAAAATCCAAGGTTGTCCATCATCTCCATATGATTCCTTGCATGTTCTAATAGCTCTTTGCAAAATTCCAAGACAGTCTCCATGAAAAAGGTTGAGACAAATGCTTGAAGTGCACTAGTGAGCTCCTTAGCCTTCTTCCTTATCAATGGTCTACTAGTTATCTTTAATGGATCCTTGTCATCATTGGTTGTGCCTTCTTGGATCGTATCTGCTCCCCCCTCCTTAGAAGTATTCATCCTCGAATCAAAACCTGCATTAGAAAAGGGAATTGAATCAATAACAATGAAATAATCAACACATAAGCACTTACCTTTCACATAAGCACCAATAGCATGGAATGCTTTTGTATGGAGCTTTAATCTTGTGAAAAACCTGAACCAATATCCAAATGCAATGATACCTCCAGGTTCAAAAACAAAGTTAGAAGCAATTACCACAAAAAATCTTAAAGTTTGAATAACTTTCATCTTAACTCTAGGCATCACTTTCATTGCCTTTGCCATCTTAAAAACATTATTCCCAAAACTAGAAAAAGTGTTGGAATAATTTACCTTAGGGATGCTGTATGCACTCAAAACAAATGGACCTAAACTCAAACAAGTATTATGGTTATGAAAAACACAAGTTATGCATGTCAAGACAATAGTTTGCATCGGCCATTCAAGCAAACAAGAATTGAACACAATGCCGCCTAAAGTAATAACAAAACTAGGATGCACGAATTTCACAAAAATCTGAAGCATTTTAAATGAAACAAGATCAAACTTATTTTTGTATATATATACACCTCAATGCATGAATTTTGTGAATTTGCATGGAATGTGACAAAAAACAAAGGACTCAACATATCTCTTCAAAAGGCTAAATTTAAAACCAGAATTTTTGCTCAAAATAAAAACTTTCAGGTTTGGACATAAAGCAAAAGGATGAATGCTCAAAAGTTTGTGTAATGCATGTGTCATGAAAAAAATGCTTGCTGGAAATTAAAGATTGACACACAGAAATGGGCTAAACATGAATGGACCTCAAACAAATATGTAATGCATGTGTATGAACTAATTTATGCATGAGAAATTCCAAAGAATTAGATTTTACTTGAGACAGAACAAAACAATGTGAGACGAATGCAAAAAAAAACAAATTCAAAAACAAAAGACACTCGAACAGATGTTTCTCTAGAGAAACTCATGGAATTCAAAAGAGCAGTTGAGAAAACCAAAGAATTAGAAGGCTTAAAACCATATTTTGTCAAATTTTCATGCTTACTTCCTTCTCTTAATCTTGTTGCATGAAAACCATTTGTCAAAATAACATTGCAAACAAACACACATTGTTTGAGATTTTCATGCAAAATCACATCAGATCTAAATGTAAGGAAGAAATACATTACAATGGTTAAACTTAGTCTCCAAATATCTTCATTTGGTGTAGGAACCACAAATTTTTCACTTTTGCAGTCAATGGCTTTGGGTGGAGTTGCAATAATTTCATCCTCTTGAACCATAGGATAAGAAACAATGTTAGGCAAACTTTTGCGTATGAAATCACATGGACTTACCTCAAATTGTCACTTCTCAACCTGCTTTGTTGGTTTAAAGCATAGGACATGACTTGGAATATTGGGAACAGCAACTGCTTGGATGGGCAGCAACTCACTTGATTCTTGTAGTTCATATCCACTTAAGTCATGAAAAGAAGACAACACAACACTAGAAAAAGACTCCATTATGTTAGTGAATGTATGGCTTCTCCGTAGGTCTTTTTCTCTTCACTCAACTTGGGTTCATTGTACTCTTGTCTTCTCTCAACTTTGCAGTCAATTTCTTCTCTCAGGAACTTTCCACTCTTTTTCCCCTTAAGTTCACTCTTCTCACTTAATCTCTCTGTTGGTCTCTCGGCTTTCCCCTCATCACTCTTGCCCTTAACTTTCCCATTTTTTTCTTTTCTCTCAACCTCACTTTGAAGTTTTCTTTTATCCTCCAAGACTTGTTGCAATGAAAGTGGTACAGGCATGATTGACTTTTCTTGTTACAGTTGTGAGAAGCCTTCTATTATGGCCTTCACTTTTAGCTTGGGTACTTGTCTTACATCCTTGCTCCAAGCTCCTCTCCTTCTGGAAATTCCTCCTTGAGACATCTTGGATGCCTTGGAACTTCTGATGATCCTATAAGCCTTAGTGGCATCATGAAGCAAGTCCTCTGGTAGCCGAAGGGCTATTACCCTCTAAACTCCTAAAGCTATGACGAGCACCACCCTCGGTAAAAGTCGAGCACCATCCTAGGAAAAGGTCGAGTCTCGCCCTCGGAGTAAGCGAGCGGCAACCTTGGGAAAAGAGGGTACGCGGTCCTTGACCCTCTAATCTTGGTAAGCTGCCATCCTTGATGAAGTAGAACTCCTCCCGAAGGTGCCTTGCTCCATTGAAGAACTCATCCTGAGTACTTGGTGGTGATATCTAGCCGAAGGGGGCTTCTACCCTAAAGAGGTCTCTTTCACCAAAAGGGTATTGTGAACATGACAAAAACGGTTAAGGAGCCTTTGACAAAGAGACCTCGCACATGCCTTTGACAACAGAGACCTCGCACATGCCTCTGACACACAGACCTCCCACGGCCTTGACTTTTGGCCAGAACGGCTTATGGCCAGCTAAAGATCCTCATTCCCTAAGGTATGGACCGCATCTGGCCGAACACGTGTCATCATCTAAGCGGACTGTGTCAAATGCACTTCTCCCAATATCCTCCTATAAATATTTGGGGTAACGACCTTGGTAAGCACATAGGCAAAACTCTCTAAAATAACTCTCTTTACTCCTTTACTCTCCACTTTCTGCTCCTTACTCACAAAATACTAACTTGGGCATCGAAGGCTCCTCCCCCGGAAACACATTCCGGGGAGCTCCTAAGCCTTATTCTTTTGAGTGTTTCAGGCACCCCCACACTGGAAGTCTCCTCTTTAGACACCTTCTATATCGGAAGCCCCTATGTCAGGTCACTATGTCATACAACGAAGATGCTGACGGGCATCATTTGGCACCATTTGTGGGAACTCACCTTCATATAGCCATCGTTGAGACTCAGCATTCTATGGATAAGTGGTTGCCGAAGTCCCCATCCGGGCTAGAGAATCAACCGGTGACCGAAACACCCAGCATAGGGACTTCTTTACCTAAAGATGAACACCCTCTAATGATCACAATGAACTTATTATGAGATTTTCAGTGCTCTATTGTGGCTAAAATGACCCAACAATGGGATCAGAGGTGGTCTCAACAACGTTCAGGCTAAAGGGTGCCCTCACCAACTCCCCGTTGGGAGAAAAGCCTAAAGTCTACCACCCTAGCTCAGGGAGTCGAGACTCGCATGACAAATTCTCAACAGATGATGTACCTCTTAGAGGTAGATGTACCAGAGAAACGGCGTCAAAATGGACCAAAACTTCCTGTCAGCGAAGTTCAACACCGGAGGGGAAATCACGATCACCCCTTCGTCGAAGTTACTCCCCGAAAAGGAGGCATCATTCTCCGTTACCGAAAGTCTCCAGGAGAAAAGAAGAGCCTAACACCGCCATCCTCATGCAAAAGATCCTGGAAAGGTTAAAGAAAGTGGAAAAGCAGATGGCTCGGAAGCCTGTCTAATCAAGGTTGTCGGAAATGTTCACCGAAGAAGAGTCACCCTTCGTCCGAGCAATAATAGAGGCACCTATGCCAAGTGACTTCCTAGTGCCACGCTTGGAAATGTACGATGGACGAAGTGACCCCCAAGCTTACCTAACCAAGTACAAGCGTAGTATGGTGCTACACGGCATCGATGATGCTACCCTTTGTAAGTGCTTTGAGGTCACCCTCTCCAGCCCGGCGACCGCGTGGTACAACTCCCTCGCCCCTGGAACTATAATGAGTTTCCAAGAGCAATTCATCAGCAGTAAGCCAAGTGTGAAGATGCCGGTTCAAATGTCTGACATTGTGCAAAAAAACGGAGAGACCATCATAATTATGTCGAAAGATTTAACCGAGAGGCCTTGAGCGTGCCTGACTTCCACCCAAAAATACTTATCCTTGCCACGATACGAGGACTTCGGCGAGACTCACAACTCTTTTATGAGTTCTCGAAGGACCCTTCGGATACCCTCAGTGAATTCTATGGAAGGGCCGAGCAGCACATGACAGCTGAAGAGTTGAGGATGGGGGGACCAACGTCCGATAGCCATCAACCTAAAGGGCACAGCCACCAAAATCAGAAGGGAAAAAAACCCATGTCATTCACCCCTCTGAATACCTCTAGAATAAACATACTGCTGGCCATGGAAAGGCAAAGCAGTCCAATCCAGCGTCCGAAGGCCATGACTTCAGAAAATAAGAAAAATATGAAAAAATTTTAACAATTTCACCGAGACCATGGGCATGACATAGAGGATTGTTTCCAGCTGAGGAAGTACATTGAGTCTCTCATAAAGTAGGGACAACTTCGACGCTACCTGTGGATGCCCTTCCCGAAGGGGAGGAGGGAAGAGGAGAAGAAAGGAGATGATGACTATGATTCCGACAGACGTCGGGATCGAAGTCCCAAGAGGCATCCGGCACCACCAGCATGAGTAATACAAACAATCACCACGGGGACACCGTCGGCTAAAAGGAAGAGAAAGATGAGGGAGATATCGGTCATGGACTTCGGTCGCCAGTCGAACAAGCTTGTTTGGAAGGATGGATCCACCGTGATGTTTTCCTCAGGACGACCCACTCCTAATCGTGGCGAGGGTAGGGAGTTGGGATGTCAAGAGAGTACTTCTCGACGATGGTTCCAATGCCGACGTCTTATTCTCCCATTTGCTGCTGAGTTTGGGTGTCACAAAAGGCAATCTCAAGCCTGCCACCTCCCCTACTTTCGGGGTAGGCCCGTCCGAACTTCCCGTCCTCGGATGGATCGACCTACCTCTGATGCTAAGGGGAAGTTCATCGCAAAACAAAGTTGACCTCTTTGCTTTCGTAATGACAAGTTTCATTATCATAAATGTCCCTTCATCATACAATGCAATCCTCGGGAGGCAGACGCAAGGGAATCTCCACATCCGTCCAGATGTGAAATACTTGACTATCACCTTCGTATCAAAGGATGGAGATGTTGAGATCTCCATCGACCAAGGAGAAGTGAGGAAGGCCTTTGTAAAGGCAAGGCAAGGACCAGCAAAGATCCACACACAGACTTCAGTAGAAAAGGCTGTACTCAGAGAAGAAGTAAAAGGAGAAGAAACAGTTGACCTCAAAAAAATATAAACAGAAGATGTGGAACTTGTCCCAGGTCGAAGTACCCGAGTGGGGAAGAAACTAGCTGAAGGCGAGAAGGAAAAACTTGTATCTTTCTTGTTAATGAGCAAAGATCTATTTGCCTACTCACCGAAGGACATGCCTGGGGCAAACCCTCGCATAATCCAACATAGTCTTAAGGTGCGCCCAGAGGCAAAGCCCGTTCAAAAAAAAAGCGAAGCCTCTCGGAATATAAGAACAACTTCATAAAACTGAAGTACAACGCTTAATGGAAGTAGGCCTGATAAGGGAAGTCAAGTATCCCGAATGGCTTAGCAATGTTGTCATTGCTACGAAAGAAGGGAGTGATAAGCTTCGAATGTGCATCGATTTTTGAAACGTAAATGATACTTGCCCTAAGGATTCTTATCCTTTAGCACCGATTGATCAGTTGGTAGACTCTACTGCCAAATACGGCCTACTTAGTTTCCTCGATGCCTTCAGTGGATACCACCAAATTCGGATAGATCCCGAAGATGAAGAGAAAACTGCTTTCATCATCAAAGTTGGGACCTACTGCTATGTTAGAATGCCCTTCGGTCTAAAGAATGCCGGTGCCACATACCAAAGGCTAACGAACAGGGTGTTTTACACCCAAATTGGGAGGAATATGGAAGTATATGTCGATGATATGATAGTTAAAAGCAAATTGCCGAACGGTCATATCAAGGGCTTAACCGAAACATTCCACCAACTTTAAGAATTCGTAATTCGGCTCAACCCGGAGAAATGCATGTTCGGGGTAAATGCAGGTAAGTTCCTCAGATTCATGGTATCGGAAAGAGGAATCGATGCCAATCTAAAAAAAGTCAAGGCCCTGCTGGGATTCCAAACCCGCACAACAGTCAAAGATGTGCAAAGGCTAACGAGGAGAATCACTTCTCTTAGTAGGTTCATCTCCAGATATGGGGATCGGTGCCGACCGTCCTTCAAAGTACTCACTAAAGCTGCAAAAAATGATGGTACCTTTGGTGCTGAAGAGCTCCCTTGGAGCAAAGATTGCCAAAAAGCTTGGGATGAACTGAAAACCTACTTAACCCACCTGCCGACACTTCGGCAGCGGAAGGATAGGGAACCCCTCATCCTTTTCCTTGCCGTCAGTAAAAAAGTAGTAAGTTCAGTGCTTGTAAAAGAAGAGGGAAGGAGACAGTGGCTGGTATACTATGTAAGCAAATCACTACATGGAGCTGAGGTCAGGTACCTTCTTCTACAAAAGGCCACCTATGCCTTAGTGCTAGCAAGTAGAAGGTTATGACCGTACTTCCAAGTACACCCTATTAGTGTCCGAAGTAACCTACCTCTTTGGGATATCATGAGGAGGGTTGACCACTCGGGGAGACTGTCAAAATGGTGCATTGAACTCGGTGAACATGACATCACTTACGAGTAAAGAAAGGCCAGAAAGGCCCAAGCATTGGTAGACTTCATCGCCGAGGTCCCGAAAACCAAAGATACCTCGGAGGACAATATTAACGACGAACCTGAGTGGATGTTATTTGTCGATGAAGCTTCGGGTTCTGAACACCAAGGTGTTGAAGTAGTTCTCCGTGGTCCCGAGGGAATTTAGGCCACAAAGGCTATCAAATTCGGGTTCAACGTCACCAACAATATCGCCAAATCTGAAGCCCTCATAGCAGGCTTACGGCTGGCAAAGAGGGTGGGCGTGAGAAATCTGAAGGCTCGCAGGGATTCTCAGCTAGTGGTCTGACAGATGGCAGGAGAATATGGCGCAAAGGATCCAACTTTGGCAAAATATAACAACCTCGTTAAAGAACTCATCCAAGAATTTGACACGGTGCACATAGAAAATGTACCTCGGTGAAATAACATGGAGGCTCATGCACTGGCTAAGTCAAGGGAGTCAATAGAAGTATTGCACCATCCGAGTATAATAGTAATCTGTGTAATGACCTCAAAAAAAAGGTGGAAAGACCTTATTAAAAAATACCTCTTGATCACAGAACTCCTTGAGGATACCCTCAAAGCAGCCAAAGTGTGAAGACGTTCGGGAAGATACTTCCTGATGAGGGAATAGCTGTATCAACAAGGATATGCCTCCCCATTACAGAGGTGTATTGGTGAAAAGGATGTCCAAGTGATCCTCAAAGAAGTCCATGAAGGAATTTGTGGTTCACACATAGGAACCAACGCCCTTGCTAGAGTCCTCCTTCAGCAAGGGTATTTCTGGCCCACTCTAAAGAAGGACTCAAGGCTGTTCGTCAAAAAATGCCATAGTTGCCAAAGGCACGCTCCTGTCCAGAGATTACCCTCAGAGGAGATAGCCTCGGCCAACTATACCTGCCCCTTCGCCGTATGGGGCATCAACCTCATTGGGCCTCTACTGACCGCTCCCGGAGTGGTCAAATTTTGTGTAGTCACCGTAGACTACTTCAACAAATGGATCGAGGCAGAGCCTTTAGTAGTGATATCGGCAAAGGATATGCAGAGATTTATCTGGAAAAACATCATATGCAGATTTCGCATCCTTAGAGCAATAGTAGCTGATAACGGCTCCCAATTCACCAACAAAGGGTTTCAGAAATTTATTACCGACCTAGGAACTAAACTGCACTTTGCCCCTGTAGCCCATCCTCAAAGCAATGGGCAAGTTAAAGTGTCCAACAGGACAGTAAAGGATGGCCTGAAGAAGAGGCTAAAAGAAGCAAAGCGAAAATCACCAAGAGAGCTCCCAAGTGTGTTATGGAGCTACTGAACCACCCCGAGGAGAGCCACGGGTGAAACACCCTTCTTACTCATATTCGGTTTAGAGGCCATTATTCCCGTAGAAGTCATCCAGCCATCGGTTTGTGTGCAGGTGTTTGATGAAGAAGAAAACAACCTTGGATTAAGAACCAAATTGGACCTCATTGATGAACATAAAGAAATGGCCGAGCTAAAAAGAAAAGATTTCCAGCAAAGAGTAGCCGTCGCTACCAACTTGCATGTAAAGTGGAAAGGAATAAAAAAAAAGAGACCTCATTCTCTGAAAAGTAGAGTTCGGATCCCGAAGGTCATCGCATGGAGCACTTCGGGTAAACTGGGAGGGGCCCTATTTGGTTCTCAAAGAAATACGACTGGGAGTGTACAAGCTCGGTGACACCGAGGGTGGAGAATTAAAAAATACATGGCATTTGGATTCTTTACGACGATTCTATACTTAGAATTTTCTGAGGAAAAGGAAAAATTGTATTATTCTCCCCGAAGGTACTTAACCAAACATAGTGTAATGAGACTTCTCCCGAAAGACATCTGAGCAAGTAAATTTTGAATGTACACGCTCCCAAACAACAGCAACATCTGATGATGCCGATGGGCACTTAGAAAATTTTTAAGTCTCAAACACAAAGGAGGCATGCCGGAGGACGGTTGTTCTCGAAGATAGATGCTTAGGTCGGTCGAACGTAGTTCCTGAATGAGAGTTTCCCGAAGTACGTGTTTGGAACTTGGAAAAATATATGGAAAAAAATGCTGTGAATGCCGAAGCTGGTTATCCGAGCGTGTATGTTGCCAAACTATACCTTTGTGTATAAAACGTTGATCAGTCGTGATTTGAACAAAGGATAAGTCTCACAAAGGACGTCACTTTCCTAAGAAGTGCTGACCCAATACAATAGAGTGAAGAAAGCAAATTTTATTAACATCGGTAAAAGAATACTATAAATGGATTACAGAAGGGAAAGAAAAAGAAGGTG
The DNA here is from genome assembly GCA_005392925.1 of Aquilaria sinensis. NCBI lineage: Eukaryota > Viridiplantae > Streptophyta > Magnoliopsida > Malvales > Thymelaeaceae > Aquilaria > Aquilaria sinensis. The sequence continues at coordinate 127,976 of SMDT01003015.1, read as the reverse complement.
GCCTATTCACGATCCTGGACATCCGCCATTTCCTCACCATCCTCGGCCTCCAAACCTTCGGGATCTTTATCACTAGATCTAGGAGCCGAAGGTGGAATAAAAGGAAGTTGAGGAATTCTGCCTTTGACCACTACCAAGATGGCCCATCAGGGATGTCCAGGGCCGCTAAGAAGGAGAGGTCTAGATCTGGAAATCTTGATAAGACTTGGTGACAGGTGGGGTAGAAGCCGTCCTGATAAGACCTTTTGGTTGCTTGGTCAGACTTCATCTTCTCCACGTCCAAATCCTCCAGATCTTGCCGAAGCTCCGTGATCTCCTTCTCCAGCTTCTTCTTCTTCTTCTTTCCCTCCTTCCTCAACCTCTCAACCTCAGCCTGAAGCTTAAAGTTAAGATCGAAGGCCTGCGCCACTTAGGCAGCAGCGTCATCTCTTTCCTTTTGAAGAACCTCATTGGCCGAGGTCATGGCTATCAACCTCGCTCTGAGGTCTGACATCTTTGAGGAAAAGTCTTGATAAGCTTCTCTTGGATTTTAAGCATCTCCTCCCGAAGATTGACCAAATCCACCTTAGTTATTTCATTTAGCTCACTGTACTTAATGACAGAGCTAGCCAAGAGTTCCTTGGCCTTCGCCAAATTCTCCTCTAACTGAGTTCAGACCGAAGTTTGATTGCCTGCCCAGGCGCGATAATACCCCATGTATGCCAAAAGCTGCAAAAGGAGAGATCCTGAGTAAGAAGCATAAGGTAAACAAAAAAGAATCACTAAGTATCAAATGGGTAGGAGTTTACCTGGGCAACCTGCTCGGTCATCCTCGCGGAGAGGATCTCCTTATTTGAGCACGCTTCAGTCAAAGACTGAAAAGTGGCATGTGTGATGACCCTGGTCGGCGTCTGAGGAGCTATCTTCTGGCTATCCTCAAAGAACAAGTTCATGTCCTCCGGTAATGACCAGAAGGGCTCTATTGGGATCTTCCTTTTTGGGATTTTGGAGTCCCGAATGGCCCTCTTCCGAGCGTGTTCTTCCGCCCAGGGAGACTGGACAGCTTTGCCTGCAAAGTCCTGCCGAAGTTCCATCAGTACGTTATCCCTTAGCCACTCATCTATAAGATTTAAAATGCCAAAAATTCCCAAACCCATAGAAGAATGGCTAAGGGACAAAGCTAGTGGAAGTTCCGCGTCATCGGCTTCAGAGTTGCTCACTTCGAGAACCTCGTCGGGGACATTTTTGCCTTTCTTTTTCGGTGCTCATCCAGCTCTTCAGCTGAAAACCGCCCAACCAAGGTCCGCAAAGTCTCCACCGCCATATTGGGATTAAGAGGAGTGGAATGGATAGCTGGTTCCGAGGGAAGATCCTCCCGAACAAGGGTCTGGCCCTCAGTCCCCACGTCGTCTTCAGGGGGCAGAGGAATGAGGTCCTCTTTTGTCTTCTTCAGCCTCGGAACTAAAGAGGATCCCCCGGACGGCTTCTTTCGCTTCGCCGCCACCTTCTTCCGGGTCTACTCCCCCTTCTTGGCTTGGCTGAGGAAGAGAGACTTGTAGAAAGCAGTAGATTTGTCAACTATCTCTGCAAAAAGAAGAATATCAGTGTAAGTACGCACAGAAAAATATGAGAAAATCTGGAAAGGGTCTTACTCTCTTTAAAGGTAGAGTATGCGAGTTTGCCCCAAAGGAGCATTACCAACCACGACTTCTTCCCATTAAAAGGAGGTTGCGGCATGTTCAGGTCAGTAATATGCTCCTTGATCACCCCTAGTTCCTGAAGGACCTCTTCAGTCATTGAGTTCCATCTGATAAGGAAGGGGTACAAGGAATAGAGGGGACCTCGGGGTCCTAGTTCATGACAGCCCGAATGCGGCTATCGAACTCCTCGAACTGGGCCTCCAATTCTAGGGTTAGCAGTTTTCGATGGTCGACTACATCTATAGGCAGAGTCCCCTACGCCTAGTTGGTTGGAATGTGCCCCCACTGGTCAGCCACCTTCAGGAAGAAGAACTTTCTCTCCCACCCTCGCCAACTATCCTTCATGTTGATGGTAAATGCGAACTTCTTACTCTCAGAACCCCGAGGAAGCCAGAAATAGAAGCCACCCTTGAGACAGGGTGGAGTTTATAGTATTGCATGAAAAAAATGAAGTGAGGTTCTATCTTAAAAACCCCACACATGCAAAGGAAAGCATTGAAATAGGAGTAAGAGTTGGGAGGAAGCTGATTCATGGCTATGCCATGGAATTGGCAGAACTCACAAACCATCTTCGGCGGACGAAACTGAAGTCCGGCCTTTTGTGGGGCATGAAAAATGGTCACCTCATCTGTATTATTCATATAACTGAATAGGCTAGGAGTAGGTAGCCCGATAACTGAGTAAGAAGGGAGAAAGAATTTAGTTGTCCACTTCGCTAACTTCTTCGAAGTGGTGTAACTCGAGTGAGAATTCAGAGGAAGCCAGCTCTCGAGGACAGCGTAAACAGGTGAAGACGTTTGGAAGAGAGAGATCTAAAGTTCAGAAAAACTAAAAGAAAAGAAGGAAATTATGCCGAAGAATGAATTCAGAAGAAGGAGATGACTTCGACAAAGAAGGAAAGGCTATAAAAAGCAGGAAATTGAAGGACCTTGGGAAGGAAAACCCACAAAAACTTTTGCCGAAGCCTGGATTCCTAGACGCCATCATAAAACTTTGCTGAAAATCACACCACCGCTACCGCCACCATAGGAAAAAGAAGAGAATTTGAGAGCAGGAGAGAGCAAGAGAGCGTAAGTGTGGAAAAACAAATGAGGAAGGGGAAATTTATTGGGCGAAGGAGGGAGGCGAAACGTCACCATAATTACCCCTCGAAGGCGAAGAGGCACGTCTGACAAAACAAATGCGACCATTTCCAGTAACCAGGTGACACATGTCACCAAGTGCGGGAAACGAGGGCACACCCCTGACAACTGTCAGACTTAGGTCCTTCCCAAACAAAACGTGCTAGACGGACATAACGGTCCATTAACAGGCGTTAAAGAGCCTGGAACATCCTTTAACTAGAGAAACAACCTCAGGAACACCAAACGCCTCTGCCGAGAAAATAAATACCATTATCTTGGGAAGGACAGATATTCCTGATCAAAGAGACCTTCTTTCGAAGAGGGTGACCTTGGCCATTTCGGGGTCCAGACAGGCCTCCAAAGGAATACACGATTGGCTATCGAAAGCTCAAAAACGGAAGATATATCTTCAGCTCTCCGAGGGGGGCATATGATAGCCGAAGGGCTATTACCTTCTTAACTCCTAAAGCTCTAACGAGCACCACCCTCGGTAAAAGTCGAGCACCATCCTTGGAAAAGGTTGAGTCTCACCCTCAAAGTAGGCAAGCAGCAACCTCGGGAAAAGAGGGTACGCGGTCCTTGACCCTCTAATCTCGGTAAGCCGCCATCCTCGGCATAGTAAAACTCTTCCTGAAGGTGCCTCGCTCCACCAAAGAACTCATCCTGAGTCCTCGGTGGTGATATCTAGCCGAAGGAGGCTTCTACCTCGAATAGGTCTCTTTCACCGAAGGGGTCTTGTGAACATGACAAAAATCGTTAAGGAGCCTCTGACATAGAGACCTCACACATGCCTCTGACACAGAGACCTCGCACACTCCTCTAATACACAGACCTCCCACGGCCCTTACTTCTGGCCAGAACGGCCTATGGCCAGCTAAAGATCCCCTTTCCCGAAGGTACGGACCGCTTCTGGCCTTACACTTGTCATCATCTAAGTAGGTTGTGTCAAACGGACTTCTCCCAATGTCCTCCTATAAATACTTGGGGTAACGACCTTGGTAAGCACATAGGCAAAACTCTCTAAAAGAACTCTTTCCACTCTTTTACTCTCCACTTTCTGCTCCTTACTCACAAAATACTAACTTGGGCGTCAGAGGCTCCTCCCCCGAAAACACATTCTGGGGAGCTCCTAACCCTTGTTCTTTCGAGTGTTTCAGGCACCCCCTCACTAGAAGTCTCCCCTTTAGACACCCTCTATAACAAAAGCCTCTATGTCAGGTCACTATGTCATACAACGAAGATGCCGACGGGCATCATCCTCCATATTGACATAAGGCACGATCTCCACTTTGTTGGCAATCTTAGGATTGAGACCATTAATGAATCTAGCAATGGTGGTCTCCTCATCCTCCATGAAGTTGGCTCGGGTCAAGGTTATCTCCAAGTCTTTATGGTAGTCCTCCACACTCCTTTAGCCTTGCACTAGCTTTTAAAGCTTGAGGCGTTGATCTTTAGTGTTATAGCTAGGAACAAATCTCCTCTTCATCAAGGCCTTAAGGGCTATCCATGTGTGTATGGGCTCCACCTCATACCTTCTCCTAGAATTAACATCCTGATTCCTTCATACAAGAGCATAATCATTAAACTTTATGGTAGCCAATTTAACCTTCTTTTTCTCAGAGTATTGACGGCAATCAAACACCATCTCAATCTTTTACTCCGACTACCAATATGGATTGGGATCACTTCTACCTTGGAAAGGTGGAATGGTAAGTTTGATGGAATTAAGGTTGTGATCTTCCCTTTGCTCCCCCTTCCTTGGAAGCCCATGGTCATGCGAATGTCCTTCTTCCTCCTTAGGTTCTTCTCTTCTTGGAACTTTCCTTGGTTGCAAGATAGGATTTGGCCTCCTTGGCAATCTCAAGTCGATGTCCACAATCCTCCCCACAAGCCTATTGAGAGTTTCTTGAAGCTTTCTCATAGTTGGCTGCTTATTATGTCTTACTTCCATCCTCCTATCCTCTTAGCCCTCCATACTCCTGAAAACAAAGATCCTCAGAAACACTCACCTCATGTGTTTCACTCAAAAGATGAACACTCAAACACTCAATTTATTAGTGAGAATATTTCTATTCAAATAGTCCTCAAATGTTCTAAGAAAACTGTCCTCAAAGCACACAAGAAAACTTGAATTCTTGAAAACAATTTTGACTCCAAAAGAGGTAGACTAAACAAGCTTTAAAAGACTCTAGGAACCTCTTGCAATTGATGATAACAAGAACCACAAGAAAAGCTTTTTGGCTTAAAACAATGGGATAGGCTTGTAGGGGCAAAAATTTGAACACTTTTGTGTACTTCTTTGCAAGCTCTTTCTTTTCTTTTCTTTGTTCTTTCTTTTTCTTTTCTTCTTTTTTTTTTCTCCTGCTTACTGTCTTGATGCTAAAACAACTTTCTCCTTGAAGTTCCTTGCTTCCAAAGACAAAAAGTTAGATTTCTTTTCGGCCAAGACAACAAACTATGAAAACATGCACAATTTGAAACAACTTTTTGATACCGAAACCTCTGAACTTGGATCCTTCTTTTTTTTTTTTTTGGTGTTTTCTTGACTCTAGGATGTTGGAAACAATGAAAACAAGGAAGATTACTAGGGATGGACATGAAACAAAAAGATAAGAAACAAACAAGAACAAATGAATTGAAACCGAGAACACAGGGTAACACGAAATTGACTTCTTTTTGTTGTTTTTGGTGTTTTTGAATTGAACAAGGATGGAAACAAAAAGGATAGACCTAAAACAATAAGAAATAGGATTAAAATAGAGAATTAAATTATAAAATTACTGGAAAAAATTGAAAGAAAAATGAAGATAAACAAGAACACAAAGATATGTCCTTCAATGGAACTTGTGGCTCTGATACCAACTGATGCGAACATCAATGGTATAAAGACCATGAAACATGCCCAAGATGTTTTTCAAGCTCCACAAGATATCAAAGAGATTGGATTTGAAGACCCCCACCCCTAATCAACCTGTGAATAGGAGCTAGAAGTATAAAAACACCAAGAACACAAGCACACTTGTGCACCAAGGTAGTCCACAAAGAACCAAAGAGAAATTCTTTCCAAAGTAGCAATATTATTTCATTTCAAGACTGTATTTTACAACTAGAATATGTGTCTTTGTATAGGCCTAAACTAGGGTAATAGACTCAGCAAAATTCACAGCCCAAGTCACCTAGGAAACCTATTTACAAAGGAATCAAGAAAATATAGTCAAACTAGGATTCCTACACCCTTTTAACACATGTTTAAGGTGTGCAGAGAATTCCATTTATCCTAAGTGACCTACATCACTTCTATGGCCTAAATAACATCCTAAATAATGTAAACAAATAGGAAAATAAAATAAAATACGTTACAACACAAGATTGGCCGTAAAAACCCCAAAATAGTCTTCTCAGGTGGTTCTTGCTTGTGTCTTCAACTTTAAGCTGAACTTTGAACTTGATGAAGCCATGATTTCTAGGAATTTAAACCATGAAAGTTGTAGATCTCTTTATTACCTTTTAAATGACACCTAAATCACACAAAACAGGCATCTAAAGCCAAACATATGCCCAACATACTGCAACTACTTTTGAATCAGCGATGACTCACAAATCGCGACTTTGAAGCTAAATTGGACCCACTTAACATGCAAATTGGGTTTTATGGTATGCATATGATTTGTAGCACCAGATGTTAGCTTTCCAATGAATCAAGAATAACTCAATTTTGATCTGTTTAGCTCAAGATATGATTTTTATACCGGAACATCGCCAATCTGTCAAAATCCAAGCTTGGCCATCATCTCCATATGATTCCATCCATGTTCCAAAAGCTCCTTGCGAAATTCCAAGACCATTCTCCATGAAAAAGCTTGAGAAAAAAGCTTGAAGTGCACTAGTGAACTCCTTAGGCTTCTTCCTTGTCAATGGTCCACTAGTTATCTTCAATGGATCCTTGTCATCATTGGTTGTGCCTTCGTTGATCGTATCAAAAGCTACAAGCAAAGATCAAGTAATCCATCACTAAGTAAATGGCTCCACTAAGTTTTCTCTTAGGTTCCAAGTAATCAAAGGATCATGGCACCAAAACAACAACAAATAAACAAAACCCATGCATCAAAAGGCCAAACAAACAATAAATCATCAAGGATTTCCAGTTATCTCAAGTTCAAATTGAGCCTATGTAAGAAAAAAGTGATTCCAAGCTTGCGAAGCATGGATTTTACTTGAAATGGGATAACCATTGCTTATGCACCCCTTGGGCCTTCCATTTTCAATAAGAAATCTTGAATTTTTGCATGAATTGAAGGAGAAATCAAGTGGGAAAGGTTAAGCTCAGGTTTGGAGAAGAAAAGAGTAAATAGTAGCAGCCAAAGCCTCACTTTTACAATTTTTAAGCCTTTAACCCAACAAGCCCTACAACTTTCGTTAAATTGTTAGAAAGAACCCCTTCCCAAAATCATAACCTTTGGTGAAATCTTATTCAAACCTTCAATACTTAATCAAATTTTTGGGTGCTAAACTAGGGTTACATTTTAAAACATGTTTTTGACTCCAAAGACTCAACTTGACACCTTGGGATGCAAAATTACTATTTCACCCCTAAATCTTTTTCGATGCTGATGCCCAGCAGCATCCTCGTCGAATAACATGCTGACCTGCGGGGAGAACTTCTTGTGTCAAGATGTCTAAAACACTTAGAACAACAAGGGTTAGGAGCGACCTGGAATGTGTTTTTGGGGGAGGAGACTCCGATGCCTAAGTCAGTATTTGTGAGAGTAGTAGTAGTAAGGAATAGAAAGTGGGGAAAAAATGAGACTTTTGTGTCCACTTCTTACCAAGGTCCTTCCCACATATTTATAGGGAGGTGGAGGGAGGAGGCCGTTTGACACAACCTATTCATATCGTGACACGAGTTCGGTTAGATTTGATCTGTACCTTCAGAGAAAGGTATCTCTAGCTGGCCGTAGGCCGTTCCGGCTAGAGGGCAAGGGTGCATGTGAGGTCTCTTTGTCAGAGGCTCCTTAACGATTTTTGTCATATCTCCGTGAAAGCCCTTCAGGGCATGAGACCCCTTCGGGCAGAGATTTTCCCCGAGGGCTATTGGGGAAGGCCCTTCGGTAGAGTGGGTCACCTTCAGGAGACATTTTTCTCCATCAAGGATGGTGGATCAACTTTTTCGAGGTTGGTAGGTTTGTAGATCCGAGGGCGGTGAAAGACACATTTTCCCGAAATTGGTCATGTTACCTTGTTGAGGGTGGTGTATGAGTGTTCCCCGAGGTCGGGGCTACGCTCACACCAAGGATGGTTTCTGGCTATCTGATTAGGAGATCTAGGGGGCCATCACCCTTCCACTATTAGTTAGTGTTCCCTTCAAGGATAGTGAGGGCACCCCTTCTCCGACGTTGGTCGCACATACTCACTGAGGGTAGTGCTCAACAAGCCAATTGGGAGTTCTTTAAAGGTAATAGCCATTTGGCTATCACCGCCCCCCCCCGGGGGAAGCTGAAGTTGTGTCTTCGGCGTTAAGCCTTTGTAAAAGTGATGTGAAAATCTTTGCTAAAGGTAGTAGACGTCCGAGTTAGCATAGCCGAACTCTGACCAAGGTCACTTTCTTTGGTTTGGGCACCCTTTTTGGTGTAAGATGTCTCATTTGGTCGTAGTAGGGTCTTGGACCAAACTCTCGACATCTCTGAAGTAGTGTGTTTGGACTGGCGTGAATATTCCCCCTCTGAATTTTTAGTTGCCTACTAGTGAATTGTCGCATCTTTTGACCAAGTAGACGCATCAGTTCGGGCTAGGCTTGCAAAGGTCTGCTAGCTGTCAGAAGGCGTGCCTTGTTTCTCGCATCAGGTGACATGTGTTATCAGGTGACGGGAGAACGGTCACGTCTGTTACATCGGTTACGTCCCTTTGCCTACCAAGGGTCATTATGGTGACGCTTCGCCTGCCTCCTTCAGTCTGTATAAACCTTTCCTCCTTAAGATTTTTCCACACTTCTCACCTTTCACTCTCTTTTGCTCTCTAATTTCTCTTGTCTTTTTCTCTCTTTGGCACTGGTGCTAGCGGCAGAGCAATTTTCGGTGAGTTTGTGGTGGTTTCCAAGGTTACTATCTTCATTCCGAACTAGGTGGGTCTCCTTCCGAAGTGCTTTTTCTTTGTTTTGATTCTTTCCCTCTGTTCTTCCTGAGGTTAGGGTCTTGTTTCTGAACATGTCTTCTTACCATATTGAAGTTCACCCCATTCCATAGAGTTGGCTCCCACTTAACTCTTATCGAGTTGTGCCACTTCAGAGAAAGTGAAGAAGTGGTCGGCTAAATTTTTTCTCCCTTCTTACTTCATCACCAAGCTACCTAGTCCTGGTATGCTCGGCTATGCTCCTCATTCAGATAAGGTTACAGTCTTTGGTATCCCCCTCCGAAGACGGTTTGTGACTTTTGCCAATTCCATGGCATAACTGTGAACCAACTTCCTTCGAATTCCTACTCCTACTTCAATGCTTTTCTTTGCATGTGTGGGATCTTCAACATAGAGCCCCACTTTATCATTTTTATGCAATACTAGAAACTCCACCATGTTTCAAGGGGTAGGTTCTATTTCTTGCTCCCAGATGGAGCAAGAAATATACATTCACCTTCAGAACAAAGGATAGTTGGCAAGGGTGGCAGAAGAAGTTCTTTTTTCTGAAGGTGGATAAGCGATGGAAGGATGTGCCGACCAAATGGGCTTTGAGGACTCTTGATACTAATGTAGTAGACCCGACGAACCTCTTAACCTTAGAGCTAGAGCCCCAATTTGAAGAATTTGACAGCCATATTCGGTTTGTTGTGGATTGGGACCACGAGGCCCCTCCGCGTTCTTTATACCGCTTTCCCATCAAATGGAATTTCATGACCAAAGAGGACCTTTGGGAACTTGGGGTAATTAAGGAGCATGTTACCAATGAAGGTATGCCAAAGCCCTTGGTTGATGGGATGAATGCATGGTTGGTGAAGCTCCTTCAGGGCGAACTCACGTACTCGGGACTTCAAGAGAGTAAGCTCCTTCCCAGATTTTGTCATCTATACCATTCTATACTTACATTGATGTTCTTTTGTTTGAAAAGATGGGTGGCAAGTCTACTCTTTTTACAAAAGTGATATGATCAAAGAAGGCACAAACAAGGATAACAAGGATCCATTGAAGATAACTAGTGGACAATTGACAAGGAAGAAGGCTAAGGAGCTCACTAGTGCACTTCAAGCTTGGATGTTGACAGATTGGTGATGTTCTGGTACAAAATTCATATCCTGACCTAAAGAGTTCAGAATTAAGTGATTCTTGATTCATTGGAAAGCTAACATCTGGAGCTACAAATAATATGAAGATCATGAAAACTATTTTGCACGTTAAGGAGGTCGCATTTAGCTTCAAAGTTGCGATTTATGAGTTATCACTGGGTCAGAAGCAGTTGCAGTATTTTGGGCATATCTTTGGCTTCAGATGTCCGTTTTGTGTGGTTCAGATGTCATTTCAAATATAAGAAAGAGATCGACAACTTCCATTCTTTGTATTTTGAGAAATCATAACTGCATCAAGTTCAAATTTCAGCTTGAAGTTGGAGACACAAGCAGGAACCACCTAAGAAGACTATTTTGGGGTTTTTATGGCCAATCTTGTTTGTTAACGTATTTTATTTTAGTTTCCTATTTATTTACATTATTTAGGATGTTATTTAGGCCATGGAAGTGATTTAGGTCACTTAGGATAAATGGAATTCGCTGCACACCTTAAACTTGTGTTAAAAGGGTGTACGAATCGTAGTTTGACTAGGTTTTCTTGAGTCCTTTGTAACTAGGTTTCCTAGGTGACTTGGGCTGCGAATTTTGCTGAGTCTTTTATCCTAGTTTAGGCCTATAAATAGGCACATATTCTGGTTGTAAAACAACAGCCTTGACATGAAATAATATTGCTACTTTGGAGAGAATTTCTCTTTGGTTCTTTGTGGACTACCTTGGTGCACAAGTGTGCTTGTGTTCTTGGTATTCTTATACTTCTCGTTTCCAGTCACAAGTTGATTAGGGGTGGGGGTCTTCAAATGCAGTCTCTTTAATGTCTTGTGGAGCTTGAAAAACATCTTGGGCATGTTTCATGTTATTTATACCATCAGGGTTCGCATCAGTTGGTATCAGAGCCACAAGTTCCATTGAAGGACATATGTTTGTGTTCTTGTTTCTCTTCGGTTTTCTTTCAATTTTGTTCAGTAAATTCATGTTTTGATTCTATGTTTTAATCCTTTTTCTTCTTGTTTCAGGTCTGTCCTTTTTATCCCATCCTTGTTCAAGTCCAAAAATCACAAGAACAACAAAAAGAAGTCAGCCCATGTTGTCTAGTGTTCTCGATTTTAATCTGTTTGTTCTCCTTTCTTTCTTATCTTTCTGTCTCATATCCAGCCCTATTAATATCTCTTGTTTTCATTGTTTCTAGCATCCTAGAGTCAAGAAAACACCAAAAAAAGAAGGATCCAAATTGAGGAAGTTTCAGTACAACAAAAGTTGTTTCAAAATTGTGCAAGTTTCAATAGTTTATTGTTTTGGCTGAATAGAAAATTGACTTTTTATCTTTGGCAGCAAGGAATTTAAAGGAGAACGTTTGTTTAGCATCAAAACAGCAAGAAAAAAAGAGAAAAAAAAAGGAGAAAAAAAAGGGAAGAAAAAGAAAAAGAAAAGAACAAAGAAAGAGCTTGCCAAAAAAAAGTTTCACAAAGTGTTGAAAGTTTTGCGCCCCAAAACCTATCCCATTGTTTTTGAGTCAAAAAGCTTTCTTTGTGGTTCTTGTGATCATCAATTGCAAGAGCTTTCTAGAGTCTTTTAAAGCTTGTTTATCCCACCTCTTTTGGAGTCAAAATAGTTCTTTAAGAATTCAAGTTTTCTTGTGTAATTTGAGGATAGTTTTCTTAGAACTTTTAAGGACTTTTTGAATACCAATATCTCACTAACAAATTGAGTGTTTAAGTGTTCATCTTTTGAGTGAAACACATGAGGTGAGTGTTTGTGAGGATCTTTGTTGTTTCAGGAGTATGGAGGTCCAGGAGGATAGGAGAATGGAAGTGAGACACAGTAAAGAGCCTACCATGAGAGAACTTCAAGAAACTCTCAATAGACTTGTGGGAAGGATTGAGGACATAGATTTGAGGTTGCCAAGAAGACCTAATCCCATCTTGCAACCAATGAGAGGTCCAAGAAGAGAGGAACCTAAGGAGGAAGAAAGAGTTTGGCATGACCATGGGTTTCCAAGAAGGTGTGAGCCAAAGGAGGACAACAATCTCAACTCCATCAAGCTTACCATTCCATCCATCCAAGGGAGGAGTGATCCCGATGCATATTGGGAGTGGGAGCAAAAGATTGAGATGGTGTTTGACTGCCATCATTTCTCCAAGGAAAAGAACGTTAAATTGGCTACCATAAAGTTCACTAATTATGCTCTTGTATGGTGGAACCAGGATGTTATTTCTAGGAGAAGGAATGAGGAGGAGCCCATACATACATGGAAAGCCCTTAAAGCCTTGATGAGGAGGAGATTTGTTCCTAGCTACTATACTAGAGATCAACGCCTCAAGCTTCAAAGGCTAGTGCAAGGCCAAAGGAGTGTAGAGGACTACCACAAAGACTTGGAGATAACCTTGACCCGAGCCAACATCATTGAGGATGAAGAGACCACCATTGCTAGATTCATCAATGGTCTCAACCATGAGATAGCCAACAGAGTGGAAATGGTGCATTATTTCAATATGGAGGACTCGCTTCACCATGCCATCGAGGCTGAGAGGAGCATCAAGAGAGCAAAGACATCCAAGATGTCTCAAGGAGGAATTTCTACATGGAGAAGAGCATGGAGTAAGGATGTGAGAGAAGTACTCAAGCCAAAAGTGGAGGCCACAAAAGAAGACTTGTCTCGGCCTCAACAAGAAAAGTCAATCATGCTTGTACCACTTTCACCACAACAAGTCTTGGAGGATAAAAGAAAACTTCAAAGTGAGCTTGAGAGAAAAGAAAAAGAGGGGAAAGTTGAGGGCAAGAGTGATGAGGGGAAAGCCAAGAGAACAACAGAGAGATTAAGTGAGAAGAGTGAGCATGAGGGGAAGAAGAGTGGAAAGTTCCCGAGAGAAGAAATTGAGTGGGAAGTTGAGAGAAGACAAGAGTGCAATGAACCCAAGCTAAGTGAAGAGAGAAACACCTACATAGAAGCCATAATTTCATCTAACATAACAAAGTCTTTTTCTAGTGTTTTGTTGTCTTCTTTTCAGGACTTAAGTGGATATGAACTTCAAGAAACAAGTGAGTTGCTGCCCATCCAAGAAGTTGGTGTTCCCAACATTCCAAGTTATGTCCCATGCATCAAACCAACAAAGGAGGTTGAGAAGGAGCAAATTGAGGTGAGTCCAAGTGATTTCATAGGCAAAAGTTTACCTAACATTGTTTCTTATCCTATGTTTCAAGAGGATGAAATTAATGCAACTCCAACTGAAGCCATTGAGTGCAAAAGTGAAAATTTTGTGGTTCCAAAGGAAGATACTTGGAGACGAAGTCCAGCCACTGTAATGTATTTCTTCCTAACACCTAGATTTGATGTAGTTTTGCATGAAAATCTCAAAGAATGTGTGTTTGCTTGCAATGTTATGTTGAAGAATGGTTTTCATGAAACTAGATTAAGAGAATGAAGTAAGCATGAAACTTTGACAAAATATGGTTTTAAGCCTTCTAATTCTTTGGTTTTGTCAAATTAGCTTTTGAATTCCATGAGTTTCTCTAGAGTAAAATCTGTTTTGGAGTCTTTTGTCTTTGAATTTGTCTGTTTTGCATCCATTTCACATTGTTTTGTTCTGTCTCAAGTTAAATCTACTTCTTTGGAATTTTTCTTGCATAAATTTGTTTTTACACATGCATTACATGCTTATTTGATTTTCATTCATGTTCAGCCCATATTTGTGTGTCAATCTTTAATTTCCAGCAAGCATTTTTTTGTCATGACACATGCATTACACAGACTTTTGAGCATTGATCTTTTTGCTTTATGTCCAAACCTGAAAGTTTTTATTTTGAGTCAAAATTCTTGTTTTAAATTCAGCCTTTTAAGGAGGTATGTTCAGTCCTTTGTTTTGTGTCACATCTCATTCACAAATTTCATGCATTGTTGTGCATATACATGCAAAAATAAGTTTGCTATTGAATTGGTTTCACTTAATCCTATCTACTCCAATCTTGTTTCATTCAAAATGCTTAGGATTTTTGTGAAATTCATGCATTCTTGTTTTGTTATTAGTTTAGGCCGCATTGTATTCAATTCTTGTTTATTTGAATGGCCGATGCAAACTATTATCTTAACATGCATAACTTGTGTTTTTCATAACCATAATACTTTTGTGAGTTTAGGTCCATTTGTTTTGAGTGCATACAACATCCCTAAGGTAAATTATTCCAACACATTTTCTAGTTTTGGGAATAACATTTTTGAGATGGCAAAGGCAACGAAAGGGATGCCTAGAGTTAAGATGAAAATTGTGCAAAATTTCAGATTTGTTGTGCTAATTGCTTCTAATTTTGTTTTTGACCCTAGAGGTATCAAAATTATCATTGCATTTGGATATTGGTTCATGTTTTTCACAATATTAAAGCTCCATACACAAGCATTCCATGCTATTGGTGCTTATGTGAAAGGTAAGTGCTTATGTGTTGATTGTTTAATTGTTATTGATTCAATTCCCTTTTCTAATGTAGGTTTTGATTCGAGGACGAATCCTTCTAAGGAGGGGGGAGCTGATATGATCAAATAAGGCACAAACAAGGATAGCAAGGATCCATTGAAGATAACTAGTGGACAATTGACAAGGAAGAAGGCTAAGGAGCTCACTAGTGCACTTCAAGCTTGGATGTTGACAGATTGGTGATGTTCTGGTACAAAATTCATATCTTGACCTAAACAAATTGGAACTGAGTGATTCTTGATTCATTGGAAAGCTAACATCTGGAGCTACAAATAATATGCAGATCATGAAACCTAGTTTTCACGTTAAGGAGATCGAATTTAGCTTCAAAGTCGCGACTTACGAGTTATCGCTGGTTCAGAAGCAGTTGCAGTATTTTGGGCATATATTTGGCTTTAGATGTCTGTTTTGTGTGGTTCAGATGTCATTTCAAAGATAAGAAAGAGATCTACAACTTCCATTCTTTGAATTTTGAGAAATCATGGCTGTATCAAGTTCTAATTTCAGCTTGAAGTTGAAGACACAAGCAGGAACCACCTGAGAAGACTATTTTGGGGTTTTTATGGCCAATCTTGTTTTTTAACGTATTTTATTTTAGTTTCCTATTTATTTACATTATTTAGGATGTTATTTAGGCCATGGAAGTGATTCAGGTCACTTAGGATAAATGGAATTTTCTGCACACCTTAAACATGTGTTAAAAGGGTGTAGGAATCCTAGTTTGACTAGGTTTTCTTGAGTCCTTTGTAACTAGGTTTCCTAGGTGACTTGGGCTGCGAATTTTTTTGAATCTTTTACCCTAGTATAGGCCTATAAATATGCACATATTCTGGTTGTAAAACAATAGCCCTGACATGAAATAATATTGCTACTTTGGAGAGAATTTCTCTTTGGCTCTTTGTGGACTACCTTGGTGCACAAGTGTGCTTGTGTTCTTGGTATTCTTATACTTCTCATTTCTAGTCACAGGTTGATTAGGGGTGGGGGTCTTCAAATCCAGCTCTTTAATGTCTTGTGGAGCTTGAAAAACATCTTAGGCACGTTTCATGGTCTTTATACCATTGGGGTTCGCATCAAAAAGTCTCTTCCTCGGCCAAGCCGAGAAGAGGAAGCAGCAAAAGAAGAAGGCTGCACCTAAGAGGAAGAAGGCACTGGGTGGTCTCTCTTCGGTGATGAATTTGAAAAAAGCCAAGGAGGACTCCCTTCCACTTTTACCCAAAGGGGAAGTAGAGGTGCTGGATCAAACTCCTGTTCATGACGACCGCCTTTTGGAACCGGCCATCAGTTCTTCCTCTTTGAGTCCCAATGCGACTGCCAAGGTGTTGGAGACTTCGATCGGGGAGCTTTTGGCTGAAGAACTACAAGAGCGCTGAAGAAGAAAGGGAAATGGTATTCCTACCGACGTGCTCAACATCAGCAACTCTGAGGGAGACGACGCCAAACTTCCCCCATGTTTGTCCCTTAGCTATTCCTCCATGAGTTTAGGAAATTTTGGCATTTCAGACCTTATAGACGAATGGCTAAGGGATAACATTTTGATGGATCTTTAGCATGACTTTGCAAGCGAAGGAGTGCAGGTTCCATGGGTGGAGGACCATGCTTGGAATAAGATAGTTTGGGACTCCAAAATGCTGAGGGAAAAGGTTCCAAAGGAGCCTTTCTAGACTTTCACAGAGGACGTGGACTTGTTCTCTGAGGACAGTCAGAAGATGGCACCTCAGATGGAAAAGGGCATTATGACGAATGCCACCTTTCAGTCCCTAACAGAGGAGTGCCCAAATTAGGCAGTCCTCGCCGCAAGGATGAGCGAACAAGCTACCTATGTAGACTTTAAACCTTTAGGACTTAGAAAATTTCTGAGCCTTTGTTGCCTTTTGACCCTTATTCAAAATCCTCACCTTTCGCAGTTGTTGGCGTACAGTGGGTACCTTCAAGCTTGGGCAGCTAAGCAGTCTTTTATCCGAAGTTGGTCGGAGGAGAGCTTGGCCAAGGCCAAGGAACTTTTTGCCAGCTCGGTCATCAAATACGCTGAGCTTAATAAAATCACCAAAAAGGAGTTGGCCATCCTTCGGTAGGAAGTGCTGAAGAGCCAAGGTAAACTTATAGAGGATTTTTCCTTCAAGTTGTCAGACCTTGGGGTGAAGGTGATATTCCTGACCTCGACAAAAGAGGCTTTTCAAAAAGAAAAGGAGGAAGCCGTCGTTAATCTTATGAAGACATTGGGGCTTAACGCCGAACTCTAAGCTGAGGTCGATCGGCTGAAGAAGGGCAAGAAAAAGAAGAAGAAAAATCTAGAGAAGGAGGTCGAGATCCTCAAGAAAGAGTTGGAGGACTTGAATGCGGTGAACGCTAAGTCTGATGAGGTGACTAAGTCCTCTTACTAGGACGGTTTTTGCCTTGCTCGCCACTAGGTTTTGTCCAAGTTTCCCAACCTCGACCTTTCCTCCCTGGCGGCTTTGGACATTCCTTAAGGACCATCTTCGGAATGGTTGAGGATAGAGTTTCTCAACCTTCCCATTCCCCTTCCTTTAGCAACCGAAGTTGGTGTGGACGAAGAGGCCGAGTCTGAAGATGACCTAGCCGAAGATGCTAAAGACCCCGAAGATGGGCAAGACAAGCAATAGGTGCCTCTTTTTCATTGCCCTTTTTTTTTTTGGGGAGTTCTACACCTTGTACTTTTTATAATGAAATGTTAATAAAATGGAACTTTTGTTTCTTCAAAATTTTGGCTAAGTTCCTGATTAATATGACCTCAGATAATGTCTTCATCCTTCGGCGTTTTAACCATCTACGGTTATGAGTCACACTTTTCTTTTAAAGTCATAGAAAGTTATTCCCTTTGAAGGTTTGATGACCATTTTTGGTCAACCTTCTTTGGAAAACTTGGCTTTCAAGAATAATTCAGTACCTTTGGCACCAACCGTATTTAGTGGATCACCTTTGATTAAACTTAATTTATGCAAAAATAGTTAAGCACCTTCAGAATTAGCCATATTTGGGAACAGTCATATTCTTTTTTCCATCTTCAACACAAACCATGTTCGGTTGACTACCTTTGACAAAAATTGGACAATTTTACTTATGGACTTTCGAAAACAACCACATTCGATTTTTCCTCCTTCGGCACCAACCATGTTTGGTCAGTCACCTTCGGTAAAAGAAGTACAATTTTTCCCATGAAAATTTTTCTAATTGTATAATTTTTTCAAAGAGTCTGAATGCCATGTATTTTTCAATTCTCCACCTTCAGTATGGCCAAGCTTGTAGACTCTAGGGCAAACTTCCTCGAGGACCAAATAAGGTCCATCATAATTTGCCTGATGTACTCCATGAGGCTGTCTTCAGGCTTCAAATTCAACCTTTTGGAGAACAAGGTCCCCATTCTTGATTCCTTTACCCTTGACATGTAGGTTTGTAGCAATGGCTACTCTTTGCTGAAAAGCTTTTCTTCTAAGTTCGGCCATCTCTCTATGCTCATCAACCACATATCCAACTTGGTTCTTAAATCGAGGTGGTTGCCTTTTTTGTCGAACACCTGTATTCTAATAGATGGCTATACAACCTCGACATGGATAATGGCCTCTGTGCCAAAGATGAGTGAGAAGGGTGTCCCACCCGTGGCCCTTCTAGGAGTGGTTCGATAGCTGCACAGCACACTCGGAAGCTCTTCTGCCCATTTTCTCTTTGCTTCTTTCAACCTCTTTTTCATACCATCTTTTATCGTTCTGTTGGACACTTAAACTTGTCCATTGCTCTTAGGGTGGGTGACCATGGCAAAGTGCAATTTTATCCTGAGGTTAGCAGCGAATTCTTGGAAACCTTTATCGGTAAACTATGATCCATTATCAGCTACTACCACCCTCGGCATGCCAAATTTGCATATGATGTTCTTCCAGACAAATCTTTGTATGTCCTTCACCGATATTGCTATTAAAGGCTCTACCTCGATCCACTTGGTAAAATAGTCTACTATGACTATGCAGAACTTCACTCCTACTGGAGCTATTGGGAGAGGCCCAATAAGGTCAATACCCCAAACAAGGAAAGGGCAAGGATAGTTTGCCGAACTTATGACTTTCGAGGATAGTCTCTGGATGGGAGTGTGTCTT
Organism: Aquilaria sinensis; assembly: GCA_005392925.1. Taxonomy (NCBI): domain Eukaryota; kingdom Viridiplantae; phylum Streptophyta; class Magnoliopsida; order Malvales; family Thymelaeaceae; genus Aquilaria; species Aquilaria sinensis. The sequence goes on along the minus strand of SMDT01003015.1, from coordinate 109,333 downwards.
TGGCAGTTGTCGTATCTCTGGATAAACTGCCTCCTGTCCTTCCTCAAGGTATGCAAGAAATATCCTTGGTGAAGTAGTACCCCGGCTAGCACGTGAGTTGCAATGTGAGAACCGCAAACCCCCTCATGGACTTATTTAAAAACCATCTCAGCTTCCTCTACGCTGACACACCTATGCAATGGTTTTGCATATCCTTGTTGGTACAAATCTTCTCCAATCCTAAAGTATCTTCCTGAGCGCCTTCACACCTTAGCAGCTTCAAAAGGGTCTCTGTGAAGTTCTGAAGTTGTGTGGTGCTTCTTGATACGATCTTTCCGCCCTTTGTCCGAGGTTGCTATATGCATTACCATTATGCTTGGTTGATACAACACTTCGGTTGATTCCTTCAATTTGGCCAGAGTATCTACCTCCATATTATCTCATCATGGTACATTTTCTATATGTACCGTGTCGAACTCCTGGATGAGCTTTTTCACCAAGTCATGGTACTTTGCCAAGTTTGGGTTCTTTGCATCGTAATCCCCTACCATCTATCAGACCACTCATTGAGAATTGCTGTGGGCCTTCAGATTCTTCTTACGCACTCTTTTTGCCAGCTACAAGCTTGCTATAAGGGCTTCATATTTGGTAACATTGTCAGTGACATTGAATCCGAATTTGATGGCCTTCATGGCTTTCATATCTTTGGGCCCACGAAGGATTACTCCAGCTCCTTGACGTTCAAAACTGGAGGCTCCATCAACAAAGAATGTCCACTCAGGTTCAACAATTTTGATGTCCTATGAGGTATCTTCAATTTTTGGTACTTTGGCGATGAAGTCTGCCAATGCGCACTTTTATTGCCCTTCTCAGCTCATGGGTGATGTCGTATTCACTAAGCTCAATGCATCACTTTGATAATCTTCCCAAGTGTTCTACCTTTTTCATGACATCTCGAAGAGGTAGGTTACTTCAGACAATGATAGGGTGTCCTTGGAAGTAAGGCCATAGTCTCCTACTTGCCAGCACAAGAGCGTAGATGGCCATTTGCAGGAAAGGGTACCTAACTTCAAAATCGTGCAGGGACTTACTGACATAGTATACTGGCCATTATTTTCCTCCCTCCTTCCTCACTAGCACCGAATTTGAAGCTTTTTCGGTAACGGTGAGGTAAAGGATGAGAGGTTCCCCTCACAGTGGCAACCGAAGTGTCAGCAGGCAGGCTAGGTGGCTCTTGAGTTCATCCTAGGCCTTTTGGAAGTTTTTGTTCCAAGGATGTTCCTCAGAGCCAAGGTTGCCTTCATTCTCTGCTGCTTTGGTGAGCACTTTCAAGAATGGTCGGCACCGGTCCCCGTACCTTTAGATGAACCTACTAAGGGCCGTGATTCTCCCAGTAAGCCTTTGCACATCCTTGGTCATCATCGGAGTTCGGAATGCTAGCAGGGCCTTAACCTTTTATGGGTTGGCATCAATACCTCTCTTGGATACCATAAACTCGAGGAATTTGCCAGTTGTCACCCCAAACACACAGTTCTCAGGGTTAAGATGAATCCCAAATTTTTTAAGTTGGTTGAATGTTTGCCCGAAGTCTACGATATGACTGCCAGGTAGCTTTCTCTTGACTATCATATCGTCTACATATACTTCTACATTTCTTCTAATTTGGGAGCTGAATACCTTGCTCATCAGCCTTTGGTACGTTCCTCCCACGTTTTTAAGGCTGAATGGTATTCTCACATAGCAGTAGGTACCGACCTTGGTTATGAAGGCAATTTTTTCCACATCTTCAAGATTTATCTGAATTTGGTGATACCTGTTGAAGGGTCGAGGAAGCTAAGCAAACCGCATTCAGCACTAGAGTCTACCAATTAGTCTATTGGTGGCAGAGGGTAGGAGTGCTTCATGCAGGTGTCATTTATGTTTCGAAAGGCCATGCACATCCAGAGCTTATTACTCCCTTCCTTGGTGGCAACAATGACGTTGCAGAGCCACTCGGGGTACTTGACCTCCCTTATTATGCCCACCTCCATTAATCGTTGGACTTCAACTTTAATAAAGTTATTCTTATGCGCCGAGAGGCTACGCTTTTTCTGCCGAATAGGCTTTACCTCCGGACACACTTTAAGGCAATGTTGAATTATACCAGGGTCTACCCCCAACATATCACTTAGAGAGTAAGCAAACAGATCTTTGTTCATTAATAGAAGGGTACAACCTTTTCCTTCACACCTTCAGCCAGTTTTTCCCCATTCAGGTACTTCAGCTTGGGACAAGCTCTACATCCTCTACTTCTATTTTTTCAGAGTCACTTTTTTCTCCTCCTATTGCCTCTTCATCGAGTATGCTCTTTTCTCTTGAAGTCTGTGCATGAACTTTCATTGGGCTTTGTGTTGCACTTATGAAGACTTTCCTTACTTTCGCTTGATCAATGAATATCTCCGCGTCTCCTTCCTTCATGCTAAAGGTGATCGTTAGGTACTTCACATCTGGGTGAATGTGGAGATTCCTTTCTGTCTGTTTTCTGATGATGGCGTTGTATGAAGAAGGGATATCTATGATGATGAACCTTGTCACTGTGGAGCCAAAGAGCTTTTTCTTGTTTTGAACCAAAGTGCCTCTTAGCATTAAGGGCAGATCAATCCACCCCAGTACAGGGAGTTCGGATGGACCTACTCCGAAGGTAGGGGAGATAACAAGTTTGAGATCACCTTTTGAGATGCCCAAGGTTGGCAACAAGTGGGAGAATAGAACATCGACGCTGGAGCCGTCATCAATGAGCACTCTTTTGACATCCCAGCTCCCTATCCTTGCCATGATTAGGAGAGGGACGTCATGAGGGAACTTCATGATAGACCTATCTTTCCGAACAAGCTTGTTCACTAAGTTTTTGAACTCCATCATAGATATTTCTCGGACTTTCCTTTTTCTTTTGGCTGAGGGTATCCCAGTGGTGATTGTTTGGATCACCTTTGCCGCGGATGATGGATGCTTTCTGGGACTTTGATTGTGATGTCGGTCAGAGTCATAGTCCCCATCTTCTCGTTTCCTTTCTTCTTCTCTTCTACCTTTGGGTGATGGGATACGCAGGTAGCACCTGAGTTGCCCCTGCTTGATTAAATATTCAATGTACTTTTTTAGCTAGAAGCAATCCTCGGTATCATGCCCATGATCCCGGTGGAACTGATAAAATTTCTTCATGTTCTTTTTGTTTTCTGAGGTCATGGCCTTCGGACGCTGAATAGCAGTTCCTTGTTTTTCCATGGCCCTGAGTATGTTCATCCTTGTAGTGTTCAAGGGCGTGAAAGACATCAGCTTCTTCCCCCTTGGTTTTTTAGGTCTACCCCCGCCTTCGGTTGGGTACCAAGGTTGGTGACTCTAACCCTCGGAGTGATTGTGATCAGACTTCGTCCCTCTCATCCTCAATTCTTCCGCCATTATGTGCTGTTCTGGCCTTCTGTAGAATTCTCCGAAGGTGTCAGGGGGGTCCTTGGAGAACTCGTAGAAGTGTTGTGAATTTCTCCGAAGTCCCTTAATCATGGTGAGGATGCAGATTTTGGGAAAAAAATTAGGGACACTCAAGGCTTCTCAGTTGAATCTTTCGACATAGTCCCGAATGGTCTCCCCATTTTTTTGAGCTATGCCAAACATTTGAAAGGGCATCTTCATCATCGGTCTACTTCCGATGAACTGCTGGGTGAATGTGGTAGATAACTCTTGGAATCCTATTATGGTTTCGGGAGCCAGGGAGTTATACCACACAATTGCCAGAACTGAAAGTGTGACTTCGAAGCACTTGCAAATGGTGGTGTCATTAGCGCCATGCAACACCATGCTGTGCCTATACTTCGTTAAGTGAGCTTGGGGGTCCTTGCACCCATCATACATTTCCAGGCATGGTACTCAGAAGTCACTTGGCATAGGTGTCTCTACTACTACACGAATGAAGGGTGACTCTTCTCCGGTGAAGGTCTCCGACAACCTTGACCAAACTGACTATTAGGAGATATGCCTTTGTACCTTTTCCAATCTCTCTAAGATCTTCTCTATGAGGGAGGTAGTGTTTTCTTCTACTTGTTGGCTGGTGGTTGCCGGCAATAGAGAGCAACGTCTCCTTGTTTTATAGAAACTCCGTCGGCAGAGGGATTAGAACTTGCATCCGGGGATGGACTTCGTCGGCGGGAAGTTTTGGGCCCCTTTGTCACCCCTTCTCCAGCACTACGTCCTCTAGGGGGTATGTTCTCCGTTAAGGACTCATCGTGGAAATCCCCACTTCCTGAACTCAGGTGTGGTGACTTGGGACTTTTCTCTCGGCGGTTAGCTGGGGAAAGGCATTTAGCCCCTGGAGTGGCTGAGACCACCTTCAGTCAAGCTGTTGGGTCATCTCAGCCACAACAGAGCACTGAAAGTCTCACGGAAAGCTCATCGTGACCGTCAGAGGATGATCATCCTCAGGCAATGAAGTCTTTACTGTAGGTTGTTCAGTCACCATTTGAGCTTCCGACACAAACAGGGACTTTGGGAGTCCCTTGTCCTTAGAACATCGGGTCTCAATGACGGCGACCTGAAAATGAGTTCCCATAGATGGTGCCAAATGATGCCCGATGGCATCCTCATCAAATGACATGCTAGCCTGCAGGGAGAGCTTCTTGAATAAAGATGTCTGAAACACTTAGAAGAACAAGGTTTAGAAGCCCCCCGGAGCGTGTTTCCGGGGGAAGAGTCTCCGACGCCTAAGTTAGTATTTGTGAGAGTAGTAGTAGTAAGGAATAGAGAGTGGGAAAATAGTGAAAGTTCTGTGTCCTATTCTTACCAAGGTCCTTCCTAAGTATTTATAGGAGGGTAAATGGAGGAGGCCGTTTGACACAACTTGTTCAAATCGTGACACGTGTTCGGTCATATTCAATCTGTACCATCACAGATAGGTATCTCTGGCTGGCCATAGGCCATTCTGGCTAAAGGTCAAGGGCGTGTGCAAGGTCTCTTTGTCAGAGGCTCCTTAACCATTTTTGTCGTATCTCCATGAGATCTCTTCGGGGCATGAGACCTCTTCGGGCAGAGATTTTCCCCAAGGGCTATTGGGGAAGGCTCTTTTGCAAAGTGGGTCACCTTTAGGAGATGTTTTCCTTCATCGAGGATGGTGGATCAACTTTCCTGAAGTTGGTAGGTTTGTAGATCTGAGGGTGGTAAAAGACACCTTTTCCCAAAGTTGGTCATGTTACATTGCCGAGGGTGGTGTACGAGTGTTCCCCGAGGTTAGCGCTAGGCTCTCACCGAGGGTGGTTTCTGGCTATCTAATTAGGAGATCTCGGGCGCCATCACCCTTCTGCCATCAGGCAGTGTTCCCTCCGAGGATAGTGAGGGCACCCCTTCTCCGAAGTTGGTCACACATACTCATCGAGGGTAGTGCTCAACAAGCCAATTGGGAGTTCTTTCAGGGTAATAGCCCTTTCGCTATTAGATGCCATAATTTCCATGGAACCAAGTAAACCATAACAAAATTGCTTGACCTTGTCAAATTAACTTAAAATGAGATATTAAACTAGGGTGTATTAATTTATAAACCTTAATCAAGCTTACCACTCGGACGATTATAACATTAGGCATGCTCTAGTCCAAAGTGCACCTTTTGAGGTAATCACCTTGGCAAATTTTACTTGTCACTTCACCATTTGGGGGTCAACTTGATAGGGCATCCACCAACAACCCCAAGTGAATGAAGTACTACGTAATGGGAATTGACTATTTCATGAAGTTAATGGAAGCCAAACCGTTGGCAACTACATCGACAAAAGACTTCTAGAAGGTCATCTGGAAAAACATTATATGTAGATTTGGTTATCTGAAGTTCTTTCTTGTAGACAATGGAGCTTAATCCATAGATAATAGATTCCAGGAATTTGCAGGGGATCCCAAAATGAAAATTCATTTGGCACATGTGGAACATCCTCAATGTAATGGCCAAGTTAAGGTATCTAATAGGACCCCGAAAGAAGGCCTTAAGAAAGCGTCAGGGAAAGTGAGAGGTAGGTGGCCCTATGAATTGCTAAGCATTTGATGGACTTACATAACCAAGCTGAAGAAGGCCACTAAAATTTCTCCTTTATCTTTTTCATTCGGAACCGAAGCGCTCATACTAGTTGACATAACATAGCCCTTAATCTGAGTGCATGTCTTTGACCAGGATGAGAAGAATGTTGGTCTGCTGGTTAAGCTAGACATGATTGAAGAACATAGAGAAATGGTAAAATTATAAAGAAATACATTTCAGCAAACAGTTGTTGCTGTAGTAAACAAAAAATTAAAATTGAAAAGGATTAAAATGGTTGATCTAGTGCTCCATTGGGCCAAAGTAGAACTCTAGAAGGCATCTCATAGGGTATCTTAGGCAAGTTAGGTAGGGCCTTACCTTGTTATTGAAGCTGTTAGGCTCAAAGTGTATAAGCTCCAAGATGGCTTTGGAGCTAACCTAAAATATACTTGGGACATAGATGCATTGAAAAAATATCATGCATAAAAGTAGAGGTTTAGCTTATATATCTTGATGGCTAATGTATCTTATTTTTCAAGGAAATAGAAAGCTTTTTGTAATCCCAACACTTAGAACAATATTTAACCCATGTTTTGGGTCAAAGGATGGTCTAGAAGGGTAGGTGCGAGTGTGTATGCTATGAGCACTACTTTACCTCAACAAAGGCACAATGAAGTCAACCTACTACTTTAGAAAAATAATAGACATTGAAGGGAACACTTCGTCTAACTCTTGACGGGAGGATTTTTCCTAAGTCTTGAAATTCCATCTAAGTCTTCAATTTAGAAAAGCTTGATAAAGAAAGAAAAAGGTGAACTGATATAAATTGTGATAAAGCATTAAAAAACAATCAACCAATCCACAAAGAAAAAGGAAAAACTTGAAATAAGTATGATAGTGGAATAAAATATATATTAAGATAAACCAGAAGTACATAAAAAATGGGGCAAAGAAAAATAAGCTATAGTAGCCTAAGGAAAATTGGCTGAAAAGGCTACTCTTCATCCTCGTTGACTTTGTTGTCTTCTTCTCCTTTAGCCTATTCTTCCTCAGCCTCATCACTTGCCTCTTTCTTTTCTTCTTCTTCTTCTTCTTCTTCCTCTTCTTTATTCTCCTTTTCATATTCTTCGAGGCTAACTTTGGAATTATTGAGGTACTTATCCTAGGACTAGATGGAGGTAGGACCTTCAGGTATCTAAAAGGCATCCAGGAAGGAGAGGCTCATATAAGGATGCTCTTGCAAAACATGGTATCTTGCAAGGCAAAAGCCATCCTGGATCTTGCAGATGGAAATCCTACCAATCATTTACACCTCTTCTAACATGTCTTTCTTTTCCAACTCTAGCTTCTTGGTTTTCTTCATCAAAACCCTAATATCATGTTGAAGTTTCTTCCTATTTTTAGATAGTTTTTTCTTCTCCTTCGAGAAAGTCAAAAACTTTTGGCAAAGGTCCTTTTTCATGGTAAGGGCATTATCCCTCTCTAATGAAAATAGAGAAAACTTTTCCCTAAGGTTCTCAACATTTGCCCCTTGGCATCCTAAAAAATTCCTTTCATCTTCTTAGTAACTTTCGTCTCTAAAAAAGTGAGCTCCTCTAAGGCTAAGGTCTTTAGCTGCCCAAACTTATGGATGACTTTGGCTTAACCAAATTCTCCTCTGTATGAGCTCAAACATCTAATTACTTGTTAACCCAATCTCAAAGGTATCCTATAAGGGTGAACAATTGAAATAGCACAGAAAAAGCAAGGTGAGTAGCCTCTAAAAACTTTATACTTGGAAAATTTTATGGCATGAAAGCCAAAGGTATGTTGGAAAACTAGTCAGGGAGAATAGCTTTGATTATCTCCTCATTCATAAAAAACTACATCAGAGTATCAAAGTTTTGCATTGGTAGTGGTCCCTCTGTAAAATTTAGGGCCATTTCTAAAACAACATCACTAAAAAGGTACACATCTTCAGTCATGCTCTAAATTGATGACCTTGGTGTTGGGTTTTGGGAGCCAAACAATGCAGTGGAATTTAACCAAAACCCTCCAGGATCCAAGTGAAACGGGGTAAATTGGGTGTTCGAAAATTTTCATACCTAATTTTCGGTTGAGATCTCTCATTCAACTGTAGAGTCGAATCACAAAAACCTAAACAGTTGACGTGTTCAAGCTTCTATAGTACCCACACGAGCCTCTCGGGATCACCACGCTTCCACCACATCCCGACAGATGCATTTCTCTTGCGTTCATAGTGCTAGCTTGCATCCTCCAAGGAATTGCAAGAGAAGAGTGCGACTATCCTTTTGGGAGGCTATGGCAAGGAGACCTATGAATTTCTCACTAAAATTTGTATTTATAGTGACACTCAACTTCCAGGCCTAATGGGTTTCAAAGCCCTAATCCAATTAGGCTTTAATTTCGGGTTTCATAATGGCTTAACTCTTGGGCCAATTATTAATACGAAATTATTGTGAAACCATAACCCAAATAATTAGCCCATGCACTCTAATGATCCAAAAACCTCTATGTGTGTGATCCAATAGGCTCTTACCATGTAGGAAATGATCATAAATCACATTTATGATCATAAGCAATCAGCGGTGTCTAGTAACACATCATTGCTACCCAAGTGACAAGATTGTCAGTGATTCGACTAAACCTTTATCATCATCATCGATATATGCTATTGTCCCTTTGTCCAAGATATCAAGACTAAGCATGAGACTTGGAATGTGTCACTCTCGTATAGCCCAATCTTTGGTTTTTTGATTACCAAGTAGACCAACTAAAACTGTTGACAATGATATCGTATATCAACTCATCCGAGCATGGCCATGCATTTTCTAAGTCTCATTCTATCAAGGGGCCCGAAGATATCACTCCTGTTACATAGGAGGGATAAATCCCGTCTTGATCATACAAATCCCTCCACATGATATGTGACATACCCAACGACCTCCTTCAAGTTGACTCAGTTACGAGCAATAAAGGAAAGTATCAAAGTATGTGACTCACATGTAGGGAACCTTGATGATCTTAGGTCGAAGGACTACATATACCATGATCACTATGAGAATCACTTATGACACTCATATAACGATCCATGTAGTGTTCTCATGGTAGGTCGGTCCAGTACACAAGTTCTCCAACTTGTACCCATATGTATACTACATATCTCATATTAGTCTCCACATATGCTAGTCGTTATGTATTATTGCAACCCACTCCACAATAATACTAGACCAGGGACGTTTAAGAATATCATTATTCTAGGGTTACAATTATGTTTATTACATTAGGTAGAAACAGAACAACAAACATAATTGCTGGATTAATGCCTTAATAAAATATCATGAGTCAATGTGCAAAAATAGAATCATCTCTTGATTGGCTTTTTAGGCACGACACTAACACTCGGTACCTTTCCTTATCGAAGGTGTGCATTAACTAAATGCCCTCAGTGCTCATGATCTATCTCCCAATCCTTAATCAATCTCTAAATATTAAATAAGCCTAGACTCAATGAGTGAAATTTGGGAAATGAACTTGGAGGAACCTTGACAAAAAAGGACAAGGTCATCCTGGAACTAGGGACCTTATGTCATACCCCAACCTTATAGAGGCCATTGCCTTTTTGGCAGTTTTAGCAGTTTTAAAAATTTGGAGGGAAAGGACTAAATTGCCAAAAAAATAAAAGGTTGGATAGAATTATGTAGCCAAGGACTTAGTTGTCAATGAATTTAGGCTTATGGGCTAAATTGCAATAAATTATGAAGGTAAGGATACAATCATGAGAAATATTAAGTCTAAGCACTTAATTCATAACAAGAGAAGAAAAGAAAAAAGCATTTACCAAAGGGTGCCTGGTTAGCAATCCTTGGGGGCTTAATTGCCTCTATTGATCATGTTGGTAGTTCTGTAAGAAAGAATCATGTACTATATTGGAAAAGTAGTGAGAAATTGTTCTAGTCTTGGTTAAGATGCATTCTTGGCAAAAGGAAAATCTAGGGAGCAAATGAGAGACAAGAAAGGAACCTATGAACTTATGTGTTGTTTAAGCCGAATCTGCTAAAATAGGTTGGCAGCTGGCAACTTATTCTTTGACTAGCTTATGGATTGACCGAAATTTGGTCTCCTACCCTTATTACTAATTTGTATTGAAGATAAAAAAGATTAAACATAGAAAAAGGGTGCAACTACTACGCTTTACTCAATTCCATGGCCCATTTGTCTCGATTTGTATGGGTAAGAAATTTACCTTGATTTTTTTCAAGAAAATTACTCTAGTGAGCTTCAATTCTTAATTTTATTGGTTATTGCTGGAGTTTTACGGCTAGTAAATAGCCATGATTGGGTGTAGGAGATGATTGTTCATTAAATAGAATTTGGAACCATTTAGGTGATGTAACTTTAGCTCTAAGCCGAACTAAAAGAAGAAAAGGCAGCAAGTTTGTATTGATTCGCAAGGGTAGGTTCAGTTTCCATGTAAGGTAAGGGACAATCCTACAACTTGAAAATCCAAGTCTATTTAAAGCTATATTGCTAGATTTCTACTGCTGGTTGTGATGGAAGCTATCGGGTTAATTTGAACAAGAGCTAGTCCAAAAGCCAATTGATTTTCTATTTATTGTTGAATTTTGATTTCTATGTAGTTATGGGATATGTTACATTAGTGGTACCAGTAGCACCATATACTTGTAGTCTTCATTTATTATAGTAATTGATAGCCAAACGCTATCGCCTCTATCTGGCTGAACTCCCTGCCACCGTAATGGCCAGAAGAAGCTAGCGCTACCCGAGAAAAGGTGTGATCAGGCACCTCGGGAGATAGCCGAAGAGCTCCAAGCCCGGCACGCCAGGACACTACTCGCCCCCCCCAGGGTCGTGAACAGATCGCCTTTGGAAAAGTGGCAGCAGACATAGCGAGCCGAACACGATATCCCCGAAGGCGGAACTCCCTGAAGCTGGGAACCCCCGAACTCAGGGCTTGTTTCCCGAAGAGGCTCCGTCCGTACCAAAGGACGACCTCACCCAGGGACCTCGGGAGTACGGCAGGGGTATTCATGGAAGCATTTAAGGAAGCCTCTAACACATCCATTCACAGACGTCACAAGCCGCCTCAAAAGGCGCTCTGCCACGCTGACGCCATCAAAATCACATCATGGCCCGTCTCAGCACATGGCTCAAGGTAACCTACTATCTGTCTCCTATGCCCAGAAAGTCAGGAACGTCCGACCGAACACGTGTCGTGATCTGAACGGGCTAGGCACTCTTATAAATACCAGGAGTTAGTACCAGACAAGAGGTTGGTTAGCTGGCGAAATACGGCTCCCATTACCAGGCAAAACTCATCAGCCCTTTGTGCTATTTTCTCTGCCTTTCTCTCAGCCACCACTGACTTGGGCGTCGGAGGCTCCCCCCCCGGAAAAACACTCCGGGGGCCTCCTAACCGTTTTGTTTCTGAGCTTTCAGGCACTCTCCTTTGGGCTGTCCAGTCCACCAGGCGTTCTTCCTCCCAGAAGTCCCTCCACCAGTCACTATGACTATAAACGATGAGGCCCCTGGCCATCATTTGGCGCCGTCTGTGGGAACCCGCTCTGAGATCGCCGTCGTTGAGACTCGGCGTTCTAAGGACAAGGGACTCCCGAGGTCCCCGTCCGCGCCTGAGATACAACCGGTTGCTGAGCAAACACTCCCAGGGACTTCTGCGCCCGAGGAAGACCGCCCTCTGGTAGTCACCATGAGTTTCTTGAGGGACTTTCAGCGTTCGGTCGTGTCTGAAATGACACAGCAGATCGGCCGAAGGTGGCCACAGCAAGCACAGGCCCAGAGACCCCCCTCAGTGACACGCCCTCGGGAGAGGAGCCCCAAGTCCACACATCGCAGTTCGGGGAATGGAGACCCTCGCGAAGAATCATCCACAGAAATTATAGCCCTCGGGAAACGTTCTGTGGGACAAACCAGGTCCAAGCGACTGAGAGTCTCACAGCGAAGCAGTTCGTCGCCTGAGGCGAGGTCCTTGTCCCCTCAGCGCCGAACTCGCCCCCCGAAGAGGCGCCGACGATCTTCATTCCCTGAAGAAGGCCCTAGCGCCACAGTGCTCATGGAGAAGATACTAGCACGGCTGGACAGAGTGGAAAAACAAGTGGCCAGAAAATCCGTTTGGGCCAGACCCTCGGGAACATCCTGCGAAGATGACTCCCCTTTCACTCAGGCCGTCGTTGAGGCAGCCATGCCAGGCGAGTTCAGAGTACCTCGGTTGGAAATTTATGATGGCCGTACTGATCCGCAGGCCCACCTGACGAAGTACAGACGGAGCATGATAATACACGGTGCTGATGACGCTACCATGTGCAAGTGCTTCGAAGTCACCCTCACAGGGCCAGCCACGGCGTGGTACAATTCCTTGCCCCCAGAGACCATCACTGAGTTCCGGGAGTTGTCCACAGCCTTCACCCAGCAGTTCATTGGAAGCAGACCTACTGCGAAGATGCCTGTACAGATGTTCGACATAGAGCAGAGGAACGGAGAAACCATCCGAGACTATGTCGAAAGATTCAACAGAGAAGCTCTGAGCGTCCTAGACTTCCGGCCCGAAATCCGCATTCTCGCCATGACACGGGGCTTTCGGCGAGACTCACAGCTGTTCTATGAGTTCTCAAATGACCCCCCGGAGACCCTCGGAGAATTTTACCATAGGGCGGAGCAACACATGACAGTCGAGGAACTGAGGATGGCTGGGCCAGAATCTGATCATCACCACGTCAAAGGGTCCAGTCAACAAGCTCGGCATCCTACCGAACAGGCAGGACGACCTCGGAGGATGCGGGGAAGGAAACCCCAAAGTTTCACACCATTGAGCACTACACGGACCAACATTCTCATGGCGCTGGAAAGGCAGGGGAAGCAAATTCGGCGGCCAAGGGCCATGGCCGCCGATAACAAAAAGAATGCCAAGAAGTTCTGCCAGTTTCATCGCGACCACGGCCATGACACCGAAGATTGCTTCCAGCTAAAGAAGTACATAGAGTCGCTGATAAAACAGGGCCAACTTCGAAAATACCTGAGGATGTCACCCCCGAAAGGCAGAAAAATGGAGGAAGAAAGGGCCGAAGATGAGGACTATGACTCCGACAGGCGGAGAAACCGAAGTCCAAAAAGACGCCCTCCACCTCCAGCAGGGGTTATCCAAACCATCACCACGGGGCTCCCATCCTCGGAAAGAAAGCGGAAAGCCAGAGAAATTGCAGTCATGGAGTATCAAAAGTCCATCAAAGAAACTGGCTCGCAAAGATAGCTCCACCGTCGTCTTCCCCCCACAACGATCCGCTGCTGATCACGACAAAGATAGGGAACTGAGGCGTCAAAAGAGTGTTGCTTGATGATGGCTTAAAAGCTGACGTCCTATTCTCGCACCTGCTGCCGAGCTTGGGCATCTCCAGCAGCGAACTAAAGCCTGTCACCTCGCCCACTTTTGGGGTTGATTCATCCGAACTCCCCGACCTCGGATAGATCGATCTCCCGTTGACGATGAAAGGGACTTCGGTAAGCGGAGCAGCTGAATTGTACGCATCCACAATGGCGAGATTCATCGTCATGGACGTCCCATCCTCGTACAACGTCATCCTTGGAAGACAGACAATGGGGAACCTGCATATTCGCCCTGATGTGAAGTACTTGACTGTCACATTCGCGACCAAGGATGGAGACGCAGAGGTCTTCCTAGACCAAGCCGAGGTAAGAAAGGTGTTTGTAAAAGCACGAAAAACTCCGGCGAGCAACCTCGCGCAAACGATGGAGGCAAAGGTGCTAGAAAAAGGCAAAGAAGAAGATCTCGCCAAAGCAGAAACGGAAGCAGTAGAGCTTGTCCCAGGTCAATCCACCCAAATAGGGAAGAGCTTGGCCGAAGGTGACAAGGAAAATCTTGTATCCTTTTTGCTAGAAAATAAAGATCTGTTTGCCTGCTTGCCAAAAGACATGCCGGGGGTAAGCCCTGGCATAATACAGCACAGCCTCAAAGTAAGCCCGGAAGCAAGGCCTGTCTGGCAAAAGAAACGAAGCATCTCATCCCACAAAAGCAACTTTGTCAAAACTGAAGTCCAGCGTCTCCTAGATGCTGAAGTTATCAGGGAGGTCAAGTACCCCGAATGGTTGAGCAACGTGGTCATTGCCCCAAAAGAAGGTAGCAGCAAACTCCGGATGCGCATCGACTTCAGAAACTTGAACGATGCTTGCCCAAAAGACTCATACCCTCTGCCGCCAATAGATCAACTGGTAGATTCAACTGCTGAGTATGGGCTCCTAAGTTTCCTAGACGCCCTCAGTGGCTACCATCAGATAAGGATGAACCCCGAAGATGAAGAGAAGACTGCCTTCATCACCGAGGGAGGAACATATTACTATATCAGGATGCCCTTCGGGCTCAAAAATGCAGGAGCCACCTACCAGAGGTTGATGAACAAGGTCTTCAAAGACCAAATGGGGACAATCAAGAGCAAGCTGCCCGGCTACCACGTTGCAGACTTAGAGGAAACCTTCCAAAAGCTCAGAGCCTTCGGGATCCGCCTTAATCCTGAGAAGTGCATCTTCGGGGTGACCTCGGGAAAATTCCTTGGGTGCATGGTATCCGAAAGAGGCATCGATGCTAACCCCGAGAAGATTGAGGCTCTGCTTGAGATTCCGAACTCCTGCCACAGTCAAAGATGTGCAGAGACTCACCGGAAGAATAACCTCTCTGAGCAGGTTTATTTCCAGGTACGGAGATAGGTGTCGACCCTTCCTCAAAATCCTCACAAAGGCAGCAAAAATGGAAGGCGACCTCGGAAGGAATGATCATCCTTGGGATGAAGATTGCCAAAAGGCCTGGGAAGAACTCAAAGTCTACCTGGCCAGCCTGCCGACTCTGTGACAACCTCGGGAGGGAGAGCCCCTCGTACTCTACCTCGCCGTTACAGAAAAGGCTGTGAGCTCGGTCCTCGTGAAAGAAGAAGGGCCAAAGCAATGGCCGGTCTACTATGTCAGCAAGTCCCTGCATGGCGCCGAAGTCAGGTACCCTTTGCTTCAAAAAGCTACATATGCCTTGGTGCTTGCAGGGAGAAGGCTGCGACCATACTTTCAGGCTCACCCCATCATCGTCCGAAGTAGTCTGCCGCTACGGGATGTCATGAAGAGGGTTGATCATTCGGGAAGGCTCTCCAAGTGGTGCATAGAGCTGGGCGAACGCGAAATCACGTATGAGCCTCGGAAGGCCGTAAAAGCTCAAGCACTGGCAGATTATATCGCCGAAATACCCATCACTGAGGAGAGCCATTCAGATCCAAAAGAGGGTGAGCCAGAATGGACCTTGCACGTAGATGGAGCCTCAGGATCCGAACACCAGGGAGCTGGAGTAATTATCAGAGGCCCCGAAGGCCTAGAAGTAATGAAGGCCATCAAGTTCAGTTTCAACGCCACCAACAACATGGCCGAGTATGAGGCCCTGATAGCAGGATTACGCCTGGCCAGAAAAATTGGCGTGAGAAACTTGAAAGCCCATAGTGATTCCCAGCTGGTGGTCCGGCAAATGGCAGGGTACTATGGCGCGAAAGACCCGACCTTGGCGAAATACCATGAGTTGGTAACAAAGCTCATTCGGGAGTTTGACGCCGTACGAATCGAAAATGTACCTCGGCGGAATAACACTGAGGCAGATTGCTTGGCGAAGTCAAAAAAATATATACCGAGGTGCTAGACCATCCGAGCATCAGTGCTAAGCATGACGACCTCGGGAGCAGGGTGGAAAGACCAAATCAAAAGATACCTCGCAGAGAATTTGCTCCCCGAAGACCCCGGCGATGCTGCAGGACTGCGAAGACGCTCCGGAAGATTCTTCCTGATTGGCGAAGAGTTATACCGACAGGGATATGCGAATCCGCTGCAAAAATGTGTGGATGAAGAGGATACTGAAATGGTCCTTGAGGAAGTTCACGAAGGCATGTATGGTTCACACATTGGAACTGATGCCCTTGCAGCAGTGATACTCCGCCAAAGGCTACTCCTGGCCTACCCTGGGAAAGGACGTAAGGCAGTTCGACCGAAAGTGCGGTAGTTGCCAGAGACATGCAAAAATCCAGAGGGCACCCTCGGAAATAGTAACCTCGGCAGACTATCCTTGGCCCTTTGAAGTCTGGAGCATAGACCTTATTGGTTCACTCCCCACAGCACCCGGAGGCATGAAATTCTGCGTGGTAGCAGTGGACTATTTCTCAAAATGGGTAGAAGCAGAACCACTAGCAACTATCTCGGCAAAAGAAGTGCAAAACTTCGTATGGAAGAACATCGTATCCAGGTTTACTAGTGGCTGATAATGGATCCCAGTTCATAGACAAAGGATTCCAAGAATTCACCAGCGACCTCGGAATGAAGATGCACTTCGCCCAGTAGCTCACCCACAAAGCAACGGGCAGGTGGAAGTATCGAATAGGACCATAAAAGATGGCCTGAAATAGAGACTGGGGGAAGCCAAGGGGAATTGGCCAGGAGAACTCCAAAGTATATTATGGAGTTACCAAACGACGCCCCGAAGAGCCACAGGGGAAACTCCTTTCTCACTCACCTCCGAAACGGAGGCCATTATCCCAATAGAGATAGTTCGACCTTCGGTACGGGTGCAAGTATTTGATGAAGGTGGTAACGACCTCGGCCTAAGAACCAATCTCGATCTGGTGGCCGAACACAGAGAAATAGTCGAGCTGAGAAGAAAAGCTTACCAACAAAGAGTGGCCGTGGCTATAAACTTACGGGCCAGGCCAAAAGAAATCAAGAAGGGAGACCTCGTTCTCCGAAAGGCCGACTTCGCACCCCGAAGGCCATCCCATGGCGTACTTGGCGCAAACTTGGAAGGACCCTATCTGGCCCTCGCCGAAACAACGAAAAGGCGTGTACAAGCTTGGCGACGTCGAAGGCATAGAATTGAAGAGCAATTGGCACTCGGGCGCCTTGAAAAAATTCTACGCTTAAGGTTGAGCGGAGGAGGTATGTTGAACAAAAAATGTTCTAAATATATAGTAGTATCTTGAGAAAATTTCTTAAGTGCAGAAATGAACAATATTCCGCGAAAGATGCTCGCCATGATAAAGCGTAGATATGGCTTTCCAAAGTCCTTTGAGCCGCCACGCTCGGGAAAGATGGAAAACAAAAATCTCGCAGAAGTACTCGCCGTAGCCAGCGCTGAGATAATTTCCCGAGCTCCCTTGAGCGAACGTGCTCGGGAAAATGGGAAGTGAAAAATCTCGCGGAAGGTTTTCCGAAGTCCCTTGAGCAAACATGCTCGGGACAACTGGAAAAACAAAAATTTTTGACTAAAGGTTTGCCGAAGTCCCTTGAGCAATCATGTTCGGGAAAAATTGGAAATGCAAAAAGCCTGCAAAAAAGACTTAGTCAAATTTTCTCAGACTTTCCAGAATGTCTCTCGAGTAAAACGTACTCGGGACAAAGGAAGGTAAAAAAGTTTCTTTGATCGCAGGTTTTCCGAAGTCTCTTGAGCGAACGTGTTCGGGACAATGGAAATAAAGAAACTTGAAGAAACACTTAGCCAAAAAATCTCCGTTAAGAGCAAAGCTGCCTTACAATAAAGAAGTGCCCGAAGAAGGAGTACAAAAAAGAAGGGAAGGAAAAGGGGCCCTAAAGAAGCCTAAGGGTTCGCGGCGTCCTGAGAGCCACTCGTTTGTCCACCCTTTTCCGCCACCTTCCGCGCTGGAATTGGAGGAAGCTTCAGATGTTCGATCTTGGACCATTTCCACGGAGGTCCCCCAGGAATGTTTAGACCCTCTAGAAAAGAGAGGTCCAGACCTGGGAACCTTTGGAGAACCTGGTGCCGAGCGAGGCAGAAGCCGTCCTAAAACGCGACCTTGTTCATTTGATCAGACTTGTTCTTCTTAAGCTCAAGGTCGTCAAGCTCGTCCTTCAGATCCCCGACCTCCTCTTCCAGCACCTTTATCCGCTCCTCCCCCTTCGGCTCCTTCTTCAAAGACTGGACCTCGGCTTGAAGGGTTTTCTTCTCAGACAAGAGTGTGACTATGATATTCTCTCTTTTTTTGCCTTGTCTTGGAGAAGGTCTTGGTTTGCAGCGCGCAGCCCCGCCACATGATTGCGGAGGTCGGCAATCTTCAGGGAGGAGTCCGCCATCAAAACTTCCTTCTCCTTTCGGAACTCCTCCCGAAGGGTGGCAGCTTCCTCCTTCGCAGCATCTGCCAGCTGCTGGTTCTTGGCGGTCAATTCCGAGCACGTCGCTTTCGCCTTTTCTAGGGCCTCTGAGGCCGAAGCTCGGAATGCCGTCTGCCTGGCTACCCGAACTCGGAGAAAGCCGGCGTACCCCAGCAGCTGCAAAGGAGATAAAACGCAAGGTCAGTAAGAGCCAAACACTTAGGAAAAAATTGAAGGGGAAGAGTTGTGAAGGATATACCTGAGCAGCATGCTCGGTGATCTTTGCGGCAAGGGTGTTATCCCCTAGATGGGCCGCCGCTATAGCCTTGAAGGAGGCCTCGGTGAGCACCCCCTTCGAAATCTGCTTCACCATTTCAGGACAGTCCTCGGAGTACAAGTTCATGTCCTCCGTGAATGTCCAGAAAGGCTCCTTTGGTATCTTCCCTTGCGGGACTTTGGCGTCGCGGCGGGCCCTCGCCTCCGCGTGTTCGGCCGCCCAGTTCGGGGTAAGTAACTCCCCTGCAGGGCGAAAAAGAGAAACAGGTCAGAGACAAAGGCAATTCCAGAAAAAACAAAGGAAGTACACTTTGTCTGGAAACAAACCTGGCGGGACCTCGACAACATCGCCCTCGGAGTCCTCGGCCTCCTCGGCCGAAATGCCCTTGCCCTTCTGCTTGCGCCGCTCCTCGGCAGAAGGTACTTCTACCACTACATCAAGGAGGGCCTGCGACGCAGTAGGACTTTGAGGAGGGACGTCGGTTGGAGGGACCTCGGAAGCAGCAGCCTCAGGCGCCGGAACCTCGGCTGTCCCAGGCTCCTCGGCAGTCTCCTCGGAAATTTCTTCTAGAGGAACCTGAGCAGCTCTCTTTGCCCGTTTCCTCGAAGGACCCGCGCCAGTAGACTTCCGCCTTCGGGAAGCCGCCTTCTTCGTCTGATCGTCCTTCTCCACTTGGCCGGAGAAGAGGGACTTGTAATAGGCGGCAGTGTCGTCGCCCATCTCTGAAACAGGAGAGAAACATCAGCGTAAGTCCGAGGAAAAAACAGCAAAGGAGTAGAAGATAACTCACTTTCGGCAAGCGTTTCGAAAGAAATCTCCTCCTTAAGAAGCTTGACCAACCAGGAATCTTTCCCGGCGATGGCAGGAGCTGGCATCCCGAGGTCAGTCTTGTGCTCCTTTACCACCTTTAGTTCCCGAAGGACCTCTTCGGTCATCAACTTCCAGTTGATTGGAAAAGGGTAAAGGGCACGCGGAGAGACCTCGGGATCCCAGTCAGAGACAGCCCGAATGCGGGCGTCGAAATCCGCGAACACGGGAGCCAACTCTGGGGTCAGCAGCATCCTCGGATCACCAACGTCCGCATCCAGTGTTCCCTGAGCCCATTTGGTCGGAACGTACGACCAGGCCTCAGCCATCTTCATGAAGAAGAACTTCTGTTGCCACCCCCGCCAGCTATCCTTAGTGGCGAAGGTGAACATGAATTTCTTGCTCCCGGATCCCCGAGGTAGCATGAAATAGAAGCCACCCTTCGGGACCACAGAGAGCTTGTAGTACTGCATAAAAATCCTAAAATGGGGTTCTATCCCGAAGACGCCACACATGCAGAGGAAGGCGTTGAAATAGCAGAACGAGTTCGGGGGAAGCTGGTTCACCGCAATGCCATGAAATTGGCAGAACTCGCACACCATCTTCGAGGGGGATATCGAAGACCGGCCTTCAGTTGGGCTCGGAAAACGGTAACCTCCTTACTATGGTTTGAAAATGCATAGTGGCTAGAACGAGGCAGCCTGATAACGGCGTAAGAGGGAAGAAAGAATTTTTGCTTCCACCTCTCTAACTTCTCAGGGGTGGTGCAACAAGGATGGGCTAAAAGAGGCTACCAGCTCTCAGGAATGGGCATTTTCGACGTAAAAATGAGTTTGAAAACGGAAGAAAACAGTTTCCAGAGAAAAACTCAGAAGAACACAGGGATCAAAACGCGCTGGAAAATAAAAACCCACCAAAAGATTTGCCAAAATCTGAGGACGCCATCGTGAAAGTTGGCTGGAAAAAAGACTTTGATTACGGAAGCTCCGCCACAGAAAGCAAGAAAAATGCAAGAACAGAGGCAAAGCAGAGAAAAGAGCAAAAGAGTGAGCAAAAGGAACTTATGATGAAATGAGCTATTTATAAGCCAGAGGTGGGTAACCGAAACGTCGTCATAAATACCCTTTGGAGGCGAACCGACGCTGTAACTGCTCTCTGCACTTGAAAAGGCGTGCCCTCTGTAACCGACGCGACTCTCCTCCAATGGCAAAGCGCCACACGTCAACTCCTGCGCAAAAATAAGGGACACGTCCTCCAAACGTCCCTTGAAAGCTGGGACACGTCTTCTGACATCCCTGGAAAACTGGGACGCGCCGCTCAGACTGACACGCTTGGCCGAACAGACCTGCAGAAACAAAAAGCAGAGGACTCCGAACAGCCCATGCCTTCGAGGACTTCCAAAGAAAAGGCCAAGGCCGAAGAGCCCGTGATCTTCGGGCAAAAGGCACATCCTCGGAACAGGTTATGCTTCCAAAGAGACTCCCATAGACGACCTCGGAAAGAGATGCAAAACCGAAGTCTTCACTTCGGCTTTCCAAAGGGGGGCATGTGATAGCCAAACGCTATCGCCTCTATCTGGCCGAACTCCCTGCCACAAGAATGGCCAGAAGAAGCTGGCGCTACCCGAGAAAAGGTGTGATCAGGCACCTCGGGAGATAGCCGAAGAGCTCCGAGCCCGGCACGCCAGGACACTACTCGCCCCCCCCAGGGTTGTGAACAGATCGCCTTCGGAAAAGAGGCACCAGACATAGCGAGCCGAACATGATATCCCCGAAGGCGGAACTCCCTGAAGCTGGGAACCCCCGAACTCAGGGCTTGTTTCCCGAAGAGGCTCCGTCCGTACCAAAGGACGACCTCACCCAGGGACCTCGGGAGTACGGCAGGAGTATTTATGGAAGCATTTAAGGAAGCCTCTGACACATCCAATCACAGACGCCACAAGCCGCCTCAAAAGGCGCTCTGCCACGCTGACGCCATCAAAATCACATCATGGCCCGTCTCAGCACATGGCTCAAGGTAACCTACTATCTGTCTCCTATGCCCAGAAAGTCAGGAACATCCGACCGAACACGTGTCGCGATCTGAACGGGCTAGGCACTCCTATAAATACCAGGAGTTAATACCAGACAGGAGGTTGGTTGGCTGGCAAAATACGGCTCCCGTTACCAGGCAAAACTCCTCAGCTCTTTGTGCTATTTTCTCTGTCTTTCTCTCAGCCACCACTGACTTGGGCGTCGGAGGCTCTCCCCCCGGAAAAACACTCCGGGGGCCTCCTAACCTTTTGTTTCTGAGCTTTCAGGCACTCTCCTTTGGGCCGTCCAATCCACCAGGCGTTCTTCCTCCCAGAAGTTCCTCCACCAGTCACTATGACTATAAACGATGAGGCCCCTGGCCATCAGTAATCAAGATGTTAGGTGATCAATCTAAGACACTGATGTTTTCTACATGCCAAAATTGTGGATTTACACTCCCATGATTGGTGATGTTCTGTAGGCTATCAGAACACTACCCTTGGTGTGCATACCCAAGTGGCCCTCTTGTGGACTATGTAAACACATGCATATTGGTCTAACCAGTCCACACATATTCACATTTTATGGACACCATGGCAGTAAGGAAGGAAAACACTAGCACAAGTCTTAATCTTGGCTACCACACATTAGGCAATCTTATTAAGTGTAAGTGACTAGCCATAGCACCTGAAACTTCTTCCAAAAAAATGTATTAATCTAGCCATGTAAACCCCTATTTTATTTGCTTCATTATCAAATATAGTCTTTAAGAAAACCAAAGAATTCAGTGTTACATCAATAGCCCACCTATGGACCAAGTTATGGATTTTTTAACTTGGTTACAAAATTATGGCCAAATGAACAGTGACTTAGCCAATTTTGCAACATCACAACTTTGGCTACAAGGCTCCAAATATAAAAATTCAAAACCCAAATAAATAACTAGATGTCCTCTAGGTGTGGTCAAAATTAAATATGAAGATTCATTCTACACAGAAAGATATTAAAATTTAGGTACAGGATCGAAATCTGGCCACTTTTAGACGATTTTGCCTACACAATTTTTCCAAGCCATGGAAACACTTCATTCACAAGGGGTAGGCCCTCAAAGGCTATCCCATATATGTTCATTACACATAGGAAATACATGCCCATCCATTTAACAACCATATGTGGCCAAAACAAAATTTACAAGTAAGCAGCCTATCATTCACACTTAGGTAGCTTTGCACCACATCACTTACATATCCAAAACATTACTCAAATGTTCACATATTTGTAGGGTTTTGGGAGCCAAACAAGCACAGTGAAATTTAACCAAAACCATCCAAGATCCAAATTAAATGGGGTAAACTGGGTGTTCAAAAATTTTCATACCTAATTTCGATTGAGATCCCTCATTCATCAGTAGAGTTGAATCACAAAACTTGAACAGTTGATGTGTTCAAGCTCTCTATCGTATCCACATGAGGTTCTCAGGATCACCACGCTTGCACCATGTCCCGACAGATGCGTTTCTTTTGTGCTCGCAGTGCTAGATTGTGTCCTCCAAGGAATTGGAAGAAAAGAGTATGGCTGTCTCTTTTTGGGAGGCTAAGGGAAGGTTACAAATTTCTCATTTAAATTTGTATTTATAATGAGACACAACTTCTAGGCCTAATGGGTTTCAAAGCCCTAATCCAATTAGGCTTTAATTTTGGGCTTAATAATGGCTTAACTTTTTGGGTCAATTATTAAGATGAAAATATCATGAAACCATAACCCAAATAATTAGCCCGTGCACTCTACTAATCCAAACAGTTCTATGTGTGTGACTCAATAGGCTCTTACCACATTGGCAATGATCATAAATCACATTTATGATCATAAGCAATGAGCGGTGTCTAGCAACACATCATTGCTACCCAAGTGACAAGATTGTCAGTGATTCGACTAATCCTTTATGATCATTACCCATGTATGCCATTGTCCCTTTGTCCAAGATATCAAGACTAGGGATGAGACATGGAATGTGTCACTCTCGTATAGCCCAATCTTTGGTTTCTTGATTACTAAGTAGACTAACTTAAATTGATGACATTGATATCATATATCAACTCATCCGAGCATGGCCATGCATTTTCTAAGTCTTACTCTATTAAGGGGCCCGAAGATATGACTCCCATTTTATAGGAGAGGCAAATCCCATCTTGATCATACAACTCCCTCCACATGATATGTGACATACTCAATGACCTCCTTTAAGTTCACTCAGTTACGAGCAACAAAGGGAAGTATCAAAGTATATGACTCATATGTAGGGAGCCTTGATGACCTTAGGTCAAAGGACTACATGTACCGTGATCATTATGAGAATCACTTATGACATTCATATAACGATCCATGTAGCATTCACATGATGGGGTGGTCCAGTGCACAAGTTCTCCAACTTGTACCCATATGTAGACTACATATCTCATATTAGTCTCCACATATGCTAGTCATTATGTATTATTGTAACCTATTCCCCAATAATACTAGACCCTGGATTAATGCCTTAATAAAATATCATGACTCAATGTGCAAAATACAATCATCTTATGATTGGCTTTTGGGCACAACACTAACAATACTTGTCTCATTTTACGTATGTTACATGTAAATGCATACATGAACTACACAATGATCTTAACTCAGCTAAATATGCACCCTGAGCTACAGGAGTGCCTGAGATGCAGTGAACTCCAAAAATAGGATGTTGGACAGCTGCTGCATACACAATAAGCACTATTACTAAAAATACCAAATGTGCTTTAAAATCACCAAAATTTCCATATCACAACTAGAAATATGGAGTTTAAAGTACCTAAAAATTCATTCCAAAAATCAAACAATAAAGGTTAGTTTGAAGGTGTTCTTTTAGCTGAACCTGAAATGATAGAATTGAGGAGAGTAAGTTTCATTGAGAAACTTAGTAAGGGTAGCACTTGGATTCAATAGGCAATGTAACCATCATCAAAACCTAAATCCAAAGACACTAAAACACAAAACCACAATGCATATATGTAAGATATAGCAACCAAATGCAGCTACTAGTGTTGTGCCCAAAAGCCAACCATGAGATGATTGTATTTTTGCACATTAAGTCATGATATTTTATTAAGGCATTAATCTAGCAATTATGTTCATTCTTTTATTTTTATGTAATGTAAGAAACATAATTGTAACCCTAGAATAATGATATTCTTAAATGTCCCTAGTTTAGTATTATCGTCGGGCGAGTTACAATAATACATAATGACTAGCATATGTGGAGACTAGTATGAGATATGTAGTCTACATATGGGTACCAATTGGAGAACCTATGTATTGGACCGACCTACGATGAGAACACTACATGGATTGTTAAATGAGTGTCAAAAGTGATTCTCATAGTGATCATAGTATATGCAGTCCTTCAACCTAAGGTCATCAAGGTTCCCTACATTTAAGTCACATACTTTGATACTTCCCTTTGTTACTTGTAACTGAGTGAACTTGAAGGAGGTCATTGGGTATGTCACATATCATGCGAAGGGTTTTGTATGATCAAGATGGGATTTGTCCCTCCTATACAACAGGAGTGTTATCTTCGGGCTCCTTGATAGGGTGAGGCTTAGAAAATGCATGGCCATGCTCGGATGAGTTGATATATGATATCAGTGTCATCAGTTGAAGTTTGTCTACTCGGGAATCAAGAAGCCATAGATCAAAAAATGAAATATTAGACTGTACAAAAGTGACACATTCCATGTCTTATGCTTAGTCTTGATATCTTGGACAAAGAGACAATGGCCTAGACGAATAATGATCATAAAGATTCAGTGGAATCACGACAATTTTGTCACTTGGGTAGCAATGATGTGTTGCTAGACTCCACTCATTGCTTATTATCATAAATGTGATTTATGATCATTGCCAATGTGACAAGGGCCTATTGGGTCACACACATAAAGCCTATTTGGATTATTAGAGTGCATGGAATAATTATTTGGGTTATGGTTTCATGATAATTTCGTGTTAATAATTGGCCTAATAGCTGAGCCATTATTAAGCCCATAATTAAAGCCTAATTGAATTTGGGCTTTGAAACCCATTAGGCCTGGAAGTTGAGTCCCACTATAAATACAACATATTGTGAGAAATTCACAACCATGCCTAGCCTCCCAAAAAGAGACAATTGCAATCTTCTCTTGCTATTCCTTGGAGGACACAAGCTAGCACTGTGACCGTAAGAAAAATATATCTACCAGGACATGGTGGACGTGTGGTGATCCCAAGAGGCTTGTGTGGATACCATAGAGAGTTTGAGCACATCAACTGTTCATGTTTTCTAATTCGACTCTACAGTTGGGTGAAAGATTTTAATCGAAATTAGCTATGAAAATTTTCAAACACCCTATGTACCCCATTTTACTTGGATCCTGGAAGGTTTTGGTTAAATTCTGCTACGCTTGTTTGGCTACCAAATCCCAATAGAAGTAGCCATTCATAACCAACAAACAGATGAAATGTGGCAGCAACATAAACCATAGGTTTGTCCATAAAACATACAATAAACTTGAGTAAAACACTTTAGCAGTCATCCTCAAGCTAATGCTTGGTCTTGGGAGGATTTGAACACTAGTTAGTACTAACTTTGGGCTCTAGAAACCCTTCAATTTACTGCCATCATTGTGCACTTCACACTAGATCACAAAACCTCTAATAAGTACACTCCCTTCACTAAGATTGGTCCATCAAGCTCATGACTTTCTTCCAAGCTTAGCCCTAGCTCCATGGATGCTTGAAAATATAGTAAACAATCCATGAGAGAAAAATAGCCCTTACCAAAATTGGGTTGGCCAAAAATCAAGCTTGATCCTTGAAGTATCCAATCAATAGTTCTAGTTTGCTTAAAATTGCTTGCTTTTGCCTTCAATTTTAATCAATTGCAAGGTTGAAGGTATGGTGGCTATGGAGGAAGTGTGGCTATGTTCATGGGTGGGAGGAGGCTAAAAATGGGGAGAGATAACTAAGTTGGCTGCTTAAATGGGCTTAAATGAGCTTAAGTGCACAAAACACACTTAACAAGATTAACCTTGCTTTATGTCTTTTTGCTTGCCCATAAGCATGGTTTCTTTGTCTTAAACTTATTGGTCCACATTTTTCCCACATTTTTTACAAATTTCCAAGCCATAGCCACCCTTCCCTAGGTGGGGAAACGCCAAACTGCTCCATTTGACTTAAGTCAAAGACATACACATCTTAAGGCCTACGTTAGGCCCTTAGGTCCTTGATGCCTTTTTTTGTTTTCTTTGTCCTTAGTTGTCTTTCATAAGTAATTTGGTCCTCCAATATCACTTTCATAACATTCATATCCTTCCCATAACACTCCAAAGCTCTTTCTTACGAGTTTGCAATTCAGTACTCAAATTCCCAAAACCTTACAAAAAAGTCCATATGTTGCTTGAAAAACAAGCAATCCTTAATGCTTTTCTTGAGAGCCAAGTTACCAACTTGAAACACTTTTAAGGAGGTGTTCATTATACCTTTTACCCCTTGCACTTCAATCATTATGAAGAGAATTATACAAAATAATGGTTTTTAGCCATTAAGCCACACTTGTAATTCTCCCATTTTTGTGAGGTGGTAACAAACACTATGCTGGCCAGTATGTTACTAGGTCTCTCTCTGTCTAATATGAATTGAGCTCTATATGAGGTAAGGTTGGCTTAGACAAAAAAGATTGACTCGCTGGGCTCCTACGGGATTAGGGATCCCTTGTTGGATTTCTAGGGAATTAGGAATGAAGTCAAAAGAGGCTGTATGGTTTACTTTTATTCATTGTACTTATAAATTCATGCCAAGCATTGCATTCTAGTTGTGCTTGCTTAATTTCTTTTGTCTATTTGAATAGGAAGTTCTGCATTGCATTGCTGATTGTTTGGTATTATGGCTTTGTAATGGTACTTGAAACATTATTGTTTTGTGTTATATTTTTCTAGTTTTAATTTTGGATGTAGGTACCTAGACTCTAAGTTATGGCAATTGTTGCTATTAAATTGAAATTGAAAAATATAGTTGTTGATGTCTCTTATTGAATTTCATTGAAAACTTATCCCCTCTTTTGTTTACTTTGTTATAGTTAATGTGGTTGTTGTTGTGGTCATTACTAGCTTGGAGCTAAAAAGATGTCTCTATCTCTTTCTTGAAGATCATGTCCTAGATAAAGGACTTCTAACTCCTAGATCCTTTAAAATGTTTATGTAGCTTAATTTTGTGCTTATGCTAAAATGTTGATTTTGTTATGCAATGTACTTGACCTTGGTTTAATGTTATACTTTATGGAAATGTAAATTGTTGTATTGCTTTCATAAATTCTGCATTTTTCATGTTTTAAATTTCCAAGTACTCTAACACATTAACAAAAACTGAGAATTAAAAAAAAATGTTATGAATGCAAAAGCTTATGGCAATTTAGGACACATTGTGCATGACCATGACTTCTATAGGGGCTTTCTTCTATTTTGTATTCTTTTTGCTTACTTTAACAACTTCATCAATCAGATCTATGTGCCCTTGTATGGATCAAAAGTCAATCACATCCTGAACAAAGGCCCTAGGTGAGCGGTTGCCATTCGGGGGCTCATGGGCAAGGAAGCTATGGCTCTCTTAGTCTTATTGACCTCCGGATGAGAAGCTGCGTTTATAGCCTAGACCTTCAAGGTACCTCCTGATAGCCGAAGCGCTATCGCCCTGATCACCCACCGACCACGGGAAAGAAAGAGCCAGACACCTGAGGCATAGGACCTCGGAAAGGACTCTGGAGTGAACGAAATCATATACTTGAGGTACACGGCCTCGGTAGCTCGCCAAATCAAACTTCGGGAGCCAGCGCAGCGCCTCCTTCGGGAAGGCAACCGAACCACCTTCGAGGGAGAAGGACCAATCACCCTCCGAGGGAGAGAGCCCCCCGAAGATGGAGATGCCGAAGTTCCAGCCTAACTCCGGAAAAAGGCTCCTCACCCCGAAGTGAGACATCAAGCAAAGGGACCTCGGTTGTACGGCAAGAGCTATCAAGGAGTCTCTGACACTCTGCTCACATACATCTCCGACACGCCACCTTTAGACACGTTTCGACATGCCGTCGCAGTCTGATGTCCTGTCATGAAGGGCTACAGCTCATGGCCCGAGGAGCCTGCAGGTGGCTAGTGGGCCC
This sequence comes from Aquilaria sinensis, assembly GCA_005392925.1. NCBI lineage: Eukaryota > Viridiplantae > Streptophyta > Magnoliopsida > Malvales > Thymelaeaceae > Aquilaria > Aquilaria sinensis. The sequence continues at coordinate 80,840 of SMDT01003015.1, read as the reverse complement.
CGCACCCAGAAATACGAACACCATACGACCATACACGTACCGCACACGTGTCACCATCTGAAAGGGTCACCCCATTTCTTTTACACAAGGGAAATTGTCACAGAAAGAGGGGCCGCGGGGGGGGGGGGGGGGGGGGGGTGGGCTCCGGAGAAGAGAGACTCTCCTTTGGGAAAAAGGGACCGAGAAAGGCCGGAAAACAAAGGACGCCCTCCTCTCTCCACCTGAAAACTCTCCCTTTAGCCCACAGAAAGACACGCCAGGCAAGCGTCTCTTGTGCTTTTTAGTACGTCTCTCTCTCTCTCCCTCTCTCTAAGCACTGACTTGGGCGTCAGAGGTTCCCCCCGGAAAACCACCCCGGGGGCCTCCTAACCCCTGTTTTATGAGTGTTTCCGCCAGGTCTCCCTGGAGGATCTCCGTTCTAGACTCTCCCTCGCACCGGAGGTACCTCCTGTCACCACCCTGCCATGCGGCCAAGAAGCTGCTGCCCATCACTTAAGGTGATCCACCCTGGATGCCTTCCTTCTGGGCTAACCCGCACTTCCAGGACCCCCTGCTGCCCTCACCACTGCACACAATGGAGATGCTAGCTCTGCACCACCGGACAGCATCACCTCCCTTGCAAGCAACCATGGGTTAAAAGATGTAGCCCCTATCTCAAACTCTTTCCCTAAGTTAGCAGGGAGGTTGACGCACTCCTTCTTTAGTGTAATGCCCTCCAAAAATTTCTTGTTTTTCTTCCTTTTATGGGACTTTTCTCCCTCCTACTTATGTTTCTTCAACTTCTCAAGCAAAGCTCTATTGAAAAATTTAATATATTCATCACCTATCTCTACAAAAAGAGAAAGTGCTAACTAAGTACCTTGGCAAAAATAGAGAGTGGAAGGAAAAAGGAATTACTTTCCATAACTTTAGCATATCAAATTTGCGTCCAAAGAAGCACAACCAACGTAGTCATCTTCCCATTTTTTGATGGAGAAACCATATTAAAATCAATTAAATGCTCAGAGATAACCTTGAGCTCTTGAAGTACCTTATTTATCATCGTGTTCCACTTGATAAGGAAAGGATAAGGTCTACATTGTCCCTTGGATCACACAGTCTACCACACTTCGGACCTTGGAATTAAACTACTTGAAACCCTAATGAAGTTCCCTATAAAGCAGTTTAGATGACTCATCTACGTCCATGTAAAGAGTCCCTGAACTCCACATGCCTAAAATGGCCCAATATTTAGGAATTTTCATGAAGAAATGTTTCATTTACCAATTCCTCCAACAATCCTTCATGGCAAAAAGTGAAGAAAAACATCTTATTGGCTAAACCGTAGGGCAAAAGATAGTAGAATGATCCTTTCGGCCATAGTTGGAACTTGTAATATTGCATGAAAATAAGGTTGTGGGAGTCAATGCCTAAGATGTTGCACATGCACAATAAGGGCATTAAAGTATGCATAGGATTTTGGCAGCATTTGGTTGACAGTGATATGATGGAACTCACAAAAGTCACATATCAACTTTGGTGGAGGAAACTGAAGTCCAATCTTCATCTAAGTAGGGAACACAATAATCTTTCCTCCCTGAGGCTAGTAACTCAATTTGCCCTTTTTGGGCAAGCAAACATAGATGTATGAAGGGAGGAAGTATTTCTACCTCTACTTTTCTACTTTTTCTGACATGGCACAGCTAGGGTGAATGTCCAAAGAGCCCCGTAGATGTTCAACTTCTTGGGAAACAAATGGATCATTGGAATTAGACTGGGAAGCCATATTACTTACTGATGGAAAAAGAAGGAACTTTTACAAAAGGGAGGGTGAAAAGTGGCATAAGGTTGCAAGAAAATGTTAGTGAGAAGGAGAAAGGGTAGGGGCGAATGAAACCTTCAACGTAAGAAGCTTCACAACGGATTCAAGAAATAAGAGAACTCGAGAGCAAAAGGGAAAATGTCAACAGTAAGAACAAAGAATCTTATGGCCCTACTAGTGGGAAGCATACTTGATAAAGGTAAAGTGTTCTAAATTAAGTTTGGAACCTTAGTTCAAGTTTACATAGCAAGAATAGGAAAGTTTAGCAAAGTTCACCGAGTTCTGGGGAAGTTTAGGCACTAAATGATGTTTAGGGGTAAAATGGTAAATTTGTCTCCTGAATAGCTGGGCGTGGTCCCGAGTGGTTAAATTGAGTTTTTATGACTTAACTTTCAACCTTAGTTCAAACTTGAAGAAATAAAAAAGAATTATTCAAGAATAACTAAGTTACCAAAAGATGGGGCCTTAAGTCTATTTAGTCTAATATTTTTATGGCTTTTCTGTTAAGCAAGGTTATAAGAAGGGAAAGCGAGGGATCGCTGCCATAATTTCAAATTCATCCTTGCCAACCTCATTTTGGCTTCCAATTGACCTTGAAATCCAAGTTTTTGGTGCAAAGAGAAACCATCGAAGGTGATAACCGAAGGGCTATCGCCCCCAAAGAACCTCACAATAGCGCGCCACTTTCGGTACAGATAAACATGACAAAACCCTGGTGAATAGAGGGCCTCACCACCCTCGGATAAACCAGATAGGTGCTACCACTCAGCAAACCTACGAGGCCAACTTCGGTCAGAAGGAGTCACCATCTTTCCCGAAGGTGACCTCGCACTGACCTTACACGGCCAAAACCACCTCTGTATGCACTTTGGACCACCCTCGGGGCGTGCTCACAAAGTGCCACATCAGGTACCTAAGCCTGACTTTGGGAGAGTCTAAATGAAGGTGCTTCGTATAAATAGGGGACCCCAGAGGAACTCACCTTCCTGAACGAGCTCTGTACCTCGAAGGAGTTTGGTACACCGAAAAGGTCACGTAGATGTACGACGAAACAGCTGAGGAGTCTCTGACCCACCATACTTGTACAGCCTTTGACACACCGCCCTTAGACACGTTCTGACATGCCGCGCTCGGACGACCTAGCCTCCTAGCCATGCGGCCTGTGGTCGGCTAGATGCTCCCCCTCTCCCCGAAGGTACAGATCGCATCTGACCAAACACGTGTCATGATCTGGGCAGGCTATGGCAAGCGAACTTCTCCTGTTCAGCTCCCTATAAATATTCAGGAAATGCTACAGGTAAGGGGATCGGACTCTCCAAAGGAAAACCTCTCTACTTCTTATTTATCTCTGTCCTTCTCCCACCAGAGGTTCTTTATCCAGGCGTTCTCCTGTCGCAAATCCCTGCTCCAGGCTCACCATGTCACAACGATGATGCCGAAGGCCATCATTTGGCACCATCTATGGGAACCCTTTTCCAAGTCACCGTTGTAGAGACTCGGCGCTCAAAAGACAAGGGGCTCCCAAAGTCCACCTCTATGCCGGAGGCTCAACCGGTGACCCAGCAGCTCATCGTAGGAACTTCTGTGCCGGAGGACGACCGCCTTCTAATAGTGATGATGGGCTTCTTGCGAGACTTCCAGTGCTCCATCATTGCTGAAGTAACTCAGCAGCTCGACTAAATGCGGCCTCAACCCCCACTGGTCCAAGGGCTTCCTCCTCGGCAGCACCCTGGGAGAGAAGCTGGGGGTCCACCCACCAGAGTTCCAGTAGTAAGGGCACTCATGACACATCATCAACGGAGGATGTGCCCCCTAGGGCATGACCCCCCAAAGAAAGGGCCGAAAAACAAACTAGGACTTCCCGTGGCCAGAGTCCATCTGTGTACCAAAGGTCCCAGTCTCCTCGCCGCCGAAGTTACTCTCCGAAAAAGAGGGGAAGTTCGCCATTGCCGGCAACCGTCAGACAGCAAGGGGAAGCGAACACCGCTATCCTCATGGAAAAGATCCTTGGAAGACTAGAAAAGGTTGAGAAACAGATCTCTCAAAAGCCAGTCTGGTCAAGATTATCCAACGTTTACACCGGAGAAGAGTCACCTTTTGTACGGGAAGTGGTTGAGGCACCCGAGCCTAGTGACTTCAGGGTGCCACGCTTGGAAACCTATGGTGGGCATAGTGACCCCAAAGCACACCTGACAAAGTACAAGTGAAGCATGGTGCTCCACGACGCAGATGACATTACTCTATGCAAATGCTTCGAGGTAACCCTCTCTGGTCCGGCAACGGCATGGTATAACTCCCTGGCTCATGGAACCTTGCTAAGTTTCCAGGAGCTGTCTACTGCATTCACCCAACAGTTCATTGGTAGCAAGACAATGGCCAAGATGCCGGTGCAGATGTTCAACATAGCACAGTGTAGTAGGGAAACCATTCGCGACTACGTCGAAAGGTTCAACCGAGAAGCACTAAGTGTGCCTGACTTTCGGCCTGAGATTTGCATCCTCGCAATGATAAGAGGAATTCGGAGGGACTCCCATCTCTTCTATGAGTTCTCTCAGGACCCTCTAGACACTCTGGCGAAGTTCTACCGAGGGGCCAAACAGCACATGACGGCCGAAGAACTCAGAATGGGGGGACCAAAGGTTGAACACCTTTGGCCTGAAGGACCAAGCCACCAGCCTCGACACCAGAATGACGTAGGAGGAAGGCCCCAAAAACAAAGGGGTAAAAGGCCAATGACATTCACTCCCCTGAACGCCACAAGGGCCAGCATTCTTATGGCCTTAGAAAGGCAAGGGGCCACAGTCCCAAGGCCAAAGGCCATGACCTCGGAAAATAAGAAGAACATGAAAAAGTTGTGCCAATTTCACTGAGATCATGGCCACAACACTGAAGACTACTTCCAGTTAAGGAAGTACATCGACTCCCTGATAAAGCAGGGCCAACTTCACCGGTACCTGCGGATGCCTTCTCCGAAGGGAAGAAAGGAAGAACAAAGAAAAGTAGACGAGGAGGACTATGATTCCAACAGACGTCGGGACTGAAGTCCTTAAAAGAATCTGCCACCATCGGCAGGGATCATCCAGACCATCACTACAGGGATACCCTCGGCCAAAAGGAAAAGGAAGATAAGAGAAATCTCTATGATGGAGTATGGCAACTCGCTGAAAAGGCTCATACGGAAAGACGGGTCTACTGTAAAGTTTCCCCACGATGACCCACTCCTGGTCACGGCTAGGATAGAGAGCTGGGATGTGAAAAGAGTGGTCCTGGATGACATCTCCAACACCGACGTCATCTTCTCCCACCTACTGCCTAAATTAGGCATCTCAAAATGCAACCTCAACACAGTCAATTCCCCCACCTTTGGGGTTGGGCCATTCAAGCTCCCAGTTCTTGGATGCATCGATCTACCCCTAATGTTGAAAGGGACCTCGCCTCAGAATCATGAAGAACTATTTGCCTCCATTATGACGAGATTCATCATCATTGATGTACCCTCATCATACAACGCCATCCTCAGAAGGCAAACTCAAGGCAATCCCCACTTCCGCCCGGATGTAAAGTACTTAACAGTCACCTTCGCAACTAAAGAAAGAGATGCAAAAATCTTCATTAACCAAGCCGAAGTCAGGAGAATCTTCACTAAGGCTAGACAAAGCTAGGCAAAGGTCCAAGTACAGACTTTGGCTACTAAAAGAGCAGTCACAACAGGCAAAGAGAAAGCAGGGGAGGGAATAAAAGAGTTGGAAAAAGTAGAAACAAAAGACGTAGAGCTGATCACCGGCCGGACTACCCGAGTGGGGAAAAAATTGGCCAAGGGTGACAAAGATAGGCTTGTATCTTTCCTGTTAATGAACAAAGATCTATTCGCCTGCTCCCAGAAAGACATGCCTGGTGCCGACCTCGGCATAATCCACCATAGCCTCAAAGTAAGCCCTGACGCAAGGCCAGTTCGGCAGAAAAAAAGAAACCTATCAGCTCATAAAAACTCTTTGATTAAATCCGAGGTTAAGCGCCTGATTCCCCAAATGGCTCAGCAATGTGGTGATCACTACAAAATAAGGGAGCGAAAAGCTCCGAATGTGCATCGATTTTCGGAACCTGAATGATGCTTGTCCAAAGGACTCCTACCCTTTGCCAACCATAGACGAATTGGTGGAGTCAACCGCCGAATACGGTCTTCTCAGTTTCCTCGATGCCTTCAGTGGGTATCATCAATTCTAGATGAACCTTGAAGATGAAGAATAAACCATCTTCATCACCGAAGTTGGTACCTTTTGCTACGCCAGAATGCCCTTCGGGGTTATGAACGCAGGGGCTACCTATCAGAGGTTGATGAATAAAGTATTTGACTCCCAGATTGGGAAGAACATGGAAGTGTATGTCGACAATATGATAGTTAAGAGCAGAATGCCTAGTAATCATATCTTGGACTTAGGTGAAACCTTCCAACGGGTTTGGAAGTTCGGCATTCGCATTAATCCCAAAAAGTGCGTGTTTAGAGTGAGTGCAAGTAAGTTCCTCGGGTTCATGGTGTCAGAGAGGGGAATAGATGCCAACCCCGAAAAGGTCAAAGCCTTGTTAAGATTCCGAACACCCACAACCATTAAAGACATACAAAGGCTTACCGGAAGAATCACTTCCCTTAGTAGATTCATTTCCAGGTATGGCGACCGATGTCAACAATTCTTCAAGGTGCTCACCAAAGCAACTAAAAGCGAAGGCAACTTGAGAACCGAGGAGCAACCTTGGAACCCGGAATGTAAAAAAGCTTGGAATGAGCTTAGAAACTACCTAACCCATTTGCCAACACTTTAGCAACCGCGGGAAGGAGAACCTCTCATCCTCTACCTCACAGTCACAGAAAAAGCTGTGAGTTCAGTCCTAGTGAAAGAAGAAGATAGGAGGCAATGGCCAGTATATTATGTAAGCAAATCCCTACACGGCACCGAGGTCAGGTACCCATTGCTCCAAAAAGCCATTTATGCCTTGGTACTCGCAGGTAGAAGGCTACGGCCCTACTTTCAAGGATACGCCATTGTTGTCCAAAGTAACGTATCTCTTCATGACATAATGAAAAAGGTAGAGCATTCGGGAAGGCTGTCAAAATGGTGTATCGAGCTCGGAGAATATGACATCACCTACGAGCCAAGAAGGGCAATAAAAGCCCAAGCATGGGCAGACTTCACAGCCGAAGTCCTAGAAATTGAGAATGGAAAAATCACCTCAGAAGACCTAATAAGGATGGAACTAGAGTGGAAACTCTTTGTTGATAGAGCCTTAGGCGCCGAACACCAAGGCACTGGAGTGGTTCTACATGGGCCCGAAGGCATGGAATCCACCAAAGCCATCAAATTCGGTTTTGATGTCACCAATAACATCGCCGAATATGAGCCCTCATAGCAGGACTAAAATTGGCCAGAAAAGTTAGTGTGAGAAACCTTAAGGCCCACAGCGACTCGCAGCTAGTAGTCTGACAAATGACAGGAGATTATGCTGCAAAAGATCCATCCTTGGCAAAATATCATGACCTCGTCCAGAAAACTCATCAAAGAGTTTGACTCGGTACATATAGAAAATGTGCCTCATAGAGATAATGCTGAAGCTGACACCTTGGCCAAGTCCAAAGAACCCACTGAGGTGCTGAATCAACCCAGCACAGAACTAATGTGTGTAGCAACCTCGGGAGAAGGATGGCAAGATTCCATCAAGAAATATCTCACAACTTCAGTACTCCCCGAAGACCTTGCTGAAGCCGCAAAAGTGCGAAGATGCTCTGGGAGATACTTCCTCATTGGGGAGGAACTATATAGGCAAGGGTACGCAAGTCCCTTGCAGAGGTGCGTAAGTGAGGAGGACATCAAAACAATCCTCAAAGAAGTTCATGAGGGGGCTTATGGTTCCCACATAGGAACAGACGCCCTCGCCAGAGTATTATTTCGCTAAGGTTACTTCTGGCCTACCCTAAGAAAGGATGCAAGGCAATTTGTTAAAAAATGTGACAATTGCCAAAGACACGCCAACATCCAGAGGCTACCCTTAGAAAAGATCACTTCGGCAAATTACACTTGCCCCTTCACCGTCTGGGGTATTGACCTCATTGGACCTCTCCCAAACGCCCCTGGTGGAGTGAAATTCTGTATAGTTGCAATGGATTACTTCACTAAGTGGATTGAAGCAGAGCCTTTGGCATCAATCTTGGAAAAGGATACCCAAAAATTCGTGTGGAAGAACATCATATGCTGATTTGGCACACCAAGGGTAATAGTGGCCGACAATGGTACCCAGTTTACTGACAGAGGGTTCCAAGAATTCATGGCTAACCTCGGCAGAAAACTACATTTCACCCCAGTAGCCCATGCTCAAAGTAATGGGTAAGTCGAGGTATCCAATAGGATAGTTAAACATGGCTTAAAGAAGAGGCTAAGGGAGGCAAAGGGGAAATGCCCAGGGGAGCTCCCAAGTGTATTGTGGAGCTATCGCACAACTCTCCGAAGGGCTATAAGAGAAACTCCTTTCTCGCTCATGTTCGGAACAGAAGCCATTATTCCCATTGAGGTCACACAGCCTTCAGTAAGGATACATGTGTTCGACAAAGAAAGAAATAACCTTGGCTTGAGGGCAAAACTAGACCTCACTGAAGGACACCGCAAAATGGCCGAACTCAGGAAGAGGGCTTTCGAACAAAGAGTAGCTAATGCTACTAACTTACGCGTGAAGAAAAAAGAAATCAAGAAGGGGGACCTTGTCCTCCGAAAGGCCGAATTTGAGCCACAAAGACCATTAGAAGGGGTACTTCGGGCAAACTGGGGGGGACCTTATCTGGTCCTCGATGAAGTCCGCCCAGAGGTCTATAAATTAGGCGATGTCGAGTGAGTAGAGTTGAAAAACACTTAGCATTCAGATTCTTTGAAAAAATTCTACACTTAGACATTTTTTCCAAGAAAAGCTTGTGCTTACTCCTCCCCAAGATCAACAATAAAAACGTGGTTTATAAACCAAATATGGCCACATTGCTAAATTAAGTTTCTAGCATATTGACTTTTTCCGAAGGTGCTAGTTCCTTAGCAAAGCCTAAAAATCAGTGGAATACATTCAAAAAATTAAAATAGTCCTCCTATCGGGAAGATCTCACCAAAGGAAAAATAGTACAATGATTCCTGAAGGCATGGTCACGGATGTGGATGTTCGTCGAAAATATGCGCACAAAATTATATAAACTTCTGAAGAGTCGTGATCGAAGGAAAGAACGGGAACTTAGGAAAAATTTGTTCATTCATAAATTCTGAGGCAACGTTACAAGGGAGCAAGATTGCAAGAAAAAGAAAGAACAAAAAGCCTATTGAGTCGGAGCGTTCAGGACCTCCTCGGTATTGGTATCTTTTTCTTGGACAGGAGCATCCGAAGGCGCCAGCACAATAGGAGGAAGGTTGAGGAACTCCAACTTCGACCACGTCCACCTGGGCTCTTTAGGAAAATCCAAAGCGGCCAGAAAGGAGAGGTCGAGTTCGAGGTACCGAGAAAGGACTTGATGCCGCGTCAAACAGAAACCATCTTGAAAAGACATCTTTGTCATTTGGTCGGATTGGTCATTCTCGGCACTCAAAGTTGACAGCTCAGCTGTAAGCGCAGCAACCTCCCTCTTGAGCTTTTTCTTCTTCTTTTTGTTGGCCTTCATCTTCAACGAATCAACCTCGGCTTGGAGATCTGCTTTTAAAGTAAGAGCCTTCACAAGGTTCTCAACATCTTCCATATTTTCCTTCTAAAGGGCTTCATTCTCCGAATAGAGAACAACACACTTTGGGCCGAGGTCCTCAACCTTGGCTGGAAAGTCAAGAAGGAGCTCCTTCTTGCTCTCCCGAAGCTCAATTCGAAGACTCTCCACATCCTCCTTCGCCATTTTGCTCAGTTTGCTGCACTTGAGGACGTATTTGGCATAGAACTCTTTCGCCCACCTCAAATAATTTTTGGATTGAGAACGAGCCTCAGTCTGTTTTGCCACCCAAGCTCGAAAGTATCCGCTATATACCAGAAGCTGCAGAGAGGAAAGTCTTGAGTAAAGGTCAAAAGAAAATTTTCTAAGTCCCAAGGAAAAAGAGAAGAAATTTACTTGGGCGGCGTGTTCGCTCATCCTCGCTTCGAGGATCTCTTCGTTCGGGCATTCGACGAGGAGCGAATCAAAGGTTGCATTCATTAGCACACCCCTCACCATTTGGGGAGCCATCAACTGGCTATCCTCGGAGAACAAGTTCATGTCCTCCGTAAAAGTCCAGAATGACTCCCTCGTCACCTTGTCCTTTGGGATTCCAGGCATGAGCTTCCATCCAGGGAGCAAGCGTCACCTCCTCTGCAAGATCACGCCAAAGTTCCATTAATACATTGTCCCTTAGCCATCTATCTATAAGATCATAGATATAAAAAACACTAAGTTTCATAGACAAACGGCTAAGGAACGAACCTGGTGGAACCTCGGTAACGGCGTCCTCGGTCTCGCCCACTTCATGGACTTCACCGGGAATGTGCTTGCCTTTTCTTCTCCTGCTCTCCTGGAGCTCTTGAGCCGCAGTCCCGCCAACCGAAGTCTCAGCAGCTGTATCCAAACTCAGAGCCGCTTTAAGGGCAGTAGGATTTGAAGGTGGATCTGCGTGGGCAGGAGACGGAGCAGGCGACTGGTCCTGCACTTCGACGATATCTTCGGGGGGAGGAAGAAGGACATTCTCCTTGTCTTTCTTCACCATGGACGGCCCCCCGCTAGTGTTCTTCCTCTTAACAGGTGGCTTCCTCCGCGTCTGCTCCCCCTTCTCGGCTTGACCGAGAAAAAGGGACTTGTAAAATTCAGCAGATTGATATCCCATCTCTGCAAAAGGAAAAAACATCAGCGTAAGTCCAAAAGGAACACATATAAGCAAAACTTGGACAATAACTTACTCTCGGCAAAAGCCTCGTATGAGATCTCGCACCGAAGAAGCATCACCAGCCATGCTTTCTTCGCCGGGAGAACAGGTACGAGCAGGTTTAAATCAAACTTGTGCTCGTGGACCACCCCCAACTCCCGAAGGACCTCTTCGGTCATGAGGTCCCACTTAATAGGGAAGGGGTACAAGGAACGTGGAGGGACCTCGGGCTCCCAATCCGCAACAACCCTAATGCACCTGTCGAACTCATCAGATTCAGCGGCCAACCCAGAGGTCAACAGCTTCTGAGGGTCAACAACATCTATCTTCAGCACCCCTGAGGCTCATCTGGTTGGGACGTAGCTCCACCTTTTGGGAACTGGCAGAAAGAAGAACTTTTTCTGCCACCTTCGCCAGCTGTCCTTCATCCCGAAGATAAAAGTAAATTTCTTGTTCCCAGACCCTTGGGGAAGGAGGAAGTAGAAGCCACCCTTCGGGACGAAGTGGAGTTTATAATATTGCATGAAGAAAAGGAAATGGGGTCTTATGTTTAAGCACACATGCAAAGAAAGGCGTTAAAGTAAGAGTAAAAGTTTGGAGGGAGCTGGTTCACAGCAATCCCGTGGAACCTACAGAACTCGCACACCATGCGCGGAGGGGGATACTGAAGACTGGCCTTCAATTGGGCTCTGTAGACAGTAATCTCGTCAGAATGAGCCATCGAGCCGTACATCACCGAAGATGGAAATCTCGGGGCAGCGTAAGTAGGAAGGTAGAATTTTTCCAACTACTTCATCATTTTCTCCGAAGTAGTATGGCATGGATAAGGCTCAAGCGGGAGAAAACTCTCGGGAATAGGACGGACGGACTTCAGAGGAGTAGGGTTCAACATTTGTCGAAAAAAAGGAGGTAACCTCGGGGAAACTAAAGGAAGAAAAAATAAGACTTTGGGAGGAAGGAAGAACTTCGGAAAAGAAAAGAAAAACCCACTGAAAACCTTGCCGAAATCAGGATTCCTAAACACTGTCATAAAAGGTTGCCGGAAATCGCTCTGCCACTAAAACCGCTGCTAGAAGAAGAAAAAAACAAGAGAGAATTTTGGAGCAAATGAGAGCAAAAGAAAGGAGGATGAAGGACTGGGGAAAAAGGGGTTTATATAGGCCGAAGGAGGCAGGCAAAACATTGTCATTATTGTTCCTCGATGGTGAAGAGATGCAATTAATGTAACCGACATAACCGTCTGCCACTCACCAACTGCCACGTGTAAGCCATCATAAGAAACGAGGGCACAGCCCTGACAATTCACATACCTATATAACCCTGCCCAAGGTAACGCGCCCACATGCAAGGGAAGGTGAAACGGTTCACTAACAGAAAAGTTAGTGTAAGAACGTGCCCCAGACAGTAACCTCGGTGGAAAAGCCAGGGATGCCACTTGAACACCAGGGAAATTACCTTGATAGGGCACCTTAGTTCGTCATAAGTTCCATTCTGGGGTGGAGGAGACTCTGAGTGGAAGCCAATCATAGCAACAAGGCTAAGCATCCCTTGCCCCAAGAAAGGTATCCGGAACTCCCCAAACTGAAGGAACATCTTTGGCTTTCTGAAGGGGGGGCATGTGATAGCCGAAGGGCTATCGCCCCTGAAGAACCTCACAATACCGTGCCACTTCTGGTACAGAAAAATGCAACAAGAACTCGGTGAAGAGAGGGCCACACCACCCTCGGATAAGCCGGATAGGTGTTACCGCTTTGGAAATCTACAGGGCCAACTTCGGTCAGAAGGAGTCACTGTCTTTCTCGAATGCGACCTCGTGCCGACCTCACACGGCCAAAACCACCACCATATACTCTTTGGAGCACCCTCGGGGCGTGCTCAGAAAGTGCCACATCAGGTACCCAAGCTGGACTTCGAGAGAGTCCAAACAAAGGTGCCTCGTATAAACAGGGGACCCCTAGAGGAACATACTTTCCCAAACGAGCTCTGTACCTCAAGGGAGTTCGGTACACCGAAAAGGTCATGTAAATGTACGATGAAACAGCTAAGGAGTCTCTGACACACCGTACTTGTATAGCCTCCGACACACTACCCTCAGACACATTCTGACACGCCACCCTCATACGACCTAGGCTCCTAGCCAAGCGGCCTATGGTCAGCTAGATCCTCCCCCTCTCCCCGAAGGTACGGATCACATCTGACCAAACACGTGTCATGATTTGGGCAGGCTATGGCAAACAAACTTCTCCTGTTCACCTCCCTATAAATATTCAGGAAACGCAACAAGTAAGGGGATCGGACTCTCCAAGGAAAAACGTCTCTACTCTTTACTTATCTCTGTCCTTCTCCCATTGGAGGTTCTACATCCAGGCATTCTCCTGTCATAAATTCCTGCTCCAGGCTCACCATGTCACACAACGATGATGCTGAAGGCCATCAAAAGGTATATAAACCATTGGGAGCCCATTTTAAGTGTTAAACCATGGTTTTGGAGCCTGGAGGCATGTGTTCTCCCATCCTATGTTTTTAATACAAGAAAACCAATGTGCCCTTGATTAAATTCATGCTTATTGGTTGGTCAGGAGCTTGGGTTTTGGTTAGGAAACAAGAATTTGATGCTTGGTGCACATGTTTTGCTTGGAACTTAGGTAATACTTTTGGTGAGCTTAGTGGATTGGAAAAGAGTTTGATTCTTGCTTGTTACTTGGAGTTGAGGTAAGAGAGTCATGTTTTGAAGTTCAATTACAGCTATTGGCGTGAGTTTGCTTGAAGAAATTCAGTGATTCTAGCAATAGCATTAGTTAAAGGATATGGTTGAATTATGGTAGACTGTGAGGTTTGTACGGATTGGAATGATGATATAAGGCATCATAGATTGGCTTGTGATAGTTGGCTGTGATATATGTAGCATGTTTTACATGTATGTGATGTTTCAAGGCATTCCAACCATGTTTGATATGTTTGCGACGTGTCCAAAGTTCATAGCAGCAAAATGCGTGAAAATTCTGCAGAAACGCAGATTGGCGACGTGTCGCCAATTTCATGCTCCAGTCCATGACACGTCGCCAATCCCAGAAAGAGCTGATAGACCATCACCAACTATGGTGACGCATTGCCATAGTTGGCGATGCGTCCCTAACACCAGTGAAAGTTGGCAAAATGTTACCAACAGTGGCGATGCATCGCCACAAGCTTGCTAGGAGGGTCGAGGGGACACCAAATAGGGTTCTTATGGTACCTTGGGGTCTAAGTATTCCGGGGCTACTCCAGGACTTCCAAAAGTCCTTCAAGACCTTGTAGTTTTTTTGAATTTTTGATAGTTTTATGGTTACTTGAACCATAAGCAAGAAAACTAGCTTACAAAGATTCACAACTAAGTACCACTAGCTAAGGTGAAAGGTTTAAAACCCTTGGAGACCTAGTCGGGCCGTTAGCCATGAGGTTGCAAGGTGAAACCTTGGTACACCTAGTCTACAAGGTCTTTATGGCCTAGTTATAATAGTCCCACCATAATTCCCTTGTACAACATAATTGGGAGAGGTTCAACTGGTGATCTATCACTAGTTAGGATGGCAAGCTATGCTTGCTAGAGGACAAGGCAATGCCTTGTAGTTCAAGGTCCAGGATGAGGAAAGGTCTCAAGGGACCTAGTTATATATGCATATATTTCAGACCTTCAAGCTGTATGAGCTCACAGCAGGTTACATATGTTATCAAATGTGTGTCCTTAGTAATTTTCTTGTAGGTACAATGAAGACCTTTACTGAGAATGTTTATGTTCTCATTCCCTAGTTATGTTGTGCAGATTCTAAAGTTGTTGGGCAGGGTAACCGCTGAGGGTTATCGCTGTAGTAGCATACTTGAGAATCCCTATGATTCTAGTCTACATAGGTAACTTGTTGGTCAAGTAACAGTACTAACTAGAGTCTTCCTTTGGCTGCAGAGCCTATTAGCACTTGGGCAAGGACTTTTAAGATTCACCACTGGGACTTGCATCCAAGGTGGGAGTTAGTTCAGGAAGATCTCAGTTGAGGCTTATATATATAGTTCTCTTAGTTGCCTCCATGGTCTATGTTTTGATGAGTCCTAGACTCTAGGGTTAATCTTGGGTGAGGGCCTTAACCTACTTTATGTATGAATACTCCCACTAGATGTTATCTGTAGTAAACTCACATACATGTTGATTTTGTATGCTTTGGCTATTTGTACTTATTTTGTCTGGAAATCATTTGGCCAAGTCAATGTTTTACAAGTTTTGTTAATCCAAGTCAAAGCATGAAGAGCATGCATCTTGCATATTCTAGGTTAATCAACTAGTATCATGGGATTTTAATCCACACACATATACAACTAGCCAATTGCAACCACCGAAAGACCAGTGCTCACAGGTTTTCTGGGCAGGGGCCAAGGACAGCCATGTCATAAAAGGTCCATCCAGAAAGGAAGCATCGATCATCTCACCGGAGTTACCGAAATAGTAGCTTCTATGGAGAGTCTTCAATAGAGAACCCCCCGTCTCGTTGGTGGTACACTGTGAGGTCCAGATCAAAAGAGACAAGGACCTCCGAAAGCCTGAGCCCTTCTCCATGGGGGAAATTCCTGTCTGCTCACCGTCAAAGTTACTCGTCGAGAAGAAGATGTCATTGTCCTTTGCCTCCAGTTTCAGGCAATAGGGAGAAGACTATACTACCATCCTGTTGGACATAATCTTAGAAAGGCTAGACAAGGTGGACAAATAGGTCTCTTGAAAGCCCATCTAGTCAAGGTTATCAGAGACCTTTACTGGAGAAGAGTCACCCTTCATCAAGGTAATGGTCGAGGCACCAATGCCTAGTGGTTTCCGAGTATCGTGCTTCAAAACATATGATGGGAAAAAGTGACCACTAGGCCCACTAAATAAAATATAGATAGAGCATGGTGCTGCATAGGCCCGATAACACCAGCCTCTATAAGTGTTTCGAAGTTACCTTGTTTCGACCAGCAACTATGTGGTACAACTTTTGGCAATGAGAACCATCATAGGCTTCTAGGAGCTGTCCACTGCTTTCACCTCATAGTTTATAGGAAGCAAGCCGACGATAAAGATGCCAATCCAGATGTTCGACATCACCCAAAAGAATGGGGAGAGAATTCAGGATTATGTCAAAAGGTTCAACCGCAGTCAGTGTCCTAGACAACTGCCCTGAGATCCGAATCCTTACAATGATCAGAGGGCTAAGAAGGGATTCATAGCTCCTCTACGAGTTCTCAAAGGATCCCCTAGACACCCTCAGTGAATTCTATCGAAGGGCAGAACAACACATGACAGCCGAAGAACTGAGAATGGAAGGGCCGAAGTCTATGCATCATCAATTTGAAGGTCATAGTCACCAACCTTGGTATCCCACCGAGTGAGGAGGTAGATGTTAAACACGTAGGGGGAGAAAGCCTGTGACATTCACCCTCTAAAGACTACAAGGACAAACAATCTTATGGCCTTGGAAAAGCAGGGAACTTCAATTAAATGTTTGAAGATGATGACCTTAGATAATAGGAAGAACATGAAGAAGTACCACCAATTTTACTGAGACCACAGGCACAATACCAAGCATTGCTTGCAATTGAGGAAGTACATTAAGTGCTTGACCAAACAAGGACAACTTCAAAGCTACTTGTGGATGCCATTGTCTAAGGATCGGGAAAAAATAAATAATGAGTGGAAAGGATAAGAAGAGGAGTATGATACGAAAGGTGCTAGACCAATCAAAGTCCTAGAAATCATGCCAAACCTATTAATCGGGGTAATGCAAACCATAACCATGGGACTACCTTTAGTTGAAACAGAAAGGAAGGTAAGAGAGGTCATGACGATTGAGTTTGACAACCTAATGAACAAACTTTCTTGAAGTGATGGGTCAAGTTTGGAGTTCCCTCACGATGATCCTCTTCTGATCATGGAAAGGATTGGAAATTGGGACATGAAGAGGGTGCTCATCGATGATGGATCAAGCGCAAATGTTCAATTCACTCACTTATTGCCAAGCTTGGGTATTCTGAGGGTGAGCTCAAACTAGTGAGTTTACCCACATTCAGAGTCGGTCCCTCGGAACTCCCAGTGCTAGGATGGATTGACCTGCCGTTAATGCTTAAAGGTACCTCGATCAAGACAAAGGAGGTTCTCTTTGCCTCCGCTATGGCAAGGCTCATCATCACAAATCATCACAAATGTTCCATCCTCATACAATGCCATCCTTAGAAGGCAGACACAGGGCAATGTTCATCTTTGAACAGATGTGAAGTACCTAATGGTCATGTTCGAGGCAAACGAAGGGGACACAGAGATACTCACAGACCAAGCTGAAGTTAGGAAGGTGTTCATCAAAGCACGGTAGAATCCTTGCAAAATCCATTTATAGACCTCAGGGTAGATTTGTGCAGTTTCCAAGGATGGTATAGAAAGGGAAAATAATGGTGTTGAGAGAGTATAAACTAAGGACATAAAGTTGGTGCCCGACCAAGGTAACCGAATTAGGAAAAAACTAGCTACAAAGGAAAAATAAAAACTTGTATTCCTCCTATTAATGAACAAAAATCATTTTGTTTACTACCCGAAGGACATGCCTGAAATAAATTTGGACATAGTTCAGCATAATCTTAAGGTACGACCTGAGGCAAGGCCTGTTCAGCAGAAAAATGGTAGCCTTTCGACACATAAGAACAATTTCATCAAAATAAAAGCCCAATGATTAATAGAAGTAGGTATAATAAGAAAGGTGAAGTACCTAGATTAGCTTAGCAACATTGTCGTTGCCACTAAGAAAGGGAGTGACAAACTCCGAATGGGCATTGACTTCAGAAATATCAACGATGCTTGTCCTAAATACTCATATCCATTACCTTCAATAGATCAATTGGTCAACTCCATTGCTATGTATGGGGTACTTAGCTTCCTCGATGCCTTCAGTGGATAACACCGAATTTGAAAAAACCCCAAAGATGAGGAAAAAACCACCTTCATTAATGAAGTTAGGCGTACTGCTACATTAGAATTCCCTTCCGCCATAAGAATGCAGGAGCCACATACCAGAGGCTAATGAAAAGGTTGTTCAACTCCCAGATTGGGGGAAACATGGATGTGTACATTGATGATATGGTATTCAAAACCAAGTGTCCAATAATCATATCACAAGCTTACTAGAAAACCTCCCAAGAACTTAAAAAATTTGGAATTCATCTTAACCCCGAAAAGAACATGTTTAAGGTAATAGTGGACAAATTCCTTTGGTTTATGCTATCCAAAAGAGGTATAGATGCAAATCCAGAGAACGTTAAGACCTTACTTGGATTTTGAACTCCCATAACTAACAAGGATGTACAAAGGCTCATAGGGAGAATAACTGTTCTTAGCAGATTCATGTCCAAATACAGAGATCGATGTCAACCATCTTTAAAGTGCTTACTAAAGTAGCCAAAAATGAACAAAACCTCGATTCTGAGGAACACCCTTGGAATGGAGATTGTTAAAAGGCTTGGGATGAGCTTAAAAATTGATCAAGACACTTGTCGACACTTTGAAAACTTAGGGAGGGACAACCTCTCATCCTCTACCTCATAGCCATTGAGAAAGCAGTAAGTTGAGTGTTGGTGAGTGAAAAGGGAGGAAAACAGTGGCTGATATGCTATGTCAGCAAGCATTTGCACAATGCCAAAGTTAAGTAACCACTAGTACAAAAAGCCATCTACACCTTAGCTATGGGAAGTATGAAACTCTGGCTCTATTTCTGAGGGCTTGAAGTAACCTACCTCTTCGGGATGTCATGAAGAAGGTGGACCACTTGGGCTAGCTGTCAAAATGGTGTATAGAGCTCGAAGAGTACAACATCACTTATGAAGTGAAAAAGGCCAGCCGTGGGCAGATTTTATTGCCGAATTGCCCAAGACTGAGGATACCATCGATGACCTTGCAGATGAGGAACCTTAATGGGCATCATTTGTAGATGCCATTTTAGGATCAAAATGCTAGGGAGCCAAAGTAATACTCTGAGGCCTTGAAGGATTAGAAGCATTGAAGGCTATCAAGTTCGAATTCCAAGACACCAACAACATTGCCGAGTATGAACCCCTCATAGTAGGATTACGATTAGCAAAAAGAGTTGGTGTGAAGAATCTGAAGGCTTACAATGACTCACAGTTGGTGGTTTGGCAGACAATAGGGGAATACGGTGCCAAGGATCCCAGCCTAGAAAAATACCATAACCTCATCAAAAAATTGATCCAAAAAGTTGACAAGGTACAATTAGAAAAGGTACCTCAAAAGGAAAACATAAAAGCAGACATATTGGATAAGTCAAAATAGTCCACTGAAGTACTTGATCATCCGAGCATAGCCGTAATAGGACTCGCAACATGAAACATAGGGTGGAATGATTTTATAAAGGAATATCGGACTAGTTGATCCATACTCAAGGACCCATGAGAAGTTGTAAAGTTACGGAGGCACTCAGGAAGATACTTTATGATTGGGGAAGAGTTGTATCAACAAGGGTACACAAATCCCCTACAAAGGTGTATGAGTTAAAAGGCCAACAAAGCAGTCCTAAAAGAAGTTCATGAGGGAGCTTGTGCATCCCACAGTAGGGCAAACGCCTTGGTCGGAGTCTTACTTCGGCAAGGATACTTTTGCTCAACTATAAGAATGGACGTTCGAAAGTTCACCAAGAAGTGCAAAAAGTGCCAATGGGACACATGTTACCACTCTGAGAGTGTAAATTGGTGACAACATTTAATGTT
This sequence comes from Aquilaria sinensis, assembly GCA_005392925.1. NCBI lineage: Eukaryota > Viridiplantae > Streptophyta > Magnoliopsida > Malvales > Thymelaeaceae > Aquilaria > Aquilaria sinensis. The sequence goes on along the minus strand of SMDT01003015.1, from coordinate 61,379 downwards.
TCAATCTCTTAGGAGCTATGCATGTTCTGTAGGCCATCGGGACAATGCTCAGTATCTTACCCAAGTGGCCCTCTTGGTCAAACCATAACACACAAATTTACATTATGCACACTATGGCAGCTAAGAAGGAAAACACTAGCACAATTCTTAGTTTGGCTTCCACACATTAGGCAATCTTGTTAAGTTCTAGTGACCGGCCATTGCACCTGTAACTTCCACTAATAAACTATATCATTATAGCCATGTAACTCCCTATGTTATTTGTTCCATTATTAAGTGGAGACTTAGACCAAACCAATAAATTTTGATTTACATCAAAAGCCCACCTATGGACCAAGTTATGGATTTTTTATGTTGGTTACCAAATTCTAACCAAATGAACAGTAACTTAGCCAACTTTGGAATGTCATATCTTTGACTATAGGGCTCCAAATTTATAAATTCCAAATTCCAATTGAATCTATGTATGCGCTCTAGGTGTGGTTAAAATTTCATACCAGAATTTCTTCTACACAGTGAGTTATGAAACTCTAAGTGCAGAGTCAAAATTTTGGTCACTTTATGGCCATTTTGCCCATACAAAATTTCATAAGATTCATACACTTTATTTCCAGGTGCAAAACCAACATGGGTAGGTTCTTACATGTCCTAAACACTTGGAAAAGTCATTCCTATGAATTTAGTGGCATTCCATAAACATTAAACATAATTTTCTTTGGAACAGCTAACGAGTTGCAAAATGGACAGAATTCAACATTCAACCTTAAACATCACTTTATTGCTTCATATATCATCTATACCCCATCCATAGTGTATATCCATACACCATCCATAGTGTATTTACATGGATATATGCATCATAAATATGTCCTAGTTTAGTTGGGTATGTACACGAGCTTCTCAGAGAGCCTTACAAACACAATACACTCCAGAAACTTCAAAAGACAGTTGCTGCATAAGGCAAAAAGCACCAACTAGCAAATGTGCTCTAAAAATCATGACATACTCTAGTTTAATATTAGACATATTTAAGTTCATGTACCTAAAATTTCACAGGAAAACTCAAACTAGAACTATTAGTTTGAAAGTTCTCTTTCAGGTGTTCCTGAAAATGGACAGAAAGGGGAGTAAGCTCTTTGTAAAGAACGTAGTAAGGGCTTTCAATATAAAGTATTCCATAGAAATGAACCACCTGAAATCCAAAGACATAAAAACATACAAAAACAACATATACACACAAATATGGCAACCATATGCACCAACAAACACAGCAACAAACACATGTAATGTTGGCAGCAAAAACATTAGGGTTAGTCCATAATCCTTCAATAAACAATAAGATATCACTTTAATAACACTATGGAAGCCCTCCTCAAGGTTTTTCTTGGTCTTAAGAGTCTTTTAGATCTTAGTTAGTACTAACTTGAGCTCCAGAAACCCTTCTTTCTTGCTGCCATCTTTAGCATGGTAACACTAAGGCCGAAACCTTGCCATTCTTCTTTCCCCTTAACCCATACTTGGTTCCTTGAGATTTGGTCCCCAACAATATCCTTAATTACATCCATGTCCTTTCTTCATAATCCATCCATGTTCTTTCCATAGCCATATTTAGAAATTTGTGCAATTGAGTACCCAACTTTTGCAACCTTACAATTTAGTCCATAGGTTACTTGAAAATTAGGCGGTGTGCCAATGCTTTCTTAAGGACCAAGCTATCATTGTTTTTGTCACTTAAGGGGGTGTATATTGAAAACTTTACACTTCATAAATCATGCACTATGGTGAAAATTGCATATAAGTTTACATGCTTATGCTACAATTTTCCCATTTTATGAAGGTGTAACAACGTGCCCATCTAAAGAATAGCTTTAGAAAGAATCACTTCGGCTAACTATCCTTGCCCTTTCGCGGTGTAAGGAACTAACCTCATTTGTCTAGTCCCAACGGCCCCTGGAGGAGTGAAGTTCTACATCATTGTAGTAGATTATTTTACAAAATGGATTGAGGCAGAGCCCCTGGGAACAATTTCAGGAAAAGACATTTAAAAGTTTACCTGGAAAAACATCATATCTAGATTCAGCTGCCAAGGGCAATAGTGGTAGATAATGGTTCCCAGTTCATTAACAAACGGTTATAGGAATTTGCCACCAACTTCGGGGTGAAATTACACTTCACCCCAATACCCCACCCACAGAGTAATGGACAAGTTAAAGTATCCAACAGAATGTTAAAAGAGCTACTAGTGAAACACCTTTTTCACTGGTGTTTAGTTCCAAGGCTCTTATCCTTGTTGAAGCTGTATAACCTTCCACTAGAGTATACGTGTTTGATGAAGAAGGAAACAACTTCGATTTAGGAACCAAACTCGACACGCTTGATGAACATAGGGAGATGGCTAAACTCAGAAGAAAATTTTTCCAGGAAAAGGTAGCCATCGCAATGAACATGCATTTCAAACCTAATGGGATCAAGAAGGAAGATCTCATCCTCCAAAAGGCTGAACTAGAACCTTGAAGCCCATATCATGGTGTAGTTTAGGCAAATTAGCAATGGCCTTATTTGATCCTAGATGAGGTTCGGCCAGGAGTCTATAAACTTGGAAATATCGAAGGAGAAGAGTTGAAGAACACATGGCATTCAGATTCTTTGAAAACTTCTACACTTAGAAATTCTGTAGGCTTGGAAACTTTGAAGGAATTAGTTTGCCTGCAGGAAATCGTTCCAAAGGATATTCACTAAAGTCAGTAATCTCCAAGGTTACCTTAGTTTTCTAAACATGCCAAGTCTTCCAAAAATTTTGTATGAATGCCAAGAATTCATTCAAAAAACTTAGGATAATTTTTTATTACTCATCTTTTCCAAAGATGGTAAGATATCACTCTCAATGCTTGCCAAATATAGTACCACATGGTACCTTGCATCAATTCTACTGAAGAAAGCACAATAAGCAAAAATGCAACTCAAAATTCACCAAAAAGGCTAAGATGTTGATATCTTGATAACCTCTCTATCGAAGATAGCAGTTGGGCTAAATGAGGTAAATAAGTTGAGCAAACAATTAAAAAAGTTAGTCATTTCTCCAAAATGATGAAAAGGCTTTGTGAGGAAATGAGGCTAGCTGAAGTAACTGGTATGCTGAAGGCTGTAGAAATAGCTTCAAATATTGTGCTGCTCATGGACTTGCCCAAAATTTTGAAGAAAAAAGGTGTTCCACTAAAAAAGACAAGTACAGAGGAAGAAGTGAAAAAAAATTAAGGGAGAGAGAGACCCTATGGGTTATTATATACATCTTTATACTCTTCAACATTAGCATCATCGGCATCATCATCATCATCGACATCTTCAGCCAAAGAATGATGCTTTAAAAGGTTGAGGAACCCCTTCTTGGACCACTCCAAATAAGGTACCCTAGGAATGTCAAGGGCTTTAAGGAAAGAGATGTCAAGGTTGGGAAAATGTTAAACAATTTGATGGTGAGCATGGTAAAAATCATCTTGAAATGAAGACTTCGTCACATAATCTACCTTGGTTTTTTCCGCATTCAAATCTTCAAGTTCCTTCCGATAGCTAAAGGGTTATTACCCAAATGACCTAATCATTAGCAGCCCTATCACCACCCTCAGAGAGATACATGACCAACCTTGGGAGAATTCTCTACACCACCCTCGGATATCTATACGACCAACTCCGGGAAAAAGACTCCTTGCCACCCTTGAAAGTGGACATTACCAACCTTGGAAATGTAGGTCTATCACCTTCGATAGAAGAAATGTCTCCTGAAGATGGACTGCTCATCCGAAGAGGTCTTTTCAGTAGCGCTCGGGGAAATTCCTTGTCCTAAGGGATTTCAGATCCCCGAAGGGGTCTTAGGGAGAAACAACAGATACAGATGGGGGATATCTGATAGAAGCCCCACACACGCCTCTACCCTTTGAGCATAATCACCTATGTCCAGCTATAGACACTTCCCTCAAAAGGTACAGACTGAATCTGGCCAAACACGTGTCCTAATCTATAAATACCGAGTATAACGGCCTTCTCCTCCTAGCCTCCTGTAAATACTTGGGAGGCTCCCAGGTAATAACAAATGGGAATCTCCCTTTCTTAATCTTTGCTCTTAGCAAATTTTCTCTTGTATACTGACTTGGGCATAGGAGGCTCCTCCCTTAGAAACACACTCTGGGGAGCTCCTAACCCACATTCTTTAAGATCTTGCAGAAATCTTACCGAAAGTCTTTTTCTCAGGCCCAACATCTCATATAATGAAGATGTCACCAGGCATAATTCAGCATTGTCTATGGGAACTCACACCCAAGTCACTGTTGTTAAGACTTAAGCAATGATTGAACAGCCTAACCAGAGACTTCCATGTCAGAGGGTGAATGACCTATGATGGTCACAATGGGTTTTTTACAAGACTTTTAGTGCTCTATCATGGATCAAATGACACAACAACTTGACCAAAGGTGGTCACAAGCACCTTTAAAAAGGGAACCTTCTCCAGACGCCAGTCTAGAGAAAGTTCATAACTCACCTCAATAGAGCTCTAGTAATGGAGCCCTTATGATGAATCCGAAATGGAGAACATGCCATCCCGGGGGTGACATGCTGTAGGAGCAAGGCCGAAAGAGCCTATGACCTATCACAAGCGTAGTCCATCCTCGGATGAGAAGTCTCTATCCCCATGCCAGTGAAGTTACTCATTGAGAAGATGACGTTATTTTCCCTTGCCAATGGTTCCCATGTAGCAAGGAGACCAGGGTACTATCGTCCTGATGGAAAAAATCCTGGAGAGGTTGGAAAAGGTGGAAAAATAGCTTTCTCAGAAGCCTATTTGGTTAGGGCTATCGTAGACCTTCGCAGGAGATGAGTCCCTCTTCATCTATACTATTGTAGAGGCACCAATGCTTGGCGATTTCTGAGTACCATGCCTGGAGACATATGATAGGTGTAGTGACCCCCAGGCCCATTTGATAAAGTACAGGTGGAGCATGGTATTGCATGGTGCCGACAAGGCCACATTTTGCAAATGTTTTGAAGTTACTCTGTCAGGACCGGTGACTATGTGGTACAACTCTTTAGCACCTGGAACCCTAATGGCCTTCCAAGAGTTGTCGACCACCTTTAACTAGCAATTCATCTGAAGTAGACCAAAAGTGTAGATGTCAGTCCATATGTTCGGCACAGACCAAAAGAATGGGGAAACCATTTGGGAGTATGTCGAGAGGTTTAACCAAGAAGCTATCAGTGTGCCAGACTTCCACCCCAAAAATCCAAATCCTCACTATGATCAGGGGACTGAGGAGGCACTCACAACTCTTCTATAAGTTCTCCACGGATCCCCTTAACAACCTAGGAGAATTCTACTGAAGGGTCAAGCAACACATGATAGCCGAAGAGCTAAGAATGGGTCCCCCAAAGTTCGACCACAATCACTCCTAGGGTTAGGGTCACCAACCTCATTATCATATCGAGGGAAAGGGCAGACCTCGGAAAGCAAGGGGGAAAAAACCAGTATTGCTCACCTACTTAAACACTACAGGAATGAACATCCTGATGGCCCTGGAAAGGCAAGGAACTACAATCTAGTGTCTGAAGGCCATGGCCACGGACAACAAGAAAAACATGAAGAAATTCTATCAATTTTGTTGAGACCATGGGCACGATAGCAAGGATTACTTTCAACTGAGGAAGTATCTTGAATCCTTGATTAAGTAAGGGCAACTTCCTCACTACTTGCGTATGCCGTCACCCAAAGACCGAGCAAGAAAAGAAGAAGATGGAAAATGAAAGGATGAAGACTATGATTCTAATTGACATCAGAACTGAAGTCCCATGAAGCACCCGCCACCTCTGATAAGTATAATCCAGACAATCACAATTGGAATACCCTTAGCTGTGAGGAAAAGGAAAGCTCAGGAAATCACGATTATGGAGTTTGACAACCCAACGAACAAGCTTGTTTGAAAAGATGGGTCTACAGTGAAGTTCCCACATGATGACCCTCTCCTGATCATGGTAAGGTTAAGAAGCTGGGTCTTCAAGAGGTGCTTATTGATGATGGGTCAAATTCTGACATTTTGTTCTCCTATTTGTTACTGAACTTGGGTATTTCCAAGGGTGATCTTAAACTTGTTACCTTGCCTACCTTCAGTGTCGGTCCCTTAGAACTCCCAGTAGTTAGGTTGATTGATCTACCCCCGATGCTAGTGAGCAGGTCAGTCCAGACCAAGTAAGAACTCTTTGCTTCCACTATGACAAGGTTCATCATCATAAATGTCCTATCTTCATATAATGCCATCCCCAGAAGGCAGACACAGGGTAGTCTTCACATTCATCCAAATGTGAAATACCTGATTGTCACATTCGGGATGAAGGAGGGTGACGTAGAAATACTCATTGATCAAGCCAAAGTAAGAAAACTTTTTTCCAAAGCAAGACGGAGTTCGGTGAAAGTTCACATACAGACTTTAGTAGAGAACAGCGTATCAGGAAAATATGGGATAGAGAGTGCAAAAGTGATCTTGAAAAAATAGAAACAAAGGATGTCAAACTTGTCCCTGGCTGAAGTACCCGAGTGGGGAAAAAAACTGGACGAAATGACAAAGAAAAACTTGTATCCCTTCTATTAATGAACAAATATCTATTTGCTTACTCTACAATGGCTATGCCCAGAGTAGACCCGGGTATAATTCAACACAGCCTTAAAGTATGCCAAGAGGTGAAGCCTATTCGATAGAAAAAAATTTAGCATTTCGATGCACAAGAACAATTTTGTTAAAATGAAAGTCCAACAACTAATGGAGGTAGGCATAATAAAGAAGGTCAAGTTCCCCGAACGGCTTAACAATGTTGTTGTTGCCACAAATAAGGGGAGAAAAACTCCAAATGTTCATCAACTTACGAAACATAAATGACACCTATCCAAAGGAATCGTATCCTCTACGACTAGTAGACCAATTAGTAGACTCCACTGCCGAATACGGTCTACTTAGCTTGCATGATGCTTTTATCAGATATCACCAAATTCAGATGGATCCCAACAATGAGGAAAAAATCACCTTCATTATAGAAGTTGCGAACTACTATTACGTCAGAATGCCCTTCGGCCTTAAAATTGCAGGAGCCACTTACCCAAGGCTAATGAACAGGGTATTTAGCTCCCAAATTAGGAGAACTATAGAAGTGTACATCAATGATATGATAGTTAAGAGTAAACAACCTAGTAGTCATATCATAGACTTGGGGGAAAGATTCCACCAACTTCAGAAATTTGAAATCCGTCCTAACCCCGAAAAGTGTGTGTTTGGAGTCACGGTTGGCAAATTCCTTGGGTTTATGGTATCTGAAAGAGCTATCAATCCTAACCTTGAAAAGGTTAATGCTTTCCTAGGATTTCAAGCTCCCACAATGACCAAGGATGTGCAGAGGCTTACAGGGTGAATTACAGCCCTTAGCAGATTCATCTCTAGATATGGAGATCGGTGCCAACCATTCTTTAAAGCACTTACCAAAGCAGCAAAAAAATGATGGCAACTTCGGTTCTAGGGAACATCCTTGGAATGAAGATTACCAAAAGGCTTGGGATGAACTTAAGAGCTATTTAACCGATCTGCTGACATTTCAGGAACCACTGGAAGGAGTTCCTCTCATCCTCTACCTCGCTATCACTAAGAAAGCAATAAGTTTGGTACTAGTGAGGGAAGAGGGAGGAAAGCAATGGGTGATGTACTATGTAAACAAGTCCCTACATAGTGCCAGAGTTAGGTACCCTCTATTGCAAAAAGGTCATCTATGCCCTAGTGCTAGCAAATAGGAGACTTCGGCCTTATTTCCAAGGACATCCCATCACAATGTTAAGTAACTTACCCCTTCGGGATTTCATGAGGAAATTAGACCACTTGGGATGATTGTCAAAGTGGTGCATCAAGCACGGTGAGTTCGGTATCACTTTTGAGCCAAGGAGGGCAATAAAAGCCCAAGCATTGGCAGATTTCATTACTGAGGTGCCTAAAACTGATGGTACTCCAAAAGACCTCAGAGACAATGAACCTGAGTGGACATTTTTACCTGAGTGGACATTTTTCATCGATGGCACCTCAAGATCTGAACACCAGGGAGCTAGAGTAATTCTTCATGGGGCCAAAGGTATGGAAGCTATGAAGGCCATCAAATTTGGTTTCCATGTAATGAACAATGTTGTCAAACATGCAGCCCTCATAGCAGGCTTACGACTGGCAAAAAGAGTTGATGTGAGAAATTTGAAGGCCTACAGTGATTCCCAGCTGGTGGTCCAGTAGATGACTATGGATTACGATGTGAAAGATTCAAACTTGGAACAATACCACACTCTGGTAAAAGTGCTTATCCAAGAATTCAACAAGGTACGGATAAAAAATGTACCCTGATGGGATAATATGGAAGCGAATACTTTGGGCAAATCAAAAGTGTCCACCAAAGTACTTGACCACCCGAGCATAGCCATAATGGTGCTCACCACACCAAACAAGGGATGGAAAGATCCTATAAAGGAATACTTGATCAGTTCATCCCTAACCCATGATCCAAAGGAAGCAGAAATGGTGCACAGATGCTCCTAAATGTACTTCATGATTGGGGAAGAATTGTAGTGGCAAGGGTACACAAATCCACTGCAAAAGTGTATAAGTCAAAAAGACATTAAGACAGTTCTCAGAGAAGTCCATGCAGGAGCCTATGGATCTCACATCGAGACTGATGCACTTGCTGGGGTGTTAATTTGGCAAGGATATTTCTGGCCTACTTTAAGGAAGCATGCAAGACAGTTCATAAAAAAATGTGATAGGTGCCAGTGACACACGTCCATCTAAAGAGTACACATGAAATTAATAACCTCAGCGGACTATCCATGCCCCTTCACTGTCTGGGGTATTGATGCCATTGGTTCTCTCCCAATGGCTCCTGGATGAGTGAAGTTCTACGTAGTTGAAGTCAATTATTTCACCAAATAGGTTAAGGTAGAGCCTCTGGCAACAATTTCGGCACAGGACATCCAGAAGTTCATATAGAAGAACATCATATTCAGATTCGATGTGCCAAGAGTGATAGTAGCAGATAACGGTTCCCAATTCATTGATAGAGCACTTCAGGAATTCCCAACCAACCTTGGGGTAAAACAACACTTCACCCCAGTTGCCCATCATCAAAGCAATGGACAAGTTGAGGTGTCCAACAAGACAATAAAAAAGGGTCTGAAGAAGAAGTTATAATAAGCTAAGGGAAAATGGCTAGCAGAACTCTCGAGTGTACTGTGGAGTTATCGAACAACTCCTAAATGAGATGCTGGTGAAACACTTTCTTAACTCATATTCGGCACTGAGGCCATTATCCCTTTCAAAGTCATACAACCATCTATCAGAATATAGGGGTTTGACAAGGAAGGAAACAACCTCAGTTTAAGAACCAAATTATATATGATTGATGAACGTGGGGAAATGGCTAAACTTAAAAGGAAAGCTTTTCAGCAAAGGGTAGCCATTATGATGAACTTGCATGTCAAACCTAAAGGGATCAAGAAATGAGACCTTGTTCTCTGAAAGGCTGAACTCAAGTCCCAAAGACCACCTCATGCCGTACTACAACCAAATTGGGAACGACCATACTTAGTCCTTGAGGAAGTTCGGGCAGGAGTCTAGATGTTACCCACTCTGGGGTAGTCCAGTTATGGTGCCAAAACTGTGCATTTAAACTCCCAGGATTGGTGTGTCCTGCAGGTCATTAGAACAACACCCCTAGTGTGCATAGTCAAGTGACCTCTTGAGCACTATGCAAATACATGCATATTGGTCAAACCATAACACACATATTTACATTTATGCACACTATGGCAGCTAAGAAGGAAAACACTAGCACAAGTCTTAGTTTTGGCTTCCACACATTAGGCAATCTTGTTAAGTTCTAGTGACCAGCCACTGTACCTGTAACTTTCACTAATAAACTATATCATTCTACCCATGTACCCCCTGTTTTCTTTGCTCCATTATCAAGTAGAGACTTACAGCAAACCAAGGATTTTTTTTTTTTTACATCAATAGCCCACCTATGGACCAAGTTATCGATTTTTGAAGTTGGTTACAAAATTCTGACCAAATGAACAGTATTTTAGCCAACTTTGCAACGTCAATCTTTTGGCTACAGAGGTCCAAGTTCAGAAAATCCAAATACCAGTTCAACCTCTAGATGTACTCTAGGTGTGACAAAAATTTCATACCAAGATTGATTCTACACAGGGAGATATAGAACTTTAAGTACATAGTCAAAATTCTGGTCATTTTATGACCATTTTGCCCATACAAATTTCATAAGTGTGCAAACACTACATTCACAAAGATAAAGCCCTCCAAGGCTATCCCATACATGTCCATTACACATAGGAGTTAAATTCCATTCTTTTAACAACTTTATGTGGCCAAAACAGAATTTACAAGTAAGCAGCCCATCATTCATACTTAGGCAGCTTTGCACCACATCACTTACATAGCCAAAACATTACTCAAATGTTCACATACTTGTCTCATTTTACATACACTAAATTTACATGCAACCATGCACTACAATATGGTCTTAACTCAGCTAAATATGCACCCTAGGTTATAGGGGGTCCTGGGACACAATGGACTCCAAAAACAGGATGCTGGACAACTACTACACAACATAATAAGTACCACCATTAAAAATACCAGATATGCTCCTAAAATCACCAAAATTTTCAGATCATAACTAGACATATGGACGTTCATGTTCCTAAAATTTCAGATCAAAACTCAAACTAAAAATGTTAGTTTGAGTGAGATCTTTTCGCTGGACCTGAAATGACAGAATTGAGGGGAGTAAGTTTCATTAAGAAACTTATTAAGGGTAACACTTGGATTCAGTAGGCAATGTGAGCCTCATTAAAACCTGCACCCAAAGACACTAAAACAAAAAAAATAGAATGCATATATACAAGATATAGCAACCAAATGCAGCAGCCATTCACAACCAACAAACACATGAAATGCAGCAGCAACTATAAACATAAATTAGTCCATAAAACATGCAATAAACGTAAATAAATCACTATGGCAGCCCTCCTCAAGCTAATGATTGGTCTTAGCAGGATTTTAATACTATTTAGTACTAAATTTGGGCTCTAGAAACCCTCACTTTACTGCATCATTGTGCACCTCACACTAGGTCACTAAACCTTCACTAAGTGCACTCCCCTCACTAAGCTTGGTTCATCAAGCTCATGGCTATCTTCCAAGCTTAGCCCTAACTCCATGGATGTTTGATAATTGCAGAAAATAGTCCATGAGAGCAAGAGAACCCTTACTTTGATGGGTATGCTAAAATTGGAGTTTGATCCTAGGTGCACTCAAGTCTTAGCACCAAATAGCTTCCAATTGCCCTTTCTTGCTTTCAATTTCAATCAATTGCAAGCTTGAAGTTGTGGTGGCTATGGAGGAAGTGTGGCTATGTTCTTGGGCTGGAGGAGGATGAAAATGAGAGAGGGATAAGTGATTTGGCCACTTAAATGGCCTTAAATGAGCTTAAGGGCACAAAATACACTTAAACAAGCTTAACCTTGCTTTATGTCATTTTCCTTCTCACTAATTATGGTTTCTTTGTATTAAACTCATTGGTACACATGTGCCCAATATTTTTGACTAATTATCAAGTCCTGGCTACCTCCCCCATGGTGGCATAACCCCACAATTCCACCCTTAGACTTAACTCAAAATCTTAAACACCTTAAGGTTTACGCTAGGACATTTAGGTCCTTATTGCCTTTAGTGTTTCCTTTGTCAAAACTTGTCTTCCATGGGAAATTTGGTCCTCAAATAGCACTTTAATACCATTCATATCCTTCCCATAACCCTCCAAGTCTATTTCTTGAGAGTTTTACAAACCTTACAAAAAAGTCCATAGGTTGCTTGACAAACAAGCAATCCATAAGGCTTTTCTTGGGGGCCAAGTTACCAACTTGGAAGACTTTTAAGGAGGTGTTCATCATAACTTTTACCCCCGACACTTCAATCATTATGGTGAGAATTACACAATATAATGGTTTTTAGCTGTTATGACACACTTGTAATTCTCCCATTTTTGTACGGTGGTAACAATCCTCCCCCCCTTAAAAATTTTGTTCCTCCAAAACAACCTTTCGCTTCGGGTATTCTTCACGATACCGTTCCATAAAGTCTGTTTCAGTTTCCCAAGTTTGTTCTTTTTCAGGGTGGTGCGACCACTAAACTTTAACCATGGGAATATGCTTGTTTCTTAACCTTCTGGTACCCTTGGCTAAGATAGCTATATGTTTCTCTTCATATGCCAAGTTAGGTTCTAACTGTATGTTGATAGCCAAAGTGCTATCGCCTCGGTCACCTGAGGACCTCGGAAAGGAGGGAATCAGACACCTGAGGTACACGATCTCGGTAGCCCACCAATACCAACCTCGGAAAACTAGCGTATCGCCTCCCTCGGGAAGGCGACCGAACCAGCTTCGGGGGAGAAGGACCAGCCACCTTCTACGGGAGAAAGCCCCCCGAAGGAGTAACTTCGGAGCTAGGGAATTCCCCGAAGTACCAATATGACTCCGGGAAAAGGCCCCTCACTCTGAAGTGAGACATCAACCAAAGGGACCTCGGAGGTACGGCAGGAGCCATTAAGGAGTCTCTGACATTACGCCTGCACACCCTGCACGCCGCCCTTATATGCACTCTGACGCGCCGCCACTACCTATGTCTTGTCATGTAGGGCTATGCTTGCCTCAGCTTGTAGCCCAAGGAGCCTACAGGCGGCTAGGGGCCCCTACACCTAGAAGTACGGATGCTATCCATCCGTACACATGTCACAATCTGAAGAGCTCACCCCCTCTTATATATATCAGGGGAATGGTCTCAAGAAATGATCCTCTTCTTTTTGCCCTCAAGAAAACATGGCAAGCAAGAGCCTTTTGTCCTTACTACTCCTTCTCCACCACCCAAAGACTGACTTGGGCGTCGGAGGCTCGTCCCCGGAAAAAGACTCCGGGGACCTCCTAACGCTTGTTGCCTAAGTGTTTCAGGCAGGTACTCCTGAGGAATCTCCACAATGGGGCACTCTCTTATATTGGAAGTCCTTCTCGGCCTCACCGTGTCACGTGATGAAGATGCCGCCAGCTATCATTTGGCGCCGTCTGTGGGAAATCACTCCCAGGTCGCTGTTGTTGAAACTCGGGGTTCTAAGGAAAGGGACTTCCGAGGTCCCCGTCCGTGCTAGAGGTTCAACTGGCAACCGAACAACTGTAGTAGGGACTTCCCAGCTCGAGGATGAACGTCCTCTGACTATTACCATGGGCTTCCTGTGCGAGTTCCCACACTCTGTCGAGGCCGAAATAACGCAGCAGTAAGACCGAAGATGGCCACAGCCAAATCTGGGATGAAGGCTCTCCTCACTAGTACCTCGTCGGGAGAAGAGTCCCACGTCAATTCATAGGAGCTCAGGAAGTGGAGATCAGCGAGATGAGTCCTCGACGGGAAGCATACCCCTCAGAACGCAACCAGTGGGAGAAACAAGGTCAAAACAATCCAGAGCTCCTCATCAAAGGAGTTCTTCAGCCGAAGAAAAGTTGCCATCTCCTCGGCAACGAGGTCAGATACCCATTGCTCCAAAAGGCCATCTACGCATTGGTACTCGCAGGTAGAAGGTTGTGACCCTACTTCCAAGGACACACAATCACTGTCCAGACTAACTTGCCTCTGCGCGACGTCATGAAAAGAGTAGGGCATTTGGAAAGACTATCAAAATGGTGCATCGAACCCGGAGAGTACGATGTCGTGTATGAGCCGAGAAGAGCAATGAAAGCCCAGACACTGGCAGACTTCATTGCCGAAATCGCAGAAATAGAAAATGCTGTAACCAACAAGGAAGACCAAGCAAAGGTAGATCCAGAGTGGAAACTCCTTGTCGATGGAACCTTGAGCGTAGAACATCAAAGAGCTGGAGTAATCTTTCGCCAGCAATCAAATTTGGTTAGCAAAGTGTTGGGCCATTCGAACATGGCAATGCTAAGTATAGTAACCTTGGACAAAGGGTGGAAAGATCCTACAAAGAGGTATCTCGCAACCAAAGAGTCCTGAAAATCCTCATCAAGCGGAAAAAAGTGCGAAGATGTTCCGGTCGATATTTCCTAATTGAGGAGGAATCATACCAGCAAGGGTACGCAAGTCCATTACAGAGATGTATCGGTAAAAAGGGTGTAAGACAATTCATCCAGGAAGTGTGAAAATGGCCAAAGACACGGCAGCGCCCAAAAGTTGGCTCCGGAGTAGATAACCCCGGCAGATCACCCTTGCCCCTTTGCAGTATGGGGCATAGACCTCATCAGGCCTCTCCCGACAGCACCTAGAGGAGTGAAGTTCTGCGTAATAGCAGCAGACTACTTCACTAAGTGGGTGGAGGCAGAGCCCCTAACAACTATTTCGGCAAAGGATATACAAAAATTCATCTGGAAGAACATGATATGCAGATTTGGCATACCAACGGTGATAGTGGCCGATAATGGTACCCAGTTTATGGACAAGGGATTCCAAGAATTTGTCACCAACTTCGGAATAAAAATGCACTTTGCCCCGCTAGCTCAGCCTCAGAGCAATGGACAAGTAGAGGTAGCCAATAGAACTATAAAAGAGGGACTGGAAAAGAGGTTGGGGGAAGCAAAGGGAGAGGGGCTAGGAGAACTTCCAAGTGTACTGTAATGTTATCAGACAACACCCCGAGGGGCCACGGGGGACACACCTTTCTCACTTATCTCCAGTACAGAGGCCATTATCCCTATTGAAGTAGTATGGCCATCAGTTAGAATACAAGTATTCGATGAAAGAGGAAACGACCTCAGGTTGAGAACTAAGCTTGACCTAGTTGACGAACACAGAGAAGTGGCCGAGCTTGGAAGAAAGGCCTTTTAGCAAAGGGTAGCCGTGAGCGCAAACCTGCGTGTTAGGCCAAAAGGAATTAGGAAACAAGACCTCATCTTCTGAAAGGCCGAGTTTGAACCCCGAAAACCGTCCCATGGTGTACTTTGGCCAAACTGGAAGGGGCATTACTTGGTCCTAAACGAGGTCCAAAAGGGAGTATACAAGCTTGGCAACACTGAAGGGGGAGAATTGAAAAATACATGGCACTCGGATGCCTTAAAAGAAATTCTATACTCAAAATTTTAGGTGAGAAATTCTACAAGTTAGAAATTTTTTCTAAGTACAGAAGTTTTCCCCCATCTGAGAGTGCTCGCCGAACAAAGCTGAAGCACGCACTCCCGAAAGTCACGTTTTCCTTCTGAAGTTGATTGGGTTATATGCCCAAAAATGGTGAAGCCTATCGACTACGGCCGACGAGGGCAGGCTAAAATTGGCCTAAGAGAACTTCGCCAATAGCGAACGTTTACCCGAAGGTTGGCTGATGAAACGAGCAAAATGTACCTCTCCAAAGTCCCCTGACCGAAAGTGGTCGAGACAACTGGGAAACAAAAATTGCTCAAAAGACTTAACCAAATTATGAAGGAAAATTCATTGAAGAAGGTCTTGGTACAAGGAGAAAGTTACAAGAAGAAAAATACAAAGAAAACAAGAAAGCTAAGGCTCTAGAATATCTAAGGGACCCCAGCATCATGGGAAGCCCCGGCTTCTGTGTCTTTGGCTGCCGCTTTCGGTGGAGGATGAGGGGCAAACGGCAGGTTGAGGAGCTCGATATTTGACCAAGTCCACCGAGGCCCCTCGAGAATACACAGGGCAGCCAAGAAGGAAAGGTCGAGGTCTGGATATTCCTTCAGAACTTGGTGACGAGCTAGGCAAAAGCCGTCCTGAAAGGCAACCTTCATCGCCTGAATGGCCTTGTCTTTCTCGATGTCCAAGTCATTAACCTCGTTCTGAAGATCTGCAACCTCCTTCTCAAGCTCCTTTATATTCTTCTTCTTCTTTGAATCCTTCTTCAGTGAGTCGACCTTGGCTTGAAGTTCAGCGTTGTCAGCAAGAGCCTTCATCAGGAGAGTAGCTTTTTCTTCTTTTTCCTTCTGAATGGCCTCATTGGCTGAGGTTAAGCTCACAACCTTCTCACCAAGGTTGGTCATCTTCTTGGAGAAATCCTGCAAGAGCTCCTCTTGGCCCTTCAAGAATTTCTCCCAAAGCTTGGCAACCTTTTCCTTGGCTATTAGGCTCAACTCGGTGTTTGTCACAACTGAGTTAGCATAGAAGACCCTGGCCTTCGCTAATTTATATTCGGCCCAAGCTCAAACCGAAGACTGCTTTGCCGCCCAAGCTCGAAGGTATCCACTATACCCCAGGAGCTACAAAAAAAAAGGTACTTAGTGAAATTTACACATGGAAAGCCAAAACACTTGGAGAAAAAAGTGGGACGGGAAAACGAAGAGGCCTGAAGAACTACCTAGGCAGTATGCTCGAAAACCATAGCGGCAAGGCCATCCTCGGAGGCGTAATCCTCGGCAACTGCCTTGAAGGAAGCCTGAGTGAGCACGCCCCTCGCCATCTGGGGAGCCATTTCCCGAAAATCTTTGGAGAATAGATTCATGTCCTCCGCGAAAAACCAAAACGGCTCCCTTGGAACCTTGTCCTTCGTGATGTGGGAATCCTGAAGGGCCCACCCTCGGGCATGCTCAACCATCCTAGCTGAGGGCGCCAGATCCTCTGGAAAGTTAAAAGCGTAAGTCAGACAAAGCTCCCTAACTATGCGAGTTATGAGGATATGAGTACTGAAAAGGGGTATAAGACAAACCAGGCGCAACCTCAACAACGTCGTCATTGGAGTCACGGACCTCCTCCACATTGGTAAGAATCTGTTTGCCTTTGTCTCTTCGGCATTTTTCCAACTCCTCGGCAAAAGGACTCTCTGCCAAAGAGCCGAAAAGATCGACCGACATGGCGGGACTCAAAGCAGCAGCAATAGTAACCACCCCGGCAGAAACATCGGCGGTAGTTTCAGGCTCAGTGGGAGTTCCAGGCTCGATGGAAGTTGCAATGTCACCGCCGACCTCCGCCACATCCTCCGGGGGTGGAAGAAGGGTGTCCTTCTTCACCTTGTTGGCCGAAGACGGTCCGCTCCCAGTAGTCTTGCGCCTCTTGGAGACGCCCTTCTTTGTTTGTTCCCCCTTCTCTGCCCAACAGAGGAAGGGAGACTTATAGTAGGCAGCAGACTCGTCACCCATCTCTGAAAAAGAAGGAAAACATCAGTGTGAGTCCAAACAAATACTTATACTAAAAATTTTGAAAGGAAAATTACTTTCGAAAAGGCTGCGTAAGTAAGCTCCCCCCAAAGGAGCTTCACTAGCCAGGACTCCTTCCCCTCGATGGCAGGAGCTGGCATGCCGAGATCCATCTTATGCTCCTTAACTACCCCCAACTCCTGAAGGACCTCCTCGGTCATAAGTCTCCACATGATGAGGAAGGGTAGAGGGAGCGTGGAGGGACCTTGGCATCCCAGTCGGTGACAGCACAGATACGTCTGTTGAAGTCCACAAACCCCGCTGCCAACTCGGGAGTTAGCAACTTCTTAGGATCGACGACATCCGTCTCCAGCTTCCCCCAAGCCCACTTAGTCAGAACATACGACCAGGCCTCCACCACCTTTAGGAAGAAGAACTTCCTTTGCCACCCTCGCCAGCTATCTTTGGTAGCGAAGGTGAACATGAATTTTTTGGTCCTAGATCCCTGAGATAGCATGAAATAAAAGCCACCCTTCGGGACCGGATAGAGCTTGTAATACTGTATGAACAGGATAAAATGGGGTTCTACCCTAAAGACCACGCACATGCAGAGAAAGGCGTGGAAATAGCAGTATAAGTTGGGAGGAAGCTGATTCATGGCTATGCCATGGAATTGGAAAAATTCACAAATCATCTTCGCGGGGGGAAACCGAAGTCCGGCCTTCAGTTGGGCTTGGAAAATGATAACCTCGTTGTCCCGGTTCATAAAGCTAAAGTGACCGAGGTGGGGTAACCTTGTGGTGGCGTAGGAGGGAAGGAAAAATTTGGTTGTCCACTTCTCTAATTTCTCAGAAGTGGAGCAACAAGGGTGAGACATAAGAGGTTGCCAGCTCTCGGGGGTAGGCGAAGACATGGTTGGCCAAAAAAGAGACTTTGAAAAGAAGAAAAACAACTTCGGGAAGCTAGAAGAAAAGAAGAAACTGAAGGATCTCTAGAGTCGAAACCCACCAAAAGTCATGCCAAAATCAGGATTTGTGGACACTGTCGTGAAAGATGGCCGGAAGTGGCGCCGTCGTTAATACCGCCGCAAAAAAAGGAAGAAAAGGCACGAAAGCAGACGAGAGCAAAGCGAGAGCAAAGAAAAACAAATGAAGAGTATGACGGAAGGAGGCTTATATAGATTGAGGAAGGGTAGCCAGAGGGGCGTCATAATTGCTTCGCGAAGGTGAAGCATCGCCATAATTGCCCCTTATGCGTGAAAAGATGTGCCCACCATAACTGACGTGACTGATCCCAACCAGCCTTTGCCACGTGTCACCCGTCACGATAAACTAGGACACATTTTCTGACATCCCGAAAACCCGGGCACGCCGCTACAGACTTACACGCCTAGTTTCAAGACGCGACGGTCCACCAGCTTGTGGCAGGAAAAGTAAAGAAGTTAGGTATCTTGAGAACACCAAAGGGCAGACAGGTAACACCTGTCCAGACAAGGCTTATCCCCTAGGTGGTGAAGTGCTTCCCCTGCAAACGTCACACTTTGAGTCCTGAAAAGTGCCCCCAAAAGGACCACTAGCTGAAGCTTCCACTCCGGCTTTCCGAGGGGGGGCATGTGATACCCAAAGTGCTATTGCCCCGGTCTTATAAGGACCTCGGAAAGAAGGGAATTAGACACCTGAGTTACATGATCTCGGCTGCCAATAACAACCACGAAAAACTAGCGTATCGCCTCCCTCGGGAAGGCGACCGGACCAGCTTCAGGGGAGAAGGACCAACCACCTTCTACAGGAGAAAGCCCTTGAAGGAGTAACTTCGGAGCTAGGGAATTCCCTGAAGTACTAGTATGACTCCAGGAAAAGGCCCCTCACTTTGAAGTGAGACATCAACAAAAGAGACCTCAAAGGTACAGCAGGAGCCATTAAGGAGTCTCTGACATTACGCCCGCACACCCTGCACGCCACCCTCATATGCACTATGACACACCGCCACTGCCTACGTCCTATCATGTAAGGCTATGCTTGCCTCAGCTCGTAGCCCAAGGAGCCTGCAGGCGGCTAGGGGCCCCTACTCCCAGAAGTACGGTTGGTATCCATCTGTACACGTGTCACAATCTGAAGGGCTCACCCCCTCTTATATATATATATATCAGGGGAATGGTGTCAAGAGAGGATCCTCTTCATTCCGCCCTCAAGAAAACACGGCAGGCAAAAGCCTTTTGTCCTTACTACTCCATCTCCACCCCCCAAAGCACTAACTTGGGCGTCAGAGGCTCCTCCCCGAAAAAAGACTCCGGGGACCTCCTAACCCCTGTTTCCTGAGTGTTTCAAGTAAGTACTCTTGAGGAATCTCCACAACGGGGCACTCTCCCAAACCGTAAGTCCTTCTCGGCCTCACCGTGTCACGTGACGAAGATGCCGCCGGCCATCATATGTATTCCACTACAACACCATGCTTTGTGTCCAATAGACACTTCTTAAGCATACTGATGTGAAAAACATTATGAACACTTGACATGCTTGGCGGTAGATCTAACCTGTATGCTACCTTGCCAACTCTGTCCAAGATCTCATAAGGACCTATGTATCTTGGAGCTAACTTGGTTCTTCTGCCAAGTCTGACAGTGCCTTTGGTTGGTGCAACTTTCAGCCAAACATTGTCACCAACCTCAAATTCCAAAACTCTCCTTCTTTTGTTCACATAGGCTGTGGT
This sequence comes from Aquilaria sinensis, assembly GCA_005392925.1. Lineage (NCBI taxonomy): Eukaryota > Viridiplantae > Streptophyta > Magnoliopsida > Malvales > Thymelaeaceae > Aquilaria > Aquilaria sinensis. Next base: position 41,455 of record SMDT01003015.1, on the reverse strand, counting down.
CCTTTAGGGTCATAGATTCGGTCGTTGAAGTTCAATAATCCTTGCTTGTAGGCAAAGGATTCATACTAGGAACCTTTTTCCTCTGTTGATATCCTTATCACACTTTTCAATCCACTCAAACCTTGGACCCTTCTTGGTCAGATGAGTAAGAACTAAGGCAATCATGGAAAAGCCTGATACAAATCTCCTGTAGTATCCAGCTAATCCTAGGAAAGTTCTGATTTCCTTCACAGTCTTTGGTTTTTCCCACTCTTGCACTGCCTTGACCTTTTCAGGGTCTGCCTTAAGGCATTATGCATCTATGATGTGTCCTAGGAAAAACACTTCCCTTATCCAAAATTCACACTTAGATAACGTAGCATAAAGCTGATGCTGCAACAGAGTCTTTAAAACAATCTTCAGATGATGTTCATGTTCATTTTCATCCTTGGAATACACTAGGATGTCATCAATGAACACAACCACAAATTTGTCCAGATGTGTTCTGAACACCCTATTCATCATGTCCATAAAAGTAGCTGGGGCATTAGTCAAACTGAATGTCGTGATTATGTACTCATAATGCCCATATCTGGTCCTAAATGCAGTCTTAAGAATATCCTTTTCCTTTACTCTGAACTGGAAGTATCCAGATCTCAAATCTATCTTCGAGAAGATCTTAGCTCCCCTAAATTGATCAAATAAATCCTCAATCCTATGGAGTGGATACTTGTTCTTGATAGTCACTACATTGAGCTTCCTGTAGTCAATGCATAGTCTCAAAGATACATCCTTCATTTTCACAAAAAGAACAGGAGCTCCCCATGGTGAAACACTTAGCCTTATGAACCCTTTTCTCAGGAATTTCATCAAGTTGTTTCTTGAGCTCATTCATATCTGTGATTGGCATTCTGTTAGGAGGTATAGATATTGGACTAGCTACTGGTTGCAGCTTGATTTCAAACTCAATTTTCTTTTGTGGAGGAATACTTGGTAAGTCTTTAGGAAAGACTTGTGGAATATCTCTCAGTATAGGTATTCTATCCACTTCTTTTTCACAGTGCAATTGATTCAATGCATAACAATAATCATGCTCAGAAATCACAGGTATTTCACCTAGTACCTCTAGCTCCATGTCATGCATTTCATACACTAATTCCTTAGAATTCACTAACGCATGCACTTCACCATCAGGCACAATCAATTCTTATGTTATGCATGGCAAGCCAATTCAAGCCCAGCACTAAATCATACTTAGGAATATCCAACACTAGCAGATTAGTCATAATTTAGTCTTTCCTACTACTAGCTCACAATCTTTAGCTAGGTCATTAGTGAAAAGACATTGACAACCTATTATTTTCACTAAGGATATCCTAGGTGATGCCCGGCAGCATCCTCGTTGTATGACATGGTGCAACTTCGAGCTGGGGTTCTGGTACGAAAATGCATGGAAAGACACCTCCGTTGTGAAGCTACCTTTGAGAGTGACTTATAGCAAGAATGTGGCTACAGAACTTAGTATCACAGAGGTTAGAGACTCCCCGGAGTGTGATTCTAGGGGAAGAGCCTCCGACGCTCAAGTCAGTATTATGGAAGATGAAAGTTAGAAGAGTAGATGGCAGCTAGGGTTTTCTGTCTTTTGTGTCTTGTTGTTCTTACCAAGGCTGTTCCCCAAGTATTTATAGGAGGGCATTGGGGGAAGTCCGTTTAACAAAGCCTGCTCAGATCATGACACGTGTTCAGCCAGATATTGTTCGTGCCTTCAGGGATGGGGATCTCTAGCTAGCCATAGGCCTTTCTGGCTAGAAGTTGGAGCCGTGGGAGGCTTGTGTGTCAGGGGCGTGTGTGAGGTCTCCGTGTCAGAGGCTCCTAACTGTCTTTGTCTCATTTGGGTGAGAACTCATTCGGTGATGAGCCCTCTTCGGGGGGTAATACCCCTTCGGCAGACGGGTCTCCTTTGGTCTGGTTTTTGCTCTTGAAGGCTATAGAGGGAGGCTTCTCAATAGGGTGGAGGACCTTTGAAAAAAGATATATTCTACCAAGGATGGGGAGATGGCCTCCAGAGGTCGGCAAATCACTTGACCGAGGATGGCGCAATATGTCCTTCTGAGGGTGGTAGTGTTATCAGCTGAGGGTGGTGAGGATCCATCTTCCCAAGGTTGCTCAGATGTACATCCGATGATGGTACTTGTCTGTCATCTTTAGAAGCTATCCAAGTGTGATAGCCATTTGGCTATCACATGCCCCCCTCGGAAAGTCGAAGTGGTAACTTCGGTGAGTAGAGTCTTTGAGAGCACTTCGTGGGACTTGTTGTGGAAGCTAGGTAGGGGACACTTCATTGTCCAAAGGTATGCTTTCTCAGTCGAGCTAGCTTTCTCAGCCGAGGTAGCTTATGTGTGTCACTCCTCGCCTCCTAGCTAGTCCCTTGGTATTTTCAAAGTGTGTATCCCTCTTTTACTTTTCTACTGTAGGTCAGTGGACCGTCGTGTCCCGTAATCAAATAGGCATGTCACTTCGGATAGGCTTGCCTAGGCCTTCGAGCTGTCAGGAGTCATGCCTTTGTTTCCTGCGCTAGTCGACACGTGTCATGTGGTAATTGGGGGACAGTTGTGTCGATTACGTCAACCGCTTCTCTTCGCCTTTGATGGGTAATTATGGCGACTATTCGCCTTCAAGGGGTAATTATGGCGATGATTCGCCTACCCCCTTCGGCCTATATAAACCTTCTTCTTCCTCAGAGTTCCCACTTGCTTTCTTTTGCTTCTTTTTTGCTCTCATTTGCTCTCAAGCTTTTCTCCCTTTTTTTGTGGCGGTGCAAGCTGTGGAGCGATTTCCAGAGAGTTTTAGCGACGGTGTTCACAAATCCCGACTTCAGCAAAAGCTTTGGTGGGTTCTCCTTTTTGAAGTCATTCTTCCGCATTATTTCCTTCTTCTCCTTTCTTCCTTCTAAAGTTAGGTTTCCCTTTTCCAAATGTCTTCCCCTGTTCTACTCATGTCTATCCAAACTATCCCTGAGAGCTAGCTTCCTCTCAATTCTCATCCAAGTTGTACCACTTCGGAGAAGTTGGTAAAGTGGACAACAAAATTTTTTCTTCCTTCTTACTCGGTCATCAGGCTATCCAGTCTTGGCCTGTTTAGTTATATGAATAACTTGGATGAGGTTACCATTTTTTAGGCCTAACTGAAGGCCAGACTTCAGTTTCCTCCTCGAAAGATGATTTGCGACTTCTGCCAATTCCATGGCATAGCCGTGAATCAGCTTCCTCCCAACTCTTACTGCTATTTCAATGCTTTCCTCTACATATGTGGGGTTTTCAAGATAGAACGCCACTTCATCATCTTCATGCACTACTACAAGCTCTTTTCGGTCCCGAAGGGTGGCTTCTATTTTTTACTACCTCAGGGATCTGGGAGCAAAAGGTATATGTTCACCTTCGGCACCAATGACAGCTGGCGAAGGTGGTAGAAAAAATTCTTCTTCCTGAAGGTGGAGGAGGCGTGGTCGTATGTGCCGACCAGGTGGGCCTGGGGGACACTGGAGACGGATGTCATCGACCCCAAGAAGCTGCTAACTCCTAAGTTAGTGGCAAAGTTTGAGGACTTCGACAGCCACATCCGAGTTGTCGCAGAGTGGGACACGGAGGTCCCACAACACTCCTTGTACCCCCTCCCCATCAAGTGGAATCTCATGACCAAAGAGGTTCTTCGAGAGTTGGTGGTAATCAAGGAGCACAAAACCGACCTCAACATGCCGAAGGCCGCTATTGATGGGAAGAAGGCATGGCTGGCGATGCTCTTTCTGGGGGAGCTCACGTACGAAGCCCTTGTTGAGAGTAAGTCATCCTCCAGATTTTGTTACATGTACTCCTTTGGACATACACTAATGTCTTTCCTTTTTTCAGAGATAGGTGATTAGTCCGCTGCATTTACAGGTCCCTCTTCCTCGGTCGAGCCGACAAGGGGGAGCAGCAAAAGAGAAAGGCTGCCCCAAACAGGAGGAAGACATCGGGATGAGGGCCATCTTCAGTGAAGAAGTCAAAGAAGAACTTCCTTGCTCCCCCTCCGGAAGGCGATGTCGAGGTGCAGGACCAGTCCTCAGTTCACGAAGACCTACCCTCGGAGCAGGCCATCAGCCTAACTCCCTGGAGCCCTGTTACTTCGGGGGATATCCTGGGAACTTTGGTAGGGGACCCTTCCCCTCAAGAGCTTGAAGTGGGCCAAAGCAGGAAGGGCAAGCAGATCCCTACCAATGTAGATGAATTCAGCAACTCCGAGGAGGATGTCGCTAAGGTTCCTCTAGGTTTGTCCCTTAGCCATTTTTCTATCAATTTGGGATTTTTCAGCATTTTAGATCATATAGATGTATGGCTAAGGGATAATGTGCTGATGGAACTTCGGCGTGATTTTGCAGAAGAATAGGTGCCCGCCATATGGATGGTGGAGCACACCCGGAAGCGGGCCCTTCATGAAAAACATGAACTTGTTCTCCGAAGACAGCTAGAAATTGGCTACTCAGTTGGCGAGTGGCGCCCTTACCAACGCCACCTTCAAGTCCTTCAGCGAAGAGTGCCCAAATGAGGAGGTCCTCGACGCGAGGATGTTCGAACACGTTGCCCATGTATTCTTCAAACCTTTTATCCTTTCTTCAAATTTTTCTATGTGTTTGCTTTGCTCTGCAACACTCACCTAGTGTCCTTCCCTTCACAGCTCTTGCCGTATAGTGGATACTTCAGAGCTTGGGCAGTAAAGCAGTCTTCGATCAGATCTCAAACCAAACAGTGTTTGGAGAGAGCCATGGTATTTTATGCTGGCTCGGTTGTTAAGTATGCCAAGCTGAACAAAATAGCCAAGGAAAAGGTGGCTAAAGTTTGGGAGGAGTTCTTGAAGAGTCAGGAGGAGCTCTCTCAAGAATTCTCCCAGAAGCTGTCTGACCTTGGCGTGAAGGTTATCGCGCTATCTTCAGCAAATGAGGTCTACCGGAAAGGGAAGGAGGATGACTCTGCTTTCCTGATGAAGGCCCTTACAGACAACATTGAACCTCAAGCCGAGGTCGACGCACTGAAGAAGGAGGTGAAGAAGAAGAAAAAGACGAAGAAGCTGGAGAGGGAGGTCGTTGAGTTGAGGAATGAGCTGGACAACTTGTCTGTAGAGAAAGAGAAGGCCGATCAAGCAACCAAGGTTGCGTTCCAAGATGGCTTTTGTTTCGTTAGGCACCAAGTCCAGGTGAAGTACTCCAACCTCGACCTCTCGTTTCTTGCTGGCTTGCACATTCCCTAGGGGCCTCGCTGGGCCTGGTCAAAGATAGAACATCTCAATCTTCCTTTTGTTCCTTCCTCGGTGCCGAAGGTAGTGACAAAGGAGGTTGGCAATGGAGCAGCTCGTGATGACGAGGTCTCTTAGGCGTCCAGGACTTCACTTTTTCTTTTTCTTTGTAATCTTCTTCTTGTAAGCTCCTTCTTGTTGTACCAAGGCATAAATTAATAAAATTCCTTCTTTCCTCCAAAATTTGGCTAAGTCTCAGGACATGTTTCTTCTATACTATATTTGGTACCGAGGGTTAATTCTACCATTTTTTGGCCTAGGTCCCTCAAGAAAATAGTAAGTATCCTCCACACTTGTTATTTGGATAACCGCCTTCGGTGTATATAGGGCCAGTTTTGGCGAACATCTTTCGGCAAAGCTTCATCTATTTTATCAGCCGTGTTCGGTTTTAGGCATCTTTAGGGAAAATGTTCCATTTTTTGTACATAGGCACTTACACCTTGTTTGGCTGGGTTCCTTTGGTGGAACTATTTTCCTTAGAAAAAATTCTAAGTGAAGGATTTTTTCAAGGCATCTAAATGCCATGTATTCCTCAATTCTCCACCTTCGGTATTGCCAAGCTTTGTATACTCCTAGCCGAACTTCATCAATGACCAAATAAGGCCCTTCCCAGTTTCCCCGAAGCACTCCGTGAGGTGGTCTTTGGCACTCAAACTCAGCCTTTCGGAGGACAAGGTCCCCCTTCCTGATTCCTTTTCACTTGACATAAGAGTTCGCAGCTATAGCTACCCTTTGCTGAAAAGCTTTTCTTCTTAGCTCAGCCACTTTTCTGTGTTCGTCAATTAGGTCCAGCTTGGTTCTCAACCTAAGGTTGTTCCCTTCTTCATAGAACACTTGTACCCTGATCGATGGCTAAACCACTTCGATAGGAATAATGGCCTCCGTGCGGAAGACGAGTGAGAAAGGTGTTTTACTTGTGTCTTTTCGGGTCGTTGTCCGATAGCTCCATAGCACACTGGGAAGTTCTCCCGGGCATTTTCCCTTTGCCTAATTCAGTCTTTTTTCAAACTATCCTTTATGGTTCTGTTGGACACCTCTACCTATCCGTTACTTTGAGGATGAGCTACCGGGGTGAAGCGCATTTTTATCCCGAGGTCAGTAGTGAATTCCTGGAACCCATTGTCAATAAACTAGGAACCATTATCAGCCACTATCACCATCGGTATACCGAATCTGCATAGGATGTTCTTCCAGACAAAATTCTATATGTCCTTCACCAAAAGGGTTGCCAGAGGCTCTGCCTCAATCCATTTGGTGAAGTAATCCACTACGACTGCGCAGAACTTCACTCATTTCGGTGCAGTTGGGAGAGGCCCAATAGAATCAATTCCCCATACTGCGAAGGGGCAAGGGTAGTTAGCCTCAATTATCATTTCCGAGGGTAGCCTATGGATGTTGGCGTGTCTTTGGCAATTGTCACAATTCTGGACAAATTGCCTCGCAGCCTTCCTCAGGGTAGGCCAGAAGTATCCCTGGCGGCGTAGTACTCCTGCCAGAGCATCAGTTCCTACGTGGGAACCACAGGCCCCTTCATGGACTTCTTTGAGGACCGCCCCTACATCCTCTTCGCTGACACACCTTCACAGTGGACTTGCATACCCTTGTCGGTATAGCTCTTTTCTGATTAGGAAATATCATCCAAAATGTCTTCCCACTCTTGTCGCTTCGTGAGGGTCTTTGGGAAGCTCCGAAGTCCTGAGGTACTTTTTTATGGGATCCTTCCATCCTCTTTCTGAAGTTGCTATGCTCATTACTACTATGCTCGGTTGGTTTAGCACTTCAACGGCCTTTCTTTACTTGGCCAAAATATCTACTGTAGTATTGTTTCAGTGAGGCACGTTCTCGATGTCCACCGTGTCGAAGTCTTGGATGAGCTTTGTTGTGAGGTCATGATACTTTGCCAAGGTTCAATCCTTGGCGCCATAGTCGCCTGCCATCTGTCTGACCACTAGCTGAGAGTCACTGTGAGCCTTTAGGTTTCTCACACCAACTCTTCTGGCCAGGCACAAACCTGCTATAAGGGCTTCATATTCTGCCAGATTGTTGGTGATGGGTTTCGGGAGCCAAACATGGTAGCGGAATTTAACCGAAACCCTCCAGGATCCAAGTGAAACGGGGTGAACCGGGTGTTCGAAAATTTTCATACCCAATTTTTGATTGAGATCTCTCACTCAACTGTAGAGTCGAATCACTAAACCTGAACAGTTGACGTGTTCAGGCTCTCTATGGTATCCATATGAGCCTTTCGGGATCACCACTCTTCCATTGCATCCCGGCAGATGCGTTTCTCTTGCACTCGCAGTGCTAGCTTCCGTCCTCCAAGGAATTGCAAGAGAAGAGTGTGGCTGTCCTTTTTGGGAGGCTAGGGCAAGGAGACCTGCAAATTTCTCACTAGAAGTTGTATTTATAATGAGACTCAACTTCTAGCCCTAATGGGTTCCAAAGCCCTAATCCAATTAGGATTTAATTTCGAGCTTAATAATGGCTCAACTCTTTGGCCCATTATTAATACAAAATTAAAGTGAAACCATAACCCAAATAATTAGCCCATACACTCTAATGATCCAAATAGCTCTATGTGTGCGATCCAATAGGCTCTTGCCACATTGGCAATGATCATAAATCATATTTATGATCATATGCAATGAGCGGTGTCTAGCAACACATCATTGCTACCCAAGTGACAAGATTGTCGATGATTCGGCTAAACCTTTATGATCATCACCCATATATGCCATTGTCCCTTTGTCCAAGATATCAAGACTAAGCACGAGACATGGAATGTGTCACTCTCGTATAGCCCAATCTTTGGTTTCTTGATTACCGAGTACACCAACTTAAACTGATGACATTGATATCGTATATCAACTCATCCGAGCATGGCCATGCATTTTTCTAAGTCTCACCTATCAAGGGGCCCGAAGATATCACTCCCGTTACATAGGAGGGACAAATCCCATCTTGATCATACAAATCCCTCTGCATGATATGTGACATACCCAATGACCTCCTTCAGGTTCACTCAGTTACGAGCAACAAAGGAAAGTATCAAAGTATGTGACTCACATGTAGGGAACCTTGATGATCTTAGGTCGAAGGACTACATATACCATGATCACTATGAGAATCACTTATGACACTCATATAATGATCCATGTAGTGTTCTCATGGTGGGTCGGTTTAGTACACAAGTTCTCCAACCTGTACCCATATGTAGACTACATATCTCATATTAGTCTCCACATATGCTAGGCATTATGTATTATTGCAACCCGCTCCACAATAATACTAGACTAGGGACATTTAAGAATATCATTATTTGAGGGTTACAATTATGTTTGTTAAGTTACGCAGAAACAAAACAACAAACATAATTGTTGGATTAATGCCTCAATAAAATATCATGACTCAATGTGCAAAAATACAATCATCTCATGATTGGCTTTTTGGGCACAACACTAACAGTTGGTGACATTAAACCTGAATTTTATTGCTTTCATGGCTTCCATACCTTCGGGACCACAGAGAATTACTCTGGCTCCTTGATGGTCAGAACCGGAGGCCCCATCAACAAACAAAGTCCACTCGAGTTCATCCTTACCGAGGTTAGGTGGACTATCTTCGGCAACAGGTACGTAAGTGATGAAGTTTGCTAATGCCTGTGCTTTTATTGCCTTCCTTGGCTCATAGGTGATATCATACTCACCGAGGTCGATGCACCACTTTGAAGGCCTTCCCGAGTGGTCTACCTTCTTTATTATATCCTGAAGTGGCAGATTACTTCAAACGATAATAGGATGCCCTCGGAAATAGGGTCGTAACCTTCTAGTTGCCAGTACTAAGGCATAAATAGCCTTTTGTAGCAAGGGGTACCTAACTTCGGCACCATGCAGAGACTTGCTCATGGAATATATTGGCCATTACTTTGCCTTATCTTCCTTCACAAGGACCAAACTTACCGTTTTTTTGGTGATGGCAAGGTATAGTATGAGGGGTTCTCCTTCCCATGGCTTTCGAAGTGTTAGCAGACGAGTTAGGTAGACTTTAAGCTCTTCCTAGGCCTTTTGGTAGTCTTCGTTCTAAGGGCACACCTCGGTTCGGGGGTCACCTCCATTTTTTGCTGCTTTAGTAAGGACCTTGAAGAACAGTCGGCAATGATCCCCATATCTGGAGATGAATCTGCTGAGGGACGTGATTCTTCCTGTGAGTCTTTGCACATCCTTGGTCATCGTGGGAGTTCGGAACCCTAGTAGGGCCTTGACCTTTTCTGGATTAGCGTCAATACCTCTCTCTGACACCATAAATTCAAGAAACTTACGTGCATTCACCCTGAACAAGCATTTCTTGGGGTTGAGACAAATTCTGAATGTCCACAGCTGGTGGAATGTTTCTTCTAAGTCTGTGATACGACTATTGGGTAGTTTGCTCTTAACTATCATATCACCGATGTAGACTTCCATCTTTCTTCCAATTTGGGAGTCAAAGACCCTATTCATCAACCTCTGGTACGTGGCACCTGCATTCTTAAGCCCGAAGGGCATTCTAATATAGCAGTATGTACCAACCTCGGTGATGAAGGCAGTTTTTTCCTCATCCTCGGGGTCCATCCTGATTTGATGATACCCGCTGAAGGCATCGAGCAAGCTGAGGAGGCCATAGTAGGTGGTTGAGTCCACCAACTAGTCTATTAGCGGTAAAGGATATGAATCCTTAGGGTAAGCATCGTTCACATTTCAGAAATTGATGCACATTTCGAGTTTGTCACTCCCTTCTTTTGTGGCGATAACCACGTTACTAAGCCATTTCAAATATTTAACTTCCCTTATTACATCCGCCTCCATCAACCTTTGGATTTTGGATTTAATGAAGTTGTTCTTGGTGCCGAAAGGCTTCTCATTTTCTGGCGAACAGGCTTTGCATCAGGGCTTATCTTAAGACTGTGCTGAATTATACAAGGGTCTACCCTAGGCATGTCCTTCGATGAGTAGGCAAATAGATCTTTATTCATTGAAAGGAAAGATACAAGCTTTTGCTTGTCACCTTCGGCCAAATGTTTCCCTATGCGGGTACTTCTGCCCGGGACGAGCTCTACATTTTCAGTTTTAATTTTGTCTGAGTCGCTTCTCTTTCCTTCTATAGACCCCTTCTGTCGGCGTGGCCTTTTCTCTCGAGGTCTGTGTGTGCACTTTCACTAGGCTCTGCCTAGCTTTCATGAAGAGCTTCCGGACTTCGGCCTGATCAATGAATAATTGTGCGTCCCCGTCTTTGGTCCTAAAGATGACCATCAGATACTTCACATCTGGTCGAATATGAAAGTTCCCTTGAGTTTACCTTCCAATGATGGAATTATATGAAATGGGGACCTCGATAACATTGAACCTGGTCATGGAAGAGGCAAAAAACTCTCTGTTGTTTTGGACAGAAGTTCCCCTGAACATCAGAAGTAGGTCTATCCATCCGAGGATAGGGAGTTTAGAAGGACCTACACTGAAGGTAGGTGATGTAATAGGTTTGAGGTCGGTTTTTGTGATGCCCAAGTTTGGCAACAGATGGGAGAATAAGACATTAGTGTTAGAACCATCGTCCAGGAGCACCCTCTTTACGTCCCAGCTCCCAATGCTTGCCATAATAAGAAGTTGGTCATCGTGTGGAAATACTGCAGTGGACCCATCTTTCCGAACAAGCTTGTTCGATGGACTACTGAATTCCATCACTGAGATCTCCTTGGCTTTCCTCTTCCTTTCTACGGAAGGTAGTCCCGTGGTGATCGTCTGGATTACTCTGGCTGGAGGTGCAGGATTTTGCTTGGGACTCTAGTTTCGATGTCGGTCGGAGTCGTAGTCCTCATCGTCCTTTCTTTCCTCCTCCCTCATTCCCTTGGGAGAGGGTATCCGTAGGTACCAGTGAATTTGGCCCTACTTGATCAGGGACTCGATGTACTTCCTGAGTTGGAAGCAATCCTTAGTGTCATGACCGTGATCCCGATGGAATTGGTGGAATTTCTTCATATTCTTCCTGTTGCCCAAAGTCATGACCTTCGGACGTTGAATTAGGGTTCCTTTCCTCTCCAAAGCCATTAGGATGTTCGTTCTTGTGGTGTTCAAGGGAGTGAAGGTCACTGGCTTCTTCCCTTTCTACTTCCGAGGTCGACCCTCGGCCTCTATTGGGTAATCAGGTTGTTGGCTTGGGCCTTCAGGCCAAGCACGGTCGGCCTTTGGACCTCCCATCCTTAGCTCTTCAGCCATCATGTGCTGTTCAGCCCTTCGGTAGAACTCACCAAGGGTGTCCGGGCGGTCCTTTGAGAACTCGTAAAAGAGTTGTGAGTCTCGCTGAAATCCCTGTATCATGGCAAGGATGCGTATTTTGAGGCAAAAGTCTAGCACACTCAAGGCCTCTCGGTTGAATCTTTCGACAAAGTCACGAATGATCTCTCTGTTCCTTTGCACTATGTTAAACATTTGAACCGGCATCTTCACCGTCGGCCTGTTGCTGATGAATTGCTGTATAAATGCAGTGGATAACTCTTGGAAACCCATGATTGTTCCGAGGGCCAACGAGTTATACCACGCAGTCACCGATCCGAAGAGGGTGACTTCAAAACATTTGCAAAGCGTGGTGCCATCAGCACCATGTAGCACCATGCTGTGCCTTTACTTGGTTATATGGGCTTGGGCGTCATTACGCCCGTCATACGCCTCTAGGCAAGGTGCTCGGAAGTTGCTGAGCATGGGTTCCTCAACAATTGCTTGTACGAATAGGGACTCTTCTCCTATGAAGGTCTTCGACAACCTCGACCAAATAGGCTTTCGGGACACCTACCTTTCTACCTTGTCTATCCTATCAAGGATTTTCTACATGAGGGTGATGGTACTGGCCTCTTCCCATTGCCTAGGAGTTTTTGGCAACGGGGAACGACGTCTCATCTTTAGGGAACAACTTTCACCGGCGAAGGGACGGTGACCTTCGGGATGGCGATGGGTTTCTCCGGTGAGATGTTCTGGGCCCCTTTGATGTTGTTTCTTCAACACGATGCCCCTGGGGGGAACATCCTCAGTTGAGGGCTTGTCGTGGAAGTCCATGCTGCCTGAACTCCGGTGGGCAGGATTTGGGCTCCCCTCTAGGCGGGTGGCTGGTGAGTTGGCCCTTTTGGGCCGAGGGTGGTGGAGACCACCTTTGGCCGAGTTGCTGCGTCATTTCAACCATGATGGAATGTTGGAAATCCCTTAGGAAACCCATGGTGACCATCAGAGGACATTCGTCCTCGATAAAGAAGGCCCAACAGGTATTTGCTCGGTTGCTGGATGGTCTCCGGCACGGACGAGGACTTCGGGAGTCCCTTATCCCTTGAACGCCAAGTCTTAACGATGGCTATGTTAAGTGCATAAATCCACGGTCAAAGTGTTGATATTTTGACAACTTTGACCGTCAATATTCTGTTCACTTTTCCTCTTTTAGCTTATTTCTTGTTTCTTTGGCTCATTTCAGGTTTGGTCAAGTGCTGCGGACAGGGCGTTAGAAGCAAGCTCGAGTGGGACGGCATTTGGACAAGAGACGCAGGAGAAGTGCAAAGACGAAGGCTGGCGACGCGTCGCCAGAAGTCGACGCGTCGCCACAGTTATCAGCATTCTGTGATTCCTTTTGGCCATTTTGGCGACGCGTCGCCAGAAGTCGCGAAGGTTGGCGACGCGTCGCCAAGGTTATAGCATTCTGGATACATTTTGGTCATCTGGCGACGCGTCGCCAGAACTCGACCCACGCTGGCGACGCGTCGCCAGCGCTGCTCTGTTTTGCCGAAAGCTCGCATTTTTTTTGGTCCCCCACTCTTTCCACCTGATGAGCTGGCTTGGAAGAAGGGATACTTATCCCTTTAGGGCTGGAATGAAGAGGGGGTATAAATAGAAGAGAAGAAAGAGTCCAAAGGGGGCTTCTTGGCTGATTTTGATCTTGACCCATCTAGAGGCCTATTGATCATTTTGGAGGCGTTTTTGGAAGCTTGAAGTAGGATTGTTCATCTTGGGAGTTAAATCTTCTAGGGGGTTTCTTGGGTTTACTCTCTTCTCTCTTTTGATTTGTATGATTTTCGTGGATATTGTTGTTATGGGTTTGTTGATGACATTTGCTATGGATTGTGAGTAGATCACTTTATCTCTCTAGGGTGACATTCCTTCCTTTGTTACTTAATGAAGTTGTCTTGTGTTTATGGATGAGTTCTCTTGTGTTGTCCCTTTCATTGTGCTTATTGATTGATTTATGGTAGGCCACCATAACTAATGTACTAGTTCATTAAATCCTTAAGAAAGGTTTTATGGGTGACAAAGAGAAATGGAAGGGGCATAGTGTTAACTTAAATTAGAGATAATCCAGGTGAACACTAAGAGTCGAAAGAGGCTTAGTTCTTCAACCACTCTAAGTTAAAGTTGGAGCTTGCGTAAAGCCCAAGTTAGTTGAGGGTGAGCAAGGACCCATCTTGAGAAAGAGGTTCTTGATGTGAGATCCTTTCTACCACACACGGAATATTACTCTTGAGGACCAACTTCTTGGGTAGCAATGGGTAAGAGTGGAATCCTAGAGAGGTAGTCACATTTATTCTAAGTTCTCTCTTTAGTACCTTTCACTTTCTTTAGAGTCACTTCTCTTGTGTTTTTAGAGTTAAGTAGCTTGAGCAATTTGATCTTTGAATCTATATAGAATCACTAAACTCTCTTAGGACGATACCCTTATTTACTTTTAAGTACAAGACGATTCCGTTCGCTTGCGGGTTTTTAAGGGTTAAATTGATAAACTCTTGATTTTCACAACAAAGTTTTTGGCGCCGTTGCCGGGGAGTTTTGATTTGATTTTCTTCTTGATTAGTGAAAATTGGTTACTCTTGCCTATTTGATTTTAGTTCTTATAGTTAGTGTGTTCCCTTCTTGTCAATTTGTAGGTACATCTAGTGCATGACCCGGAGCTGTTGTTCTCATGTGTTACCACTTGATCTAGAAATTGAGAGAAGCTTGCGAGAACTTCGGCTAAGAAGCAAGGTGGTTGAAGAAGGAGATACTAGTACCTTCGATTCCGTCAACATGGAAGGGAACTAAGAAGATGATTTGAGGAACCTTGGACGAGAAAGAAATGTCAATGCCATGGGTCACAATGGAGTTGAAGAGGTAATGGACAATGGAAATGGTGCTAGAAGAAGAGGAAGGTCGGTACTTGATTATTTTCGACCTCAATGGGTGGAAGACCATGATAATATGATAAGACCGGTGCCGCTTCGAGGGCGAGCTTTTGTGATTCCTAGCCATGTTCTCCAATTGGTGGAAGCACATCCATTTGGAGGGACTCTTGATGAAGATCCAAACAACCATATCAAGAGGTTTGTTCGCTTATGTGATACTTTTGATTTGGATGGTGTAAGTGAAGATGCGAAAAGGATGAGGCTTTTCCCATTTTCTCTTGTGGATGAAGCATCGGAATGGTTTGAGAATTTGGAGCCTACTTCGGTTCATACTTGGCAAGAGTTATATGATGCATTTATTCGGAGGTTCTTTCCATCTCAAAAAGCATTTGAGCTTAAGAATGAATTGTTGGCATTTAGGCAAAACGAATGGGAGTCACTTGCGGAGGCATGGGTGCGTTTCAAGAGGATTGTGAAGAGGGTACCCACTCAAGATATTGATCAAGCTCACCAACTTCATGTTTTCTACAATGGGTTGAGTTTGAACACTCAATTGCAAGTGGATGCCACCGGCGGTGGTTTTTTGTTGTTGAAAGATGTGGAGGAATGTTTTGAGCTATTGAACAACATGGCTAAAAGTCTTGAGCTTAGCGGAAAAAGGATCCCAAGGAAGGGGAGTGGATTGTATGAGGTGAACAAAGATACCTCCCTCAAAGCTCAACTTTCGGCACTCACTAGCATGGTAGCCAAGTTGTCAAAAAATCAAGAAATGGGGAAATTGCAACAAGCCATGGCTAGTGAGGATGTAGATGATGTGGAAGATGTAAATTTTGTGGGTTACCGGAATCCTTACCCACCCAAGCAAGGAGGAGGGAATTTCTTCCCAAGGAACCGTCAACATGAAGGATTCAACTACTCTAACCCCAAAGGCGCTATGCAACCATTAGGTGAGAATTCTAACAAAGCGGAAGCATCTTTGAAACATTTTATGAAGGGCATGATGGGCGAATTCATGTAAGAAGTGAGGGGGATGGCAAGTGGCCAAAACAAGAAGATTGGGGCAATGGAGGATGAAATGAAGACTATGCAAGCTAATACTCAAGCATCCATCAAGGATTTGGAAACTCAAATGGGCCAACTAACAACTTCTATGAGGCAACTTCAAAAAGGCAAGTTCATACCTAGTGATACGGATGCAACCCAAGGGAGTCTTGCCAAGCTATTACTCTTAGAAGTAGGAAGAATGTGGTAACGCAAGTTAAGGAGCCACTCATTCAAGAAGAATATCCTCTCCAAGAGCCCACCCCATTGAAAAAAATTGAGGATGTTCAAGTGCCACCCCCTTCAAGTGAGGAAGATAGCTCAAAAGTTAAAGCTAAAAATGCATCTACCAAGGAGGAAGCACCCAAGCACACGTTTACCCTTCCGTACCCCCAAAGGTTCAAGCCCAAGAAGGAGGACACTCACTTTATAAGGTTTCTTGAAATCTTCAAGAAATTGGAAATTAATATCCCTTTCTTGGAAGCATTAAATCAAATGCCCTCTTATGCCAAGTTCCTCAAAGAGTTGATTACCAAGAAAAGAAAGTTCCTTGACAACGAACTTATTTTAATGAAAGAGGAAGCAAGCGCCATCATTCAAAGGAAGATGCCTAAAAAACTCAAGGATCCGGGGAGTTTTACGATACCCCTTGATATTGGGTCTTTCTATTGTGACAAGGCTTTGTGCGATCTTGGGGCTAGTATTAATTTGATGCCCTTGTCCATTTGTAGGAGTCTTGGCCTTGGAGAGGTGAAACCTTCATCTATTTGCCTCCAATTGGCGGATCGGTCATTTACATTCCCAAAAGGTGTTTTGGAGGATGTCTTGGTCAAAGTTGGCAATTTTATATTTTCGGTAGACTTTGTAGCGTTGGACATGGAGGAAGACTGGAACATGCCGATTATACTTGGGAGACCATTCCTTGCTACCGAGAAGGCCATCATTGATGTGGAAAAAGGTAATCTCACCTTGAGAGCTAATAATGAAGAAATTACTTTTAATCTTGCTCAAGCCATGAAATCTATTGATGATGAGGTGCCCAAGTGTTACATGATTGATGTGATTGATTCTTGCATTAAAGAGAAAAGAGATGTGTTATTTATAGAGGATCCTATTGGAAGAGCACTAGTGTTTGAAAATACGTGTAGTGAGGAAGATCATGATGTGTTGAGCATTTTAACAACTCTTGATTCTTATGGGAGGGTGCTACCTCCAAGAGAAAGGGTAGAACAACTTTTGTCTTGTGATTTCAAGGAAGAGCTCAAGTTGGAGTTGAAGCCATTACCAAAAGATCTTAAGTATGTGTATCTTGGCAAGGAGGATTCTCTCCTGGTGATTATTTCGTCTACTTTGACCCCTTTGGAGGAAGAAAAGTTTATTCGTGTTTTGAGGGATCATAGAAGGGCAATATCTTGGTTTATTTCCGACATCAAGGGAATTAGCCCGAAAATTTGCATGCATAAAATTCTCATGGAAGATGACTTTAAACCCTCCATTGAAGCTCAAAGAAGGCTAAATCCAAGGATGAAGGAAGTAGTCAAAGAGGAGATTGTGAAATTGCTCAACGCCGGCATTATTTATCCAATTTCGGATTCTCCATGGGTGAGCCCGGTGCAAGTGGTGCCTAAGAAGGGCGGTACAACCGTGGTGGGAAAAAATAACAATGAATGGATTTCTACTAGGTTGGTTACCAAATGGAGAGTGTGCTTTGATTACCGGAAGCTCAACAAGGCTACCCGGAAGGACCATTTTCCCCTCCCTTTTATTGATCAAATTTTGGATAGGTTGGCGGGACATGAGTTTTACTGCTTCTTGGATGGTTATTTGGGGTACAATCAAATTGCTATAGCACCGAAAGATCAAGAGAAGACTACTTTCACTAGTCCTTGGGGCACATATGCCTTTCGAAGAATGCCATTTGGACTTTGCAACGCTCCGGCAACTTTCCAACGATGCATGATGGCCACATTTTCCGATATGGTGGAGAAGTGCATGGAGGTATTTATGGATGATTTTTCTGTTTTTGGAGACTCCTTTGATGCATGTTTGGATAATTTAGCCCTTGTCTTGAAGAGATGTCAAAAAACCAATTTAGCCTTGAATTGGGAAAAATGTCATTTCATGGTTAAATCGGGAATAGTACTTGGGCATAAAATTTCTTGTGAAGGCATGGAAGTGGATAGAGCTAAGATTGTAGCTATTGAAAAATTGCCACCACCCTCCAATGTAAAAGGAGTGAGAAGTTTTCTAGGGCATGCCGGTTTTTACCGGAGATTTATTAAAGATTTTTCCAAGATTGCTAAGCCATTATGCAATTTGCTTGAGAAGGATGTGCCGTTCTACTTTGATGAAAAGTGTTTGGAATCATTTGAGAATTTGAAGGAGAAATTGGTGAGTGCACCGGTGGTGATTCCACCCAATTGGGAGGATCCATTTGAAATTATGTGTGATGCTAGCGATTTCGCCATGGGGGCGGTGTTAGGGCAAAGGAAGGACAAGCTTTTCCGAGTGATTTACTATGCTAGCAAAACTTTAGATGGAGCTCAACAAAATTATACCACAACGGAGAAGGAGCTTTTGGCGGTAGTATATGCAGTGGATAAGTTTAGATCCTATATTGTGGGTTCTAAGGTTGTGGTGCACAACGATCACGCGGCAATTAGATATTTGTTCACCAAGAAGGATGCCAAGCCAAGACTCATAAGATGGATTCTCTTGCTTCAAGAATTTGACTTAGAGGTCAAAGACAAGAAGGGATGTGAAAACCTTGTGGCCGATCACTTATCTGGATTGGGGGGCCAAGAAAAGTCATTGGAGCAACCAATTCAAGAGCACTTCCTGGATGAAAGCTTGTTCAAGGTGGAGGGCAAGATACCATGGTATGCGGACTATGTGAATTACCTAGCTTGTGGAGTCTTGCCACCAAACTTGTCTTACCAAGAAAAGAAGAAATTTCAAGCCAATGTCAAGCATTATCTTTGGGATGATCCTTTCCTTTTTCGCCGGTGTGCCGATCAAATCATAAGAAGATGCATCTCAAATGAGGAAGTGAAGGATGTTCTCCACCATTGTCACTCCTCACCATGTGGCGGACACTTTGGAGCCTCCAAGACGGCAAGTAAGGTATTGCAAACCGGTTATTATTGGCCAACTATGTTTAAAGATGCATATACTTTTGTGAAAACATGTGATAGATGCCAAAGGTTAGGAAACATTTCTAGGAGGGATGAAATGCCATTACAAAACATTCTTGAGGTAGAAGTGTTTGATTTGTGGGGAATAGATTTTATGGGTCCTTTTCCTCCTTCTTGTGGCAATCACTATATTTTGCTTGCGGTTGATTATGTTCTAAGTGGGTGGAAGCTATTTCCACCCCCTCTTGTGATGCTAATGTGGTTGTTAAGTTCCTTCAAAGGAATATTTTTTGCAAGGTTTGGTACACTTAGAGCTATCATCTCCGACGAGGGGTCACATTTCAATAACAAGATGTTGACTTAAGTTCTATTAAAGTATGGTGTACGGCATAAGGTGTCACTTCCCTATCATCCACAAACGAACGGGCAAGCCGAAATTTCGAACCGGGAGATCAAGAAGATATTGGAGAAGACGGTAGGCATCAACCGAAAAGATTGGTCTCAAAAGTTGAGTGATGCACTTTGGGCATATAGGACGGCTTTCAAGACACCTATTGGAATGTCACCATATCGACTTGTGTACGGGAAAGCTTGCCATTTGTCGGTGGAGTTGGAGCACAAGTCGTATTGGGCGGTTAAGAAGCTCAATTTTGAATTGAAAAGGGCCCAAGAGAAAAGAGCTATTCAATTAGACAAGTTGGAGGAAATTCGCATGGATGCTTATGAGAATGCGAGGATGTACAAGCAGCGAACGAAGTTGTGGCAGGATAAGATTCTTGTGAAGAAAGAGTTTCAACCGGGTCAAAAAGTGCTACTCTTCAACTCAAGGTTGAGGCTCTTTCCGGGAAAGTTAAAGGTCAAATGGTCTGGACCTTTTGAGGTGATTAGGGTGCAACCATATGGAGCGGTGGAGCTAAAAGGACAAGATGGATGCATCTTTCAAGTCAACGGTCAACGAATCAAACCTTACTATGGTGATGAACTTAGACACATTAGTCAAACCGTCTTGGCCGAACCCGACCATTGAAAAAGCTTAAAGGCGCCAAGCTAGAGGCGTAAAATCAAGCACTTGTTAGAAGGCAACCCGATGCCAATTATTTCTTCTTCTCTTTTTCATTAGTTAGTTTGTGTAGTGCTTTGTGATTTTCCGCTCATTTGGTATTGTCTTGTGTGCTTGTAGGAATGGGAGACCCATCAGAATGAAGGTGAGGGGAATGAACCACATTTTCTCAAGTTAAGGAGGTACCATGTATTGAATTTTCAAAGGGTATAAGAGTTAGGATAAAAAGATTAGGGGTTATTTTGCAAATGTTTTAAAAATAGGAGGGTGGTTTTGAGACGCTGGCGACTCGTCACCAATATTTGCAAATGTACACAACTTACTCATAACTCTGGCAACGCGTCGCCAGAATGCGTCCAGATTGGCGACGCGTCGCCAAGCTTATAACTGCCGTTTTAACCTCGCCTTGCTTTCACTTTTCTCACTTTTACTTTGCTCTCCCACCAAAGAAACCTCTCAACTTTCAAACCCTACCCTTCCGTAAGCTTCACGGTTTGATTTTTTGTATCGATTCATCTCATCAAGCCTCTCTTCAAGTAAGTATCTCTCATCTTCTCCCTCCCTTCTGCGTTTTTTAGATGAGATTTGGAGTGAATGGTGCTTGTTTGTGAAAGTTCCGGCAATTACTTGTTTTGCTCAATTCTCATGGATTTCATGCTTAAATTTGATTTGATATGGATACTTGTATGTATGGGAAGAGTTTTGTGCATTGGATTATGAATTTGGATTCGAAACCAAGGTTAGAATTTCTATCTCCACAAGGGCTGCGAATTTTCATGGCAATTTCTTGTTTATGCATGTTCTTGTTGTTTGAATGATTTTAAACTTGAGATCTACCTGAAATAGGAGTGGGTCAAACTTGCATTGTTATCAATTTGCTCTGGATTGATTGATTTTTGAGTTGGAGGATTTCCGGAAAAGTGTAATTTGACTGCCTCCATAGTTATTTTGCACAACAATGTGGCTTCGTGAGGTGCAGGTTTTCCACAATTCTTTGTATTTGATGCATCTAGGTGTTGTTTAGTTCAAGATTGAATGATTACTTTGCACTAGGAAGCTTGTTTTCCATTTGTCCCAAGAGCCACATATTGGTAGGGACCTTGATGGGATTTTCCTTGCTACCTTGTTCATGAGCACACAACTAGGATCCTTAACATCGATTTTGCTTGAATGTTTTGTTTAATAAGAAAGTGTGTATTGTTTTGCAGTCCAATACCAATATGCATGGTCTTATAATGGTTGGTGCAATATCTTAGAACACCTAGGATGGACGTGAAGTAAGATAATGGATTGTTCTCTTATGCATGAGCTTTTCAACTATGGATTGTCAACTTGAAATTGGGGAATGTGGTGGTGAAGGTTAATCCTTGGTTCTTTCATTCTTCATGTAAAGGAAGTTGAAGTGTATCTTGTGATTTTGTAGGAAACATGCCTCGCAAGTCAGTGCCCGTTCACTCTTTGAAAGAAAAGAGGAGGGGAAAGAGGATTCGTCAAGAAGAGCCGCAAGAGCCTCCCTATGATAAAATTCGCTTTGTGTCTTCTCAGGTAAGCAATTACTTTGAGGGGTTCGTGAATCACAAGCTCACACCGGAAAGAGGTTTCGACTTCTCGAAGAAGGTGAATGAGGGGATACTTAAGAATCGTGGAGAGGCGTGGATGGCAGCAATGGGTGGCATCATTCTCAAGCGGAAGTGTCCAAGATCCTCATAATGGAATTCTACGCCAACTTGATGGGAGCTTACCACCTGAATAGCCGAGCCAAGGCTTGCTTTGTGCGCAAACATGCTGTGCATTATGGGGATACAATTATCAATGAGCTATTCAACATCAACCCATTGATTGGAGGACAATTCAAAAAGGCTTCCCTTGAGCAGCAGGCTCAAGTAGTATGCGGTCTCCCGGTCCATTGGACACTAAGCTGAGATCAGTCTTATAGGAAGCTCTATTTCAGCTCTTCAGCTCTCCCCCCAGAAATGAAGGCATGGAACTACTTCATCTCCTCCCGCCTAGTCCCGACTACTCATGTTCAAGAAGTCACCTCGGATCTGCTTGGAGATCTTGTATTGCTTAGCTTGTGACTTTCGAATCGATGTCGGCCACTTCATCCTGAAGCATCTTCTCTGTGCCGCCAAGTCGAAACGGGGGAACCTGCCTTTCCCTTAGCTGGTCACTACCTTAATGTTGAGGGCCGGTGTTGTCATGGAAGATCCCTCAAAGATGACTTTGGTCATTAAGCCGATCTCAGTGGACAAACTTAGTGGTGCTTCGGAAGGCATCCAGGAGGTATCATCGGAGGAAGAGGAAGAGGATGCCGCAAAAGAGCAAGTAGAAGAAAGAGAAGAAGAGCAAGAACAGTTTCAGGAGCCCGAGGACTTTGGGGGGGCTTCTGATTAGTTAGTTGATCCAGCTACCGCGACTCCGGCCTCTTTGGCTGTAGCACTCAACAAGATGTATTTGATGATGCGTAAGCAACATGAAGAGTCAGCAGCTTGGTTCGAATTAGTTGGTGGCTCTTTTACTTCTTTTGCCAAGGAGATTCGCGAGGGCATCTCACTTATTTCTGGCAACCAGGAATCTCTTATCGGGCAAGTCCGTTGGGGCCACTAACACCAACAGCAGCAGCGGGACCTCCCGCTAGAATACCCTCCCTTCCCACCCATTCCACCTCACTTCCACGCCTCCGCATACCAGTGGTACACGCCCCACCCCTCAAGCCACCCACCTCCCTTTTACCCACATTTTGGACCTCCCCATGACCCGTTTGAAGGTCCTTCTTTTTTTCCTCCTGCCGGTGGGTCTTCTGGCCACGATGACATGGGAGAGGATTAGTAGGGGCGGGAACACACGCCCCCAGGTATGATTCTTTGACACTCACTTTCCATTGAGGACAATGCTCGTTTTAAGTTCGGGGAGTGGTTGTTTGACTATCATACTTGGTCTCTCTGTTTGTGTTCGTGTCTTTGTTTTAGACTTAGTTGTTTTTTTCTAAGTTTTAAAGAATTGTGGTTGTTTCATTTAGGGTGCATGTTTCTTGCATATTTTGTTTTCCTGTTTTCCTTTCTTCCTTTATTGAAGTTTGATAGGTTGCATATAGAAGCATATAGGTTGAAAGTTTTTTTTTGTAGTCCTTTATTGTTTTTGGTGTCTTTAGGACCCAATGGGGACCATTTTTTCATATGGATGGATGTGGTTACTAGTTTGACTCTCTTGAAGCTTTGATGAATTTGGAAAAATTAGTTTTGATACTTTTGGGTGAATCCTTGATGATGTGTTATAATGAACTTGGGAGTTGTGCTATGAACTTGTGTCTTTTGAGATCCTTGTATTGAGTTTTGCTCTAAAACTTGCCTAAGGACCTAGCAAACTCACAATAGTGCATGAACTTGAAGCATGTGGTCTCATAGGAGGAACCTTCCCACCAAATAACCAATCCCTCTACATTCCCTCATATCACCCTTATTTTGAGCTTTCATTTTCTTGTGGTTATACCCTTGAGTTACCTGAGGTGGAAAAAGGTCAACTCTTGAGCTTAAAAGAAATTGCATTGAGTTGAATTAAGTGGGAAATAATGGCAAGTTTGGGGGATTTATATTCTTGTGTCAAAAAAAAAAGAAGAAGAAGAAGAAAAGAAAAAAATATATACTACTCCGCTGTTTCCTAATATCGAAGTAGGTTGGGGTCTTCTCCTAAGGCAAGAGTTGATCACAGCTCGAAAAGGTGCTTGAAATAAGAGTATGGTTGTAAATAAAATCACCTTGGATTGTATTAAGTTAGTAGCTTGGGCTTAGGCGGAGCTCCCGTTTATGCACTTGCTAAACGGCTAAATACATGAAGAGGAAACAATAGTTAGTTAATAGGTGTAAAGGGTTGGTGAATGGTGGATTGATGCTTGTTCAACTTGATTGTCTCTTTTAAGCACTTGGTTTTATTTTTTATCGCCTCGCTAACTCTATTCTGAAAGTTATCTTTTGGTTCCTCCATTTTCTTTTTAAGCCTTTAACCTGTTGCTATCTTTTGAAAGTAAACCATTTGAGCTTTGAGTTTGGTGCTACCGACCGTAGGGGAATAAGGTAGTGGGTGCTGAATCCTTTTGCAAGCGTTTGGAAAAGAACTTAGTGCAAGCCTCAAGTTAGATGGCACAACTCCTTTAATGGAAATTTAAATCATCTAGGGGGTCATACCTCTAAGGGCTTCACTCTAGGTAGCAAAATTAATTTTTCCTTAGTCACCATTTCTTCTTTTGAAGTCAAACTTAGTCAATCATTGAAGTTTAGATGCAACATTTGGTTACCATTGTAGCTTCTTTGGTGTTGTGTGTTTTGTAGGTTAGGTTGCTAGGAACTAGCTTAGGTTTAAGTTTGGGGGAATTTGTTAAGTGCACAAATCCACGGTCAAAGTTTTGACTTTTCGACAACTTTGACCGTCAAATTCTGATAACTTTTCCTTCTTTTTCTTGGTTTTTCTTGCTTCTTTGGCTCATTACAGGTTTGGACAAGTGTTGTGGACAGGGCATTAGAAGCAAGCTCGAGTGGGACGGCATTTGAACAAGAGAAGCAGGAGAAGTGCAAGATGAAGGCTAGCGACGCGTCGCCAGAAGTCGCGAAGGTTGGCGACGCGTTGCCAACATTATCAGTATTCTGGATACATTTTGCTCATCTGGCGACGCGTCGCCAGAACTCGACCCACGCTGACGACGCGTCGCCAGTGCTGCTCTGTTTTGCCGAAAGCTCGCATTTTTTTGATGGTCCCCCACTCTTTCCACCTGATGAGCTGGCTTGGAAGAAGGGATTCTTATCCCTTTAGGGTTGGAATGAAGAAGGGGTATAAATAGAAGAGAAGAAATAGTCCATAGGGGGCTTCTTGGCTAATTTTGATCTTGACCCATCTTGGAACCTATTGATCATTTTGAAGGCGTTTTTGGAAGCTTGAAGCAGGGTTGATCATCTTGGGAGTTAAATCTTCTAGGGGGTTTCTTGGGTTTACTCTCTTCTCTCTTTTATTTGTGTAATTTTCGTGGATATTGTTGTTATTGGTTTGTTGATGACACTTGCTATGGATTGTGAGTAGATCACTTTATCTCTCTAGGGTGACATTCCTTCCCTTGTTACTTAATGAAGTTGTCTTGTGTTTATGGATGAGTTCTCTTGTGTTGTCCCTTTCATTGTGCTTATTGATTGATTTGTGGTAGGCCACCATAACTAATGTACTAGTTCATTAAATCCTTGAGAAAGGTTTTATGGGTGACAAAGAGAAATGGAAGGGGCATAGTATTAACTTAATTAGAGATAATCCAGGTGAACACTAAAAGTCAAAAGAGGCTTAGTTCTTCAACCACTCTAAGTTAAAGTTGGAGCTTGAGTAAAGTCCAAGTTAGTTGAGGGTGAGCAAGGACCCATCTTGAGAAAGAGGTTCTTGATGTGAGATCCTTTCTACCACACATGGAATATCACTCTTGAGGACCAACTTTTTGGGTAGCAACGGGTAGGAGTGGAATCCTAGAGAGGTAGTCACATTTATTCTAAGTTCTCTCTTTAGTACTTTTCACTTTCTTTAGAGTCACTTCTCTTGTGTTTTTAGAGTTAAGGAGCTTGAGCAATTTGATCTTTGAATCTAGATAGAATCACTAAACTCTCTTGGGACGATACCCTTATTTACTTCTAAGTACACGACGATTCCGTTCGCTTGCGGGTTTTTAAGGGTTAAATTGATAAACTCTTGATTTTCACAACAGGCTACCTAAGGGCAGATTCCTATAGACAGCGCCAAATGATGCCCAGCAGCATCCTCATTATATGACATGGTGCAGCTTTAAGCTGGACTTCTGATACGAAAATGGCTAGAAAGAGACCTTTGGTGTAAAGGTACCATTGAGAGCGACTTCTAGCAAGAATATGGCTGCAAAACTTAGGAAAATAGAGGTTAGGGACTCCCCGAAGTGTGATTCCGGGGGAGGAGCCTCTGACGCTCAAGTCAGTATTTTGGAAGATGAATGTAATAAGAGTAGGTGACAGCTAGGGTTTTTTTTCTTTTGTGTCTTATTGTTCTTACCAAGGTTATTCCCCAAGTATTTATAGGAGGGCACTGGGGGAAGTCCATTTGACACGGCCTACTCAGATCATGACATGTATTCGACCATATGTGGTTTGTTCCTTCGGGGACGGAGATCTCTAGCTGGCCACAAGCTATTCTGGCTAGAAGTTAGAGCAGTGGGAGGCCTGTGTGTCAGGGGCATGTGTGAGGTCTCCGTGTCAGAGGCTCCTAACTGTCTTTGTCTCATATGGGTGAGAACTCCTTTGGTGATCGGCCCTTTTTGGGGGGTAAAACCCCTTTGGCAGACAGGTCTCCTTCGGTCCGGTTTTTGCTCTTGAGGGCCATAGGGGGAGGCTCCTCGGCAACGTGGAGGACCTTTGAAAAATGCTATATTCTGCCGAGGATGAAGAGATGGCCTCCCGAGGTTTGCAAATCAGTTGACCAAGGATGGTGCGGTATGTCCTTCAAAGGGTGGAAGTGTTATCATCCAGGGTGGTGAGGATCCATCTTCCCAAGGTTGGTTAGATGTACATCCGAGGATGGTTCTTGTCAATCATCCTTAGAAGCTATCCAAGTGTGATAGCCGTTTGGCTATCACTAGGCATGATTTCAGTAGGCAATTTTATGGCATTAACAAATTTCCTAGCCACTATAGACACATATGCACCAGTATGAAATGGAACACTAATTGACATACCATTAAGGTAAATATTACCTCTAGTGCTCCTTCTTGGTGTGATGTCTCTGGCCTTTCCACTTGGAAGACTCTGCCAACTCTCTGCACTGGAGGCCGAGGCATTGGAGGAACTGGCCTCTACTGTCCCTCCATTGGTGCTTCGCCTCTAGGTCCTGCCCCAATAGGCCTTATTGGGCCTTGGTCTTCTAGGCTCCTTTGAGCCTGTGGGCAGTCTTTGATTCAATAATCCATGGATCCACATCTTAGATACGCTTAGGTGTCAAAATAGCAAGGTTTCTTTCTATGAAACTTCTTGCATTTAGGGTACCTTTGGCTAAGGAACTTTCCCTTAACCTTGCCCTCACCACCAAAATGGGAACTCTTCGCAATTCCCTTGCCATGTGGTTGCTTTTTCTGCTTGCCTCCTGCTTGACTACTTTCCCTTGGTCCACTAGGAAAGTACCTAGTGTCATACTCCTCTTGTTGTACTAGTAGAGCTTTTTGCACTGGTTCATAGTATGTAACTGCTCCAAAAGGTCTAACAACCTTTCTAATGTCTGACTTTAGGCCTCTGACAAATCTTTTGGCCTTCAATTCCTCCAGTCCATGATGCTAAGGAGCATACCTCACCAACTGATTGAATTTGTGCTCATACTCTTGGACACTGAGGTTGTCCCGCCTTAGAGCATCAAATTCAGCTTGCTTCATATCCTTCATGGCATCGCTAATGTACTTCTCTTGAAATAGCTGGGTGAACATTGGCCAATTCATTTCCATGTCTTCTCCTGGCCTTCTGCCCTTCTAGAAAGCATACTTGTCTCTGGTGTTTCTCTACCACATCTCTCCACTGCCTACCAAGTTGTAAGTAGCCAGTGACAACTTCTTGGTGGAGCTGAGTAACATCCTCTCAAACATCTTTTCTATGAAGATTAGCCACTCTTTAGCTCTCTTTGGCTTAGCTCTTCCATCAAACTCTGGAGGTCTTAGGCCTTGGAACCTTTCCACTAGTTTGACTTCACCTAGGCCTTCCAGTTCCTCTGATTTATGTCTCCTAGAACTGTAAGAGCCTTTTGTATGGTGACTCTCTTTATGATCTCTTTGCCTTCTCTCGGATCTTCTCTCATGGCCTTACTCAATCTCATTCCTACTGGAGGAATGGTCATAGACTGAGGTATTGGTCCTAGAAACCTAACCAATCTAAAACCTTAGTCTTCTTCCTCTTCGATTTCTCCTCTCTTCATCTTCCTCCTCAATGGTCTCATCATTTGTATCTCTTAAGCTTCCAGAAGGAACATATTTAGAAGTGTTCCTAGTATCTTCTTCTGGTTGCTGTTGTGCATCCTAAACTGACTCTGTTGGAGCTACTTGGACTCCTTACTGTTATGCTTGAATTAGCATTACTAAGTTCTCATTGATTATAGCTAAGTTCCTCTGAAGCTCTAACCAAACCTGAGGCACTTCAGGGTTTGGTACCCCCTATTGCCCCTGATTCCCTATATTCTGTTCATTTCTTTGTTGCCCAGAATTAGTAGGAGGACTTCGGGGTGGTTCTCCTCTCCTTATCGCAACCATGTTTACTTCCTGCATTCATAATCCATCATAGAGCACATATAAAGATCATAGGTATTTCAATGGTACTTGACACTAGCAGCTGACCAAACTGAGTTCATGTATGTAGGGGCATGCAATGCAACTATATGCTATGTACATGTATAAACCATGCTCTGATACCAACTTCTGTTACCCACTCTGGGGTAGTCCAGTTATGGTGCCAAAACTGTGCATTTAAACTCCTAGGATTGGTGTGTCCAGTAGGTCATCAGAACAACACCCCTAGTGTGCATACTTAAGTGACCCTCTTGAGCACTATGGAAATACATGCATATTGGTCTAGCCATAACACACATATTTACATCTATGCACACTATGCCAGCTAAGAAGGAAAACACTAACACAAGTCTTTGTTTTGGCTTGCACACATTAGGCAATCTTGTTAAGTTCTAGTGACCAACCACTGCACCTGTAACTTCCACTAATAAACTGTATCATTCTAGCCATGTACCCCCTTATTTTATTTACTCCATTATTAAGTAGAGACTTAGAGAAAACCAAGGAATTTTGTTTTACATCAACAGCCCACCTATGGACCAAGTTATGGATTTTTTAAGTTGGTTACAAAATTCTGACCAAATAAACAGTAATTTAGCCAACTTTGCAATGTCATATCTTTGGCTACAGGGATCCAAATTCAGAAATTCTAAATACCAGTTCAACCTCTAGATTTTATCTAGGTGTGGTCAAAATTTCATATCAAGATTAATTCTACACAGGAAGATATAAAACCTTAAGTGCAGAGTCAAAATTTTAGTCACTTTATGACCATTTTGGCCACACAAAATTTCATAAGCGTGCAAAACACTTCATTCACAAAGATAAAGCACTCCAAGGCTATCCCATACATGTATATTACACATAGGAATTACATTCCCTTTCTTTTAACAACTTTATGTGGCCAAGACAGAATTTACAAGTAAGCAGCCCATCATTCATACTTAGGCAGCTTTGCACCACATCACTTACATAGCCAAAACATTATCAAATGTTCACATACTTGTCTAATTTTACATACAATACATGTAAATGCATACATGCACTACAATATGGTCTTAAATTAGATAAATATGCACTCTAGGTTACAGGAGGTCCTGAGACACAATGGACTCCAAAAACAGGATGCTGGACAGCTGCTGCACAACATAATAAGTACCACCATTAAAAATAGCAGATGTGCTCCTAAAATCACAAAAAATTCCAGATCACAACTAGACATATGGAAGTTCATGTAACTAAAATTTCAGATCAAAACTCAAACCACAAAGGTTAGTTTGAATGAGATATTTCTGCTGGACCTGAAATGACAGAATTGAGGGGAGTAAGTATAATTAAGAAACTCAGTAGGCAATGTGACCCTCATTAAAACCTACATCCAAAGACACTAAAACAAAAAAAACCACAATTCATATATACAAGATATAGCAACCAAATGCAGCAGCCATCCACAACCAACAAACACACGAAATGCAGCAGCAACAATGAACATAGATTAGTCCATAAAACATGCAATGAACATAAGTAAATCACAATGGCAGCCATCATTAAGCTAATGCTTGGTCTTAGGAGGATTTTAATAGTATTTAATACTAACTTTGGGCTCTAGAAATCCTCACTTTACTGCCATCATTGTGCACTTCACACTAGGTCACAAAACCTTCAATAAATGCACTCCCCTCACTAAGCTTGGTTCATCAAGCTCATGGCTCTCTTCCAAGCTTAGCCCAAGCTCCATGGATGTTTGATAATTGCATAAAACAGTCCATGAGAGCTAGAGAGCCCTTACCTTGGTGGGTATTCTGAAATTGGAGCTTGATCCTAGGTGCACTCCAGTCTTAGCACCAAATAGCTTCCAATTGCCCTTTCTTGCTTTCAATTTCAATCAATTGCAAGTTTGAAGATGTGGTGGCTATGGAGGAAGTGTGAATGTGTTTTTGGGCTGGAGGAGGACGAAAATGAGAGATTGATAAGTGGTTTGGCCACTTAAATGGCCTTAAATGAGCTTAAGGGCACAAAATACACTTAAACAAGCTTAACCTTGCTTTATGTCATTTTCCTTCTCACTAATTATGGTTTCTTTGTATTAAACTCATTGGTACACATGTGCCCAACATTTTTGACTAATTATCAAGTCTTGGCTGTCTCCCCCATGGCCCTGCAATTCCAACCTTAGACTTAAGTCAAAAGCTTGAACACCTTAAGGTTTACACTAGGACATTTAGGTCCTTATTGCCTTTAGTGTTTCCTTTGTCAAAACTTGTCTTCCATGAGCAATTTGGTCCTCCAATAGCACTTTCATACCATTCATATCCTTCCCATAACTCCCCATGTATGTTTCTTGAGAGTTTTCCACCTCAATTTTCAAAACCTTACAAAAAAGTCCATAGGTTGCTTGACAAACAAGCAATCCTTAGGGCTTTTCTTACGGGCCAAGTTACCAACTTGGAACACTTTTAAGAAGGTGTTGATCATGACTTTTACCCCCCACACTTCAATCACTATGCTGAGAATTACATAATATAATGGTTTTTAGCCATTATGACACCTTGTAATTCTCCCATTTTTGTGTGGTGGTAACACTATAAGCTTGGAAATACCAAGGGAGAAGAGTTGGAAAACACATAAGATTCAGACTTTTTAAAAAATTTCCACACTTAGAAAATTTCCAGGGAAGGAACTTTATTATGAGAATCTTCCGAATGGGTATAGCCGAATATAGCTGTCTTCAAAGGTACTTAAGTAATCTTACGCAAGCTTTACTGAAGGAGCATAGCCGAATATGGTGATCTCCTAAAGAAAGATAGCCAAATATGGTTGTCTCTGAAAGTACTTAATTAATATTGTACAAGCTTTATTAAATATGGTGGAATTAAAAAGTACCTAAGTGTTCTTGTGAATAGCAAGTTTCTTGAAAATGTTGCTTGTATTCTATTCTAAAACACTTACGAAAATATTCACAGTTCTCCAAAAAGGAAAGGCGAAGGTTTTGAATCTTTGTTGGTATTTTTGTTGAGGATAGTAAGTTAGCCGAAGGTGGTGTGCAAGCCGAGGGTGGTGAGTCAAAAGAAAAAATCACGGGCATGCGATACTTGCCAAAGATAGTGCTAAATCATGGACTTAGCTAAAATTCTAAAAAATGAAGTAAGAAATGAAGAAATTTTCATTAAGAAAGGTACAAAGTACAACAAAAAAAAATCCATAAGGGCTATCTTGCCCATCTACGAGCTGTTCGGTGTCAGCATCCTCGGCGCTGTCATCATCATCATCAGCATCTTTAGACGATGGAAGATGCTTGGGAAGGTTGAGGAACTCCATCTTCGACCATGGTGAGGATGGTCCTTCGAGAATATCGAAAGCTTTGAGAAAGGAGATGTCGGGGTCGGGATATTGAAGGAGCATCTAATGGCAAGTGAGATAGAAGCCATCTTGAAACGAGGAGTTCGCAACCCCTTTTGCCCTGGCCTTCTCATCCTTCAAGTGCTCCACTTTCTTTTTCAATGCCTCAATTTCTTTCTCAGCATTCTTCTTCTTCTTTTGCTTCTTCAACTGATCAATTTCAGCAAGGAGCTCAGCGTTGATCTCCAGTGCCTTAGTGAAATCAACTACAGCATCTTCCCTTCGCTACCGAAGAACCTCCCCCTCCAAGCTTAGTTCTACCACCTTCAATGGAGGATTTCATGGATGCCCAGGTCTAAAGATAGCCCCTGTTTGACAACAGCTACAAGGAGAAAAGATTATGTGAGTTATAGGCAACATGCAAACCTAAATTTTTTTCTAAGTACATAAGGCCAAAAAATTACCTGAGTAGTGTGCTAAAAAATCTGAGTAGCAAGAACCTCTTTATTTGGGCACTCCTCGGTCAAAGTCTAAAAGGTGGCATATGTGATGATGCCCCTCGTCATCTGTGGGACCATTTTCTGGCAATCCTCTGAAAATAAGTGCATGTCTTCGGTGAATGTCCATAATGGTTCCCTCAGCACCTTATCCTTCAGATCTTCGAGTCCCAAACAGCTCTATTTCAAAGGTGGTCCATCATCCAATCCACCTAGGCCTGTTCCTCCACAAAATTGCACTGAAGTTCTTTTATCATGTTGGCTCTTAGCCATTCATCTATAATGTCTAAAAAGTCAGAAAACCTGAAATTCATAGATGATTGGCCATGACATAAACCTGGTGGAAGTTAAGTTTCTTCTCTATTAGAGTCACTCTTGTTAAGAACCTCGGCTGGAATCTCTTTGCTCTTTCTCCCTCGGCGTTCCTCTAGTTTTTTAGCCGAAATCTCCACCAGAAAGGTCCCCATGGTCTCCACAGTAGCATCAGGGCTCAACGGGATATATAAGACCGCTGCCCTTGGACAGGGATCGACGTCCTCGGCAGAAATGCCCGGGTCTGCCATATGTCCAGTTGGCGCCTTCTTCCTTCTTGGGGCTTTCTTCTTCTACTCCCTTTTCTCAGTTTGACCTAGCAAGAGACTCCTGTAGAAAGCCATTGATTTATCACCCATCTTTGCAGAGAAAAAATTATTAGTGTAAGTACGGAGAAAACCCAAGTAGCAATTTGGAAAGAACCTTACTCTTTACAAAGACTGAATAAGAGAGTTTGCCCCAAAGAAGCATGACCAGCCAGGACTTATTGCCGTCCACTACTGCTTTTGGCATTTTCTTGTCAGTAATATGCTCCTTAATGACCCCGAGCTCCCAAAATACCTCTTCGGTCATAAGGTTCCATTTGATCGAGAAGGGGTACAGTGGATGTGAAGAATCTTGGTCTGACCTGTTAGTTTTGTGCCCAAAAGGCAAATCATGAGATGATTGTATTTTTGCACATTGAGTCATGATATTTTATTAAGGCATTAATCCAGCAATTATGTTTGTTGTTTTGTTTCTGCGTAACGTAATAAACACAATTGCAACCCTAGAATAATGATATTCTTAAACGTCCCGAGTCTAGTATTATTGTGGAGCAAGTTGCAATAATACATAATGACTAGCATATGTGGAGACTAATATGAGATATGTAGACTACATATGGGTACAAGTTGGAGAACTTGTGTACTGGACCGACCCACCATGGGAACACTTCATGGATCGTTATATGAGTGTCATAAGTGATTTTCATAGTGATCATGGTATATGTAGTCCTTCGACCTAAGATCATCAAGGTTCCCTACATGTGAGTCACATACTTTGATACTTTCGTTTGTTCCTCGTAACTGAGTGAACTTGAATGAGGTCATTGGGTATGTCACATATCATGCGGAGGTATTTGTATGATCAAGATGGGATTTGTCCCTCCTATGTAACGGGAGTGATATCTTCGGGCCCCTTGATAGAGTGAGACTTAGAAAATGCATGGCCATGCTCGGATGAGTTGATATACGATATCAATGTCATCAGTTTAAGTTAGTCTACTCGGTAATCAAGAAACCAAAGATTGGGCTATACGAGAGTGACACATTCCATGTCTCGTGCTTAGTCTTGATATCTTGGACAAAGGGACAATGGCATATATCGGTGATGATCATAAAGGTTTAGTCGAATCATCGACAATCTTGTCACTTGGGTAGCAATGATGTGTTGCTAGACACCGCTCATTGCTTATGATCATAAATGTGATTTATGATCATTGCCAACGTGGTAAGAGCCTATTGGGTCGCACACATAGAGCTATTTGGATCATTAGAGTGCATGGGCTAATAATTTGGGTTTTGGTTTCACAATAATTTCATATTAATAATGGGCCCAATAGTTGAGCCATTATTAAGCCCAAAATTAAAGCCTAATTGGATTAGGGCTTTGAAACCCATTAGGCCTGGAAGTTGAGTCTCACTATAAATACAACTTCTAGTGAGAAATTCATAGGTCTCTTGCCCTAGCCTCCCAAAAGGACAGCCGCACTCTTCTCTTGCAATTCCTTGGAGGACGCAAGCTAGCACTGCGAGCGCAAGAGAAACGCATCTACCGGGACGTGGTGGAAGCGTGGTGATCCCAAGAGGCTCATGTGGATACCATAGAGAGCTTGAACACGTCAACTGTTCAAGTTTTGTGATTCGACTCTACAGTTGAGTGAGAGATCTCAACCGAAAATTAGGTATGAAAATTTTTGAACACCCGGTTTACCCCGTTTCACTTGGATCCTGGAGGGTTTCGGTTAAATTCTGCTGCGCTTGTTTGGCTCCCGAAACCCAACAGTGGTATCAAAGCTACTGGTGAAACCCTAAATCGGGATTGAGTGTTGAATCACATGATGTTATGTGTTCGGTTGCTTTTCGGCCATGATTAATTAGATTGATTCATGATGCATGAAACTGGAACTCGTAATGAACATATGAGATATATGAAGAAATGACACAAATTGGTTAATGAGATTAACCCAAAATTGATAGGTATGAGATACCTATATGGATTAGGATTCTTGCAATAGTTGCAAAAACCCTAGCTTGGTTCGGATTCGGCCTGTTTGGGCACCGAAAGTAAGGTATTTTTGGTGGCTCGAATGGAGGAGTCTCGGGTGCCTACTTGCTCGAAATAGAAGATTTTGGGCTAAGCAATTGTAAGACAATTTTTTGCACCGGGGGGCGCTGCCCCCCACGCCCCCCGCAAGGGCGGCTCCCCTTGACCCCGTCCGCTGACCGGTCAGCGGAACCACCGCCCGCTGACCGGCCAGCGGGACCGCCGTATGCGAAGCGCCACATAAATAAAAACTGGTTAATCAACACGCGAAAATTGGCATGCATTTTTGTTGAATGAGATTTGACATGATATGCTGATTGGTGTTTGAAGCATGGTGCATGGTTATAGCCCTTGATTGGTTGTACTTGTAAATACGGCCTGCGAGTCGTGCCTTTTCTTATCACTCTCATTGTACATTCTCTTCTCACCTTACTCCCCTCGAATGTAACTCGAGGTTTCTATTATTGATGTAATGGTGCATTATGGGATCATCCAAGGTGGTATGTCCAAGGATCATCCAAGGTGGTATGTCCAAGGAGATGACAACAAAAGGGCAACCAAGAAAGGAAGAGAAGGAGCTTGTGAAGACTCTTTTCTTTTCTTAGGCTTTTATGATATTCTCATTGGCTTGAGAATATCGCATAGTTTGGGCTATAACCATGTCACGTTTACTTTCTTGTAAGCATGAGATGCATGTTTTATATTTGTATGTGATGCATGTATAAGACAACCGGAGATAACAAATTGGTGAGATCAAAAGAAAAAATCCCTCAAACAAATATTAAGTCATTAAATGTGATGCCTTCCAAATGTTGGCACTCGTCAAGACTTTGATCAACATTAGGTGGGTTTGCCAAAGCAAAGCACCTATGTTCATCTTGGTAAGGCGCAATGGGATAATAGTGATATCCAAACTGCTAACTTTGGGTTCGACTTAACTAAGTCATCCTAATAGGATTAGGGACTTAGAGGCATAGAGTTGGGCTTAAGTTCATGAGATGAGCTTGGACAAGTGTTGTTCACCCAACTATCCAAGAGTTGCATGGGATGCAATTGGCAAGGAGTTGCCTACCTAAATAGCTGTAACTTGAGAGAAAAGCCAAAGCTGACTCAGGTTGTGGTCAAATATGGATCTTGGCCCACTAGAATACCTTAGCGCCGAGGTGTTCCGAAATAATATCGAGGGTTATTATTTTGAGGAAAATAGTGGGAGTATCGTTTAATAAAAGTCCTTATTAAATGAATTAAAATACATGACTCTTACACTGCATATTTACTGTTGTAGATAACCATGGCACAAAACACATCGACACTTTCGTTGCGATCGATCCTTGAGAAGGAAAAACTGAATGGGACCAACTTTCTCAAATGGTACCGAAACTTGAGGATAGTCCTCAAGCAAGAGAGAAAGGCTTATGTCCTAGAGCAGCCTATTCCGAATGAGCCTGCTACCACTGCTCCAAGAGCTGAAAGGGATGCTCACAAGAGGCATTCTGATGATGCTTTGGATGTTGCATGCCTCATGCTTATTACCATGGAATCTGAGCTTCAGAAGCAACATGAGAACATGGGGGCGTTCGATATGATCGAACATCTCAAAATGCTTTTCCAAGAGCAAGCTAGGCATGAGAGGTTTGAGACCTCTAAGGCATTGTTTCAGTGCAAGATGTCTGAGGGAAGTCCCGTGGGTCCTCATGTGCTCAAGATGATTGGGTACATTGAGAATCTTGAGAATTTGGGATTTGCTCTTCAGAAAGAGTTGGCTATTGATGTAGTCTTGCAATCGTTGCCTGAAAGCTACAGTCAGTTCGTCATGAACTATAACATGAACGACCTTGACAAGTCCCTCCCTGAATTGCTCAACATGTTGAGAACTGCTGAGCAAAACCTTAAGAAGGCTAAGCCCATTTTGATGGTTCAAAAGGGCAAGGGAAAGGGAAAAGCCAACAAGAAGAAGGATAAAGCTAATGGAAAGTCCAATGCTAATTCTTCTTCAGCTGCACTGAAACCAAAGGGTGGTGTGGCAAAGGAAGGGGAGTGCTTCCATTGTAAGCAACCTGGACACTGGAAGCGCAACTGCAAGCTCTATCTTGAAGAACTTGCTAAGGAAAAGGGAAGTAAGACTTCCACTTCAGGTATTTTTGTTATAGAGGCTAACTTTTCTACTTCCTCATCTTGGGTATTGGATACTGGATGTGGATCTCACATTTGTGCAAATGTGCAGGATCTAAGTAGAAGTAGAAGATTGGCCCGAGGTGAAGTGGACCTACGTGTTGGAAATGGAGCAAGGGTTGCTGCCTTAGCCGTAGGGACTTATGTTCTCACTTTACCTAGTGGATTAGTTTTAGAATTAGACAACTGCTACTTTGTGCCTACTATTAGTAGAAATTTGATTTCTGTTTCTTGTTTGGACAAGAAAGGTTTTTCATTTATAATAAAGGACAAATGTTGTTCTATTTATTTGAATGAAATCTTTTATGGTAGTGCTCAACTTAGCAATGGGTTGTATGTTCTAGACCTCGAAGATCCAATCTATAATGTGAATACCAAGAAGGTCAGATTAAATGATTTGAACCCGACCTATCTCTGGCACTGTCGCTTGGGCCATATAAATGAGACCCGCATATCCAAGCTCCATAAGGATGGACTCTTGGACTCATTTGATTTTGAATCATATGAGACATGTGAGTCATGTTTGTTGGGCAAGATGACCAAAGCCCCATTCACAGGGCAAAGTGAAAGGGCTAATGACTTACTAGGACTCATACATAGTGATGTATGTGGCCCTATGTCTACACAAGCTAGAGGAGGTTTCCAATACTTCATTACTTTCACTGATGACTTCAGCAGATATGGCTATATGTATCTCATGAGACACAAGTCAAAATCCTTTGAAAAGTTCAAAGATTTCAAGAATGAAGTAGAGAATCAACTTGGGAAGAGTATTAAAGTGCTTCGATCAGATCGAGGTGGAGAGTACTTGGATCGAGAATTCCTTGACTATCTGAAGGAGTGTGGTATAGTATCACAACTCACTCCACCAGGTACACCTCAATGGAATGGTGTATCTGAAAGGAGAAATCGAACTCTGTTAGACATGGTTCGCTCTATGATGAGTCAAGCTGACCTTCTAAACTCCTTTTGGGGACATGCTCTAGAGACAGCCGCTTTTACACTAAACCGAGTTCCATCTAAATCGGTTCAAAAGACACCATATGAGATATGGAGTGGGAGGCGTCCCAATTTGTCTTTTATGAAGATTTGGGGCTGTGACGCTTATGTGAAACATCAATCCTCTGACAAACTAGGGCCCAAATCTAAAAAATGCCTTTTTGTTGGGTATCCCAAAGAAACAAAGGGTTACTATTTCTACAATCCTTCTGAGCAAAAAGTGTTTGTTGCTCAAACTAGTGTCTTTTTGGAGAAAGAGTTTATCTCTAAAGAAACTAGTGTGAGGAAAGTAGAACTTGAACAAATTCAAGAACAACAAGGAGACATCGAACCTGAAATGGAACTTGAACAGACACCACAAGATGTTGTGGTTCAAGAGTCTGTTCCTGTAGCACATAGCGCACATAGGTCTGGTAGTGATAGCCGAAGGACCATCTCCTCTCCCAGTGCGTACTTCCTGCCGAAAGTATGGTCAGGAAGCCTGGCGTCACTTGAGAGAGACACTATCACCAACCTCGGAAGTAACGGACCCAAGCACCCCGAACTTGGAACTTCGGCTAGAATGCCAGGTATCGCAAAGATGGTACCAACTCCCTCAGGGGACCGAACGGATCGCCTTCGGTTACAGAGAATTTGCTATCGCAAACTGAAGGGAATCTCCCCGAAGGTGGAACCTCCAAACAAGGGAACCCCCCAAAAGCACGAGCGTAACTCCCGAAGAAGGGCGACCGTGTCAAAGAATGACCTCGCCCAGAGGACCTCGGGAGTACGGCATGAGCATTTAAGGAGCCTCTGACATGCCGCCCACAGACGCTACATGTCACCTCAAATGGTGATTTGACACACCAACGCTATCCAGGT
This sequence comes from Aquilaria sinensis, assembly GCA_005392925.1. Taxonomy (NCBI): domain Eukaryota; kingdom Viridiplantae; phylum Streptophyta; class Magnoliopsida; order Malvales; family Thymelaeaceae; genus Aquilaria; species Aquilaria sinensis. Next base: position 2,955 of record SMDT01003015.1, on the reverse strand, counting down.
CTTGTCACGACCTGTCTCGGTTCAAGGCTCAAGGAGCCTGTCATCAGCTACTCGCCCCCTACGCCCAGAAACTCAGAGAACATCCGACCGAACACGTGACATCATCTGAACGGGCTGGGCTTCTCTATAAATACCAGGGAACAGACCCTGGCAAACGGTTCAACTCCTCCTCCTTGGGAAAATACAGGCAAGCCCACTGAAAACTCTAGTGCTCCCCTCTTACCTTCTCAGGAAACTGACTTGGGCGTCGGAGGCTCCTCCCCGGAAAAGCACCCCGGGGACCTCCTAACCCTCTTCTCTGAGCATTTTAGGCACATTCCCCTGGGAAACCTCAACTCCAGACGCTCTCCTTCACAGGAAGTCCTCCCGGAAGTCACCATGCCTTCCAGCGAAGATGCCTCAGGGCATCATTTGGCGCCGTCTGTGGGAACCCATCCTCGGGTCGCCGTCGTTGAGACTCGGCGTTCTAAGGACAAGGGACTCCCGAGGTCCCCGTCCGCGCCTGAAGTCCAACCGGCCACTGAGCAAGCCCTCCTAGGGACTTCCACGCCTGAGGAAGAGCGTCCTCTGGTCATAACCATGAGCTTTCTGTGCGACTTTCAACATTCTGTTGTGGCTGAAATGACACAACAGATAGACCGAAGGTGGCCGCAACAAGCTCAAGCCCAAAGGCCTCCTTCGCCAGCACACCCTCGGGAAAAAAGTCCCAAACCAACCCATCGTAGTTCGGGATGCGGAGACCCACGAGAGGAGTCTTCAACGGAAAACATGCCCCTTGGGGCACGGCTCACGGGACAAGCAGGGTCAAGACGACCCAAAATCACACACAGGAGGAGCCAGTCACCTGAGGAGAGGTCCCCATCCCCTCAGCGCCGAACTCACTCTCCGAAGAGGCACCGACAATCTCCCCTCCCAGAAGAAGAACCTAGCGCCACGATCCTTATGGAGAAGATATTGGCGAGGTTGGACAGAGTGGAGAAACAGGTGGCCCGCAAACCCGTCTGGGCTAGGCTGTCTGGAACCTTTTGTGGGGATGAGTCCCCATTCACCCAAAATATAGTTGAGGCAGCCATGCCAGGTGACTTCAGAGTACCTCGGCTGGAAACTTATGATGGCCGTACTGATCCACAGGCCCATCTGACCAAGTACAGACGCAGCATGATGATGCACGGTGCCGACGACGCTACCTTGTGCAAATGTTTCGAGGTCACTCTCACTGGGCCAGCAACAGCCTGGTATAATTCATTGGCCCCAGGAACCATCACGGAGTTCCAGGAGTTATCCACAGCCTTCACGCAGCAGTTTATCGGAAGTCGGCCAACGGCGAAGATGCCGGTCCAGATGTTCGACATAGCGCAAAGAATTGGAGCGACCATCCGCGACTATGTCGAGAGATTTAACAGAGAGGCTTTGAGTGTCCCAGACTTTCGGCCCGAAGTACGCATCGTCGCGATGACACGGGGCCTTCGGAGGGACTCACAGCTGTTCTACGAATTCTCCAATGACCCCCCGGACACGGTGGGCAAATTTTACTGAAGGGCCGAACAACACATGATAGCCGAAGAACTGAGAATGGGCAGACCGAAGTCCGATCACACCCGGGCCGAAGGGTCCAACCAGCAAACCCGGTATCCCACCGAACAAGCAGGCCGACCTCGGAGAACCCGAGGAAGGAAACTCCCCATTTTCACACCCCTGAACACCACAAGGACCAACATGCTCATGACAATGGAAAGGCAGGGAACTCAGGTTCAGCGGCCACGGGCCATGACCGCTGACAACAGAAAGAATATGAAGAAGTTCTGCCAGTTTCATCGCGACCACGGCCACGACACCGAAGACTGCTTCCAATTGAAAAAGTATATAGAGTTGCTGATAAAACAGGGCCAACTTCGGCGTTATCTGCGCATGCCTTCCCTGAAAGGGAGAAGAGAGGAGGAAGGGAAGGCAGAAGATGAGGACTACGACTCTGACAGGCGGAGAAACCGAAGTCCGAAAAGGCGCCCCCCACCTCCAGCAGGAATCATACAAACAATTACGACGGGACTACCATCCTCGAAAAGAAAGAGGAAGGCCAGAGAAATAGCAGTCATGGAGTATCAAAGTCCAACAAAAAAGATGGCCCGAAAGGATGGTTCCGCCGTCATTTTTCCCCATGACGACCCATTATTGATCATGGCGAGAATAGGAAACTGGGACGTCAAGAGAGTGCTGTTTGACGACGGATCAAATGCCGACGTCCTGTTTTCGCACTTGCTGCCGAGGTTGGGTGTATCTAGCAGCAACCTCAAGCCCGTCACCTCGCCTACCTTCAGGGTAGGTCCGTTCGAACTGCCCGTCCTTGGATGGATCGATCTCCCTTTGATGCTGAAAGGGACTTTAGTGATTGGGACAGCAGAGTTGTACGCCTCCACAATGGCAAGGTTCATCGTTATGGATGTCCCTTCATCGTACAACGCCATCCTTGGAAGACAGACACAGGGAAACCTGCATATTCGCCCTGATGTCAAGTACTTAACCGTCACTTTCGCCGCCAAGGATGGAGATGCGGAAATCTTCATAGATCAAGGCGAAGTAAGGAAGGTGTTAGTCAAAACACGAAAGGCTCCAGCAAACAACTTCGCGCAAGCTGTGGAAGCAAAAGCGCCAAAAAAGGGCGAGGAAGAGAATCCCACGAAGGCGGAAATAGAAAAAGTAGAACTTGTCCCAGGCCAAAATACCCGAATAGGGAAAAACTTGGCCGAAGGTGACAAGGAAAAACTTGTATCTTTTCTACTGACAAATAAAGATCTGTTTGCCTACTCGCCGAAAGACATGCCAGGGGTAAACCCTGACATAATTCAACATAGCCTCAAAGTAAGTCCGGAAGCAAAGCCTGTCCGGCAAAAGAAGCGAAGCATCTCAGTTCATAAAAGTAACTTTGTCAAAACTGAAGTCCAATGACTGTTAGAAGCC